>ML787910.1:55373-90491 GCA_009831015.1 Picea engelmannii | reverse complement strand
GGGAGTTGGAAGAGCTTGTAACTCTTCGGGCCTGGGTTGAGAGAAGGTCCTGGTGGAAGCGGCTGCTCGCAGAGGGGCAGGCTGCGTCAAGTGGTATCAGAGCCAAGATTTCTCTGTTTTCTGTAGCAGAGAGGAAGAGAAGATGTAATGCCGGCGAGAAGAGGTAGGCAATCACCCGATCCAGAGAAGGAGAGGGAATTGTCCAGGGAAAGAAGCAGTCATGGACAGAATATATAAATGGAGAGGGAAATATGAAATCTTTGTGCTAGAATGGAAGATATGGAAGCAACACAGAGGCGCACAGCAGATACAGGAGATCTGAGTGACTCCGAAGGCGAAGCTGATGCTGTACCACAAGGTGGAGTTGCAGCAGAAGATGCAGCCAATGAGCGATTAATCAAGGCTATCGCCAGGATGAGCGCAAAGGTGAGGATGGACATTCCAGATTACAAGGGAAGCCTGGATGCAGAAGAGTTGTTGGATTGGATCCGAGCACTCGACACCTACTTCGATTATGAGGATATCGAAGAGGACAAGAAGGTGAGGCATGCTGTCACTAAATTGAAAGGACATGCAGCCTTATGGTGGGACGAGCTGCAGGCAGACAGGYGTTCCAAAGGAAAACAAAAGATCAAGAGTTGGGATCGGATGATCGCCAAGATGAAGGCGAAGTTCATCCCGAGAGACTACCAGATCACTATGTTCAGGCGCATGCAGAACCTGAGACAGAAGTTGATGACGGTGAAGGAGTACACCAAGGAATTTTATAGGCTCAACATTTGAGCTGGTCATCAGGAGAGTGATGACGAAAAGGTGGCAAGATACCTAAATGGGTTGAGGTATGACATTCAGGATGAGCTAAGCATGCTGACCATCCGGACGGTGGAAGATGCTTACCAGATGGCTTTAAAATCCGAGGAGAAGCTGAGCCGCAAGCAGGGACAGCAAGGGTGAGGCAGAAGCCAGCCTAGAGGCAAAGCAGTTGCCCAAGAACGAACTCAAAAACCCAAGGAGGAGTGGAAGAAGCCTCAGGGAAAAGCTGAAAGAGGTGGAACCTCACAGCAAAGGCAACAATATGCTGAGTCGAGGAGGTAGCAAGATGATCAGCAAGGAGATTATGCTGATGCCAACATAATTCCTCGTACCCGAGGTAGAGAAAGAGGCAGAGGAGAAATTATCACATGTTTTACATGTGGGAAAGACGGACACAAAGCCGTGGACTTTCCAGACAGGAAAATGGACAGAGGAAAAGCTCACGTCGCTGAGGCGCAGAGGCGTGACATGGAGGATGAAGACACTGGAAGTGGGAAATCATTGACAGTGCACAAGGCTCTCTTGAAACCTGAGAAAGAGGTGGACAACTCAGCGCAAAGATGCAGACTGTTCCGGACCATGTGCAAGACCAAGGGCTGGAAATGCAAGGTCATAGTGGACAGCGGAAGCACCGATAATCTCGTTTCGACCGAGATGGTGGAGAAGCTGAAGCTGAAAATGAACAAACACCCGAGTCCATACAAGGTGACATGGCTGCAGAAAGGACACCAGGTATGTGTTACGAGACAGTGCTTGGTTGAATTTAAAATGGGTGAATATAGGGATAAAATTCTGTGTGATGTCATTCCCATGGATGTCTGTCATGTATTATTGGGTAGACCATGGCAGTTTGACCGAAATGTGGTTCATGATGGAAGAATGAACACATATACCTTGGAGAAGGATGGAAGAACACATACATTGCTTCCGGGGAAGGATAAGAAGGTGGAGCCGGAAGTAACCAACACGATACTTCTCATGAGTGGGAAAGAGCTTCTCATAGAGCTGGAGAAGAATGAAGATCCATAGTTCTTTGTTGTCAGGAAGCCAAAAATTTTCCTGACAAGCACAAGAGTGGACGACTTGCCGGAAGAGGTTCAGGAACTGCTGGGAGAGTTCGCTGATATCATCGTGGATGAACTACCTTGTTTGTTGCCACCGATGAGGAGTGTGAGTCACCACATTGACCTCATACCCGGAGCAAGCTTGTTGAATAAGGCAGCGTATAGGTTGACACCCCAGGAGAACGAGGAGGTCAAGAGGCAGGTTCAGGATCTGCAGGATAAAGGACTGGTCAGAGAAAGTCTTAGTCCATGTGTTGTTCCGATAGTGCTGAGTCCGAAGAAGGACGGAGGCTGGAGGATGTGTACAGACTCGAGGGTGATAAATAAAATTACCATCAGGTACAGATTCCCACTGCCGAGAATGGATGATCTGATGGATTGCCTAAGTGGGGCAAATTACTTTTCCAATATAGATCTCAAGAGCGGATATTATCAGATCCGGATGAGAGAGGGAGATGAGTGGAAGACAGCATTCAAAACAAATGAGGGTTTGTACGAATGGTTGTTCATGCTGTTTGGTTTGAAAAACATGCCAAGCACTTTTATGAGGCTGATGAATGAAGTCCTGTGGGAATTCATTGGCAAATTTGTGGTCATATACTTGGACGACATATTGATTTTCAGCAAGACGAAGGCTGAACACGTGAGGCATTTAGCCATTGTGATGAGAAGATTACAGTAGGAGAAGCTACTGATCAATTTGAAGAAGTGTTCCTTCATGCAGACATAACTCATTTATTTGGGCTTTGTAATCTCGACAAATGAATTGAATATGGTTCCTGAGAAGGTTGAAGTAATCAGGAATTGGCCATCGCCGAGAAATGTTTTCGAGGTGAGGAGCTTCCATGGAATGGCTAGTTTCTATAGGAAGTTCATTCAAAATTTCAGCAGAATTAGTGCAGCAATGATGGATACCATGAAGAAATGACATAAAGTTTTTCATTGGACAGCGGAGGCCGAAAGGAGCTTCAATTTGTTGAAGCGAAAGATAACAGAGCAACTGGTGTTGGTGTTGCCTGACTTTCGGAAAACATTTCAAGTGAAATGTGACGCCAGTGGGTATGCTGTTGGAGGGGTCTTGAGTCAGGATGACAGACCTGTTGCATATTACAGTGAGAAGTTGGATGATGCCAAGTTGAAGTACTCCACGTACGATAAAGAGTTCTATGCCATCATTCAGGCATTGAAGAAGTGGAGGCATTATTTGATACCCAAGGAGTTCGTATTATACAGCGACAACCATGCATTGCAGTTTGTAAGTCAGCAGGAGAAGCTGAATCAAAAGCATGCGAAGTGGGTGGAATACATGCAGAATTTCACATTCATGATCAAGCACATTCCAGGGACTGCTAACAAAGTAGCAGACGCTTTGAGCAGAAAAAGTTTATTGCTGCAGGAATTCAGCGTCAAGACCTTGGGTTTTGAAAACCTCAAAGACATGTATGCAGGTGATGCAGATTTTGGAGAAGCCTATGAAGTGGCCGAGAATCCATTTCTCAGGGATCGGAGTCCATGGTTGGAATATATAATCCAAGAAGGATTGTTGTTCAAAGGCAATCAGCTGTGCATACCGAATTGCTCCATGAGGGAGAATTTGGTGCGGGAAAAACACAGCGGAGGATTAGCAGGTCATTTTGGGCATGACAAAACATTCGCCAAGCTGAGAGAATCGTACTTTTGGCCAGGCATGCGTACAGATGTAAAAATATTTGTTGACCGATGAAGGATTTGTCAACACGTGAAGGGCAGAAAGCAGAACACATAGTTCTATCAGTCGTTGCCCATACCCGAGAGGCCATGGGAAGCCATTAGCATGGAATTTGTGTTGGGTTTGCCGAGAACACAACGAGAAGTTGATTCCATTTTTGTAGTGGTGGACAGGTTCTCAAAGATGGCACATTTCATTCCGTGTCATAAGACCAGCGATGAAACCCACATCGCAAACTTGATTTTCAAAGAGATTGTCCGATTGCATGGATTGCCGAGAAGCATAGTCTCGGATCGGGATACCAAGTTCGTAGGTCACTTTTGGAGGACGCTATGGAATAAGATAGGGATTGACTTGGCATTCAGTTCTTCTTACCATCCGCAGACAGATGGGCAGACCGAAGTAGTCAACAGAAGCTTGGGGGATCTGTTGAGAAGCCTGGTGACTGAGCATCACAACAGTTGGGATCAGATCCTACCACAGACAGAGTTTGCGTACAACGATTCTGTGAATCGAAGTACAGGTAAGAGCCCATTTCAAATTTTGTATGGGACATAGCCGAGAGGATTTTCTGAGCTCAGGGAGTCAGAACAAGCTGAAACTAGCAGCGCGAGAGCTGAGGAATTCGTTGAGGAAATGAAAGAACTTCACACACAGGTGAAGCAACGACTGATGAAGGCGAACCAGGAGTATAAGCGCAGAGCCGATCAGAGGAAAAGACAACTTCATTTTGAAGTTGGGGACATGGTTCTGGCGCACTTGAGGAAAGAAAGGTTCCCGAGAGGAACATACAACAAGCTCAAGATGAATAAAATCGGGCCATGCAGAATTCTGAGGAAATTTGGAGAGAACGCATATGAGCTTGAGCTGCCAGAGGACATCGGGATATCTCCGATTTTCAATATTTCGGATTTATACCCCTACAGGACCGAGGATGAAGGATCTGGAACTAATGAACAACCAGTGATCCAGTGGCAGAAGGAATTGCTAGTTGCACATAAGCCTGAGATGGAGTGCATACTGGATAAAAGAGTTGGAAGGAAGACCAGGAGAAAGCAATATTTTGAGTACCTGGTGAAATGGAAAAATCACCCAGTGGAGGATGCCATCTGGGAAATAGAGGCAGTGATACAAAAGCATGGGCACACCGTGCAGGAGCTCATGGACAGGAGCCCATGAAACCTTTTGAGCCGAGGAGTATGATGCAGGAGCATCCACACTTCATCAAGCAAGCCAGCGCGTGGAGTAAAGAACATACAGCTGGACAGCGCCAGCACATATATTTTTGAAATACTTGGAAAGTTGTTGCACCACCATTTAAATGAAGGCATTCAAAGCCGGGTGCACTTGTATTATATTATAGATAGGAAGGAATTTAATAGTTTTAATGCTGTTAGATAGGAATTAACTGTAGATTAGACAGTTTTGCTTTCGAGAGGGAAAACGGAATATAGGCACCCTTCTTTGTATCATTGTATTATCATTCCTGCATTTTGAAGAAAAGAGAAAGCAGAGAACTTGTGAAGAACACCCATGTACAGATTGAATTAATAGAAGAAAGACTTTGATTCAATTCCATGACTGTGTTTGTTTTCTATGTGTTGTTGATATTATGCTGTTGCATACTTGCTTCTTTTTATGCCTTTCTTCTATATGCTGCATATGTTATTGCATGGCAGGTTCGAAACCTGAGAGAATGAGGAAATAAGTTTCAATTTTTTCTCTGCTTGAGCCAGAAGATTCCTGCATAGAGTGCAGTTGAATTCCTCCGCATAGAGTGCGTCGAGGAGGCTCTACAGTTAAACTCTCATTCTTGCTCACCCAGAAGTTGAATTGGGTTGACAGGGCATGCAGGTGAAGTGCAGGTCAAGGTCAAAGCCTCAGCAGGGAGTCTGAGCAAAGGAAGGTAGGGACTGATGTCTCTGTGGACGCGCAGGGTCTGGACGACTTCAACACTTTGAGAGCTGTTGGAAGTCAAGCACGTAAAATGCGTGCGGAAGGCCTCAGAAGGAGTCCAGGACATCAAGCTCAGGAGGGATAGTTCATTCTCGACATAGTGAGAATACACCCAGGAAATATTCCTCAAGAGGAAGAGAATAGACGACTTGAATCATCGGGGAGGTTTGCAAAATATTGATGATCGTAGGATCGTGGGGAAGCTGCGCGAGGTTTAGTCCTTTAGCGCAGGAGGTAAGACCCAACGCCCATCGGGGTTCGGCGTTCGGAGGTTGGCGAGGTAAGAGTTTATACCTTACGAAATCGTGAGTCGCGATTTCCCGAATTTATCGGGGCTGTTGATTGTGACAAGGACAGGTGGCACGAATCTGGAGAATCGGGGTTTTGGTATTCGGGGTTTTCAAATACAAAGGACCCAGACAGTTGAAATTGCGATTCCACGATCCCCGCTCGCACGAGTGGAGGAGTGACGTGGAAAAGTGGGACCATAAGAACTGGTGGAGTACAGCTGTCATCAGAGTTCGGGGTTCGGCGTTTTGCAGTGTAAGTGAACCATAACATTACCATTGCCGATTTCCCGATAGGGAAATCCCCGATGCGCGAAAGCGTTGACTGTTGACTATCGGGGTTCGGGGGTTGGAGCTGTAGGTGAATCGTGTTCGCGTGAACCGCGAATCCCCGAATCGTGATCTCCCGAGTTCCGAAGGGGAGATCGCCGAAGGAGTTTACTGTGGGTAACTCTAGAGGGGATTTGGAAGAGCTTGTAACTCTTCGGGCCTGGGTTGAGAGAAGGTCCTGGTGGAAGCGGCTGCTCGCGGAGGGGCAGGCTGCATCATATTAAGTGATTGTGTCTAGGTGTAGTATTTAGCTACCAACTTGGTCTTCATTGGTAATCCTTTGTCCAAATCCATGTCAACACAAATGCTAGTGTAGGTGGTCAAATGTCACCTTTAAGTTTCTACACTCTTGAAATTATTTGACTAGGTTGTTTTTTATTTTCCTATAGAAAATCAAATATGAAAAGTTGCAAAGGATGGTTGGGATTCCTTAACCAAAATAGAGTGGAAAAGGGAGAATTTGTCACTAGATCAAAATTTTGGGTCCACATCTTCATGCGTAGTATTTCTTTACGCAAAAATCAAGGTCCATAGTTGAGGGCTTGATCTTTGTCTTCTACTATGTCAAATTCAACTATGAAGAATCCTTCTGCATACTAATAACTAAAAGAATTACCCTTTGACTTAAAGTTGATGCTATCAATTTGTGTAAATATACTAATTTGGCTATAGGTTGTTCAATATGAAAATGAGTGCATTTACCTTGATGTACTCTTATTTATCCACTTCATATTTATCATGAGGATGGATGAAGTTGGAGCTTCATTCATTATTTTCACATGAGGGAATTGGGCTAGTGAAATCCTTATTGGGATACCTTTAAGAAACATGTCTTTAAATGAGGGCCTTAGACTGGCTAAAGGAAAAGACAAGGTAGTGGATTCAACTAGGTTCAAGAGAGAGGCCACTAGGTATTCATTCATCACATGAGGGAGGGGAGGGGTTTTAACTAGGAATCTACTAGGTGATGAGGGTGGATCGAGGAAAATTTTAAATTCTCAGAGAGGGCTGAGATCATAGCTATGTAAGTTATTCTTGAAAATATATTATAATGGTAGTTTTAATAGGCTTCATGGCTTGGGAGATGACACCCTTTACCCTAGTGGAAGGTAGCATGAAGAGAGATGAGCTAGAAAATATGAAAGTGAGCATGGATTTGGAAGACTTGGTCCCTGTAGAGGATACGATCTGATGTCGGGGACCTTTCATTGCAAGTTATTTATTGATGGATTGAGGATTATTCTAGGAGGTGGAGCAAGATGATGAATTAAAGGAGAAGTATAGCTATTAAGAATTGGTAAATGAGGTCATAATTGAGGATATTACCAAGGTGATTATGAAACTACGGCCTAAAACCTAGTTGCATTCCTTATCAAACCTTAATGAATCCATGACACTTAGTTTAGGGTTTAGGTTTTAGGGTTTAGAGTTTAGGGTTTAGGGGATTTAGAGGATTTTTATTTACGACAGGGGGTGATTATTATGTTAGTAGAAAGGTTAAGGGTTATTCTAGGGCCAATGGGATTAAGGGTTAGTTGACATTCGTTGGACGTTCAAAATACATTCAACTTTGAAATATATTTAAGCTATGTAAAATGTTGTGACCACAACACACCCCTTGTGAAAAACTGGTGTTCAATGCAACGGGTTTGTAGGATGATGATGACATGCATGATGAAGATGATGAGTCAAATTTCAACTATGTTATAAACCTCATTTTTCATGAGCTTCTCTTGGTTTCGAGAATAGTTCATTCTCTACTAAACAAGGGAAACCACGTGAAAGTGGAAGCWCTAATTATGTGCCCCCCCCTCACATCACTCTCAATTTCCCCATACCCAATTTGAAATAATAAAGAACATATAAAATACTATATTATACAAAATAAAAACATATAAAGATCCTCATATAAAACACATACCTCTATATATCATTCATCTTCTTCTTCATCAAACTCAACATCATCAATATCATCTTCATCATGAACATTGTCATTTCCCTAATACCCAATCTATCTAGATTCAACAACTATAATTAAAAATGACACTAAGATTACATGAAAGAAAAAAAACATAAGAGATCTATAGTACAAATCACTCATCACATGTAGGAATGTCATTGATCTTCTTCTTCATCGAACTCATCATATTCTGTATCATCATCTGGTATTTCAGAATCATCATCGAATGGATTGACCATATCAACATCATCATCAGTACTGTCATAATTTTTTATAATATCATCATCAGATATAACGTCATCGAGAACATTATCATCTACATTATATGGTCGATTAAATTCTATGACTTCATCATCTGACGATACACGGTCTACCTCCTCATGTTCCTTTGTATCACCTTCTAGTTATTGAATATCATCTTCTTTCGGTACATTATACTTTACAAGCCTTCCTCTTGGATCATATCTAACAACAAACAACCAACCTGGTTTACCGGGAACCTCGCAATAGAATACCTGCTCACATTGGCTGGGAATAACATAACTTTCTAGACCCAACTCAAATGTCCTTGTATTAACCATGGTAAAACCATTGCCATGCTAAATAACAATTCTTTTAGGATCACGTTCATTTATCCGTAAATGATACCATTTGACCTCAAACAAAATTAACTTGAAGGATTTGAAGTCACACTCGATTGTATCATCCAAATATCCATAATATCTATTTTCTGTTAGTCTTGGATGTTTGTCACTTCTAGAAGAAACATTAGTGACTTGAAACACTGCAATTATCCCTAAATCTGCGGTTCTCTTCCTATCATCCACCCTTTTGACACTAAATTTTCAACCATTGTACCACATAGCTTTGTGGTGCTTCAACTGCAATATTCCCGACAAGTACAAAATAAATTAATAATTAATAAACATATTTAAATTTAATAAATATTAAAAAATAATACATTAACATTTTTTCTAATAACAGAAAGTGCGGGTAAAATTTTATATGCTTACCTGTTTATCTTTTACACCATATGCTAAATCAATATCCCTCGGTGTAAGATTGTGATATTCATTACGATGAGATCTTTTAATTAATGTAGCCACCCCTTCCCATAATAACCTACCATCACGTTGTTCACATTGTTCTATCCATAGCTTCATCCAATCAAGATTGTTAGCAATGTATAAATGTAGTGCATCCTACACTCGACCAGTTGTAATAAAAAAATATAAATTAGTAAGAACAATGAATAATAATAATTGATGGAGGTATGATATAGATTGAAGAAATACAATATACATAAAAATCAAATAATATAATACCTTTCACTTTCCTCATTTTACCATTCCTGACCAAGACCTCCACTTCATATATTTTGATGTTATTGACACCCCAAATGCAATGCATATTAATTTTCCTCCCTAAATCAAGAAGATAAATGCTAATATACACTAACGTTTGATATAACATATACCCCTCCACCATATAAACCTAGGGATGTTCTCTTTGTCTAACTAAAGCCTTCAATGACTTCAAGTGTCTCTCCACCATCCACATTGACCTTGTGTGTACAGGCCCACACAATTCAATCTCCTCAACCTGGTGTATGAGGTAGTGTTCTTGTGCATTGAAAATGATGGAGGTAGATACTTTTGCATTGCACACATTAAACGAGGAAATTCTCTCTTCCAATATTTGATATCTTCCTTATGTATTTCTTTAGATGACAACCACCTACAAATGTTACAAGAACAAAATAGGTTTCAACAAAGACAATATTGTATACATGAATATTACAAGTAAAACACATGCCATCAACAACTTCTACAACATTTTTATTACATATAAATAATAATACGTAATTCATCTCTCGTTATTTACCTCATGTATTTTCCAAGGTCATATATAACTTGTTTTAAGTTGTTGTCAAATTTGTCGGGCAAAGATAGAGGTAGAACATACTGTAACAAAACAATGGCACATTAATAAATTTCCAATTTCATATTAACAATATATTTACAAAATTTAAAAATATTAAATCGATTCTTACCAATACATAACAAATATACGAAATAAATTACCTTGATGAAGGTATGCCAGTCATGAGTTTTTAACCCACCAAATTTACCTTTCTTTGTTAATATATTCTTGATGTTTGAAGCAAATCCTGTTGGAAATCTAATTTTTCGAATGAGCTCTTTTACAACATTGMTTTCATCTTCTTTAAATAACCATGGGAGGCTATTTCGATCGACTCCATTAGTCCTATTTAAATCAATAACATTTAACATTGTGCGATTGGCTTCTTGAATGTCACTACAAATTTTAGAAATTTTTTCTTTGCCACGCCTTCCATCTAAGACTCTCCACAACATTTTTGTTATGTTCTTCTCGATATGCATTGTGTCAAACAAATGAGTTACTTCTAGTTTCTCATAGTAGGGAAACCTACTGAATTGTTTGGGGAAACTTTTCATTCCTCGTGGAAGCAGATCAATGCCTTGACGACCAACTGTATGTTACATAAATGAAATTAACACAAAAATTGTTAGATTATACACAATAGACATGAGAATTCAACACAATTAAAGAATGTAATATATTGTATATGATGATGAAGATTGACTTACATTGACGATTTGATCTATTATATTCCAACTTCCATAGGTGTGGTGTCATTCTTCATGGTTTTATTCCACTCTCCTCTTTCCCATTGAAAATATGTTTATCGGTATTTCGATACCTATGGTTCTTAGGGACAAAGTGCCTATATTCATCAAACACCTCCTTTCCTAAACTTCTTGAACAATGAGATCTCATCCTAGGACCACAAACTCGACATGCAAATTTACCCTTTGTTTGAAGACCTAGAAGATATGCATCAATGGAATCATTAGTTATATTATAACAAGCAATTATTTAAAAAACAAACATTATAATATCATCAACATCTAACTTATTTAAGTGCAATAGTGTGTTACATACCAAAAAAATTTGCTAGTCCCGGTGCATCGTGAATTGTCCATGTAAGAATCCCATGGAATTGAAATCCTCTTTGATGTATTGGTCTAGAGATGTCGTACATAGTGATGTCGTCCCATAACTTTAACAGCTCATTGATAAGAGGCTCAATATATACATTCATATCTTTCACTTGGTACTTACCTAAATAGTTAAAAAATACACATAATTACTACACCTTGTATACATATATGAAATTGTGCAACAAACAAGATAAATGAAATGTTAAACATTAAAAAAACAATGTCATTATAAAAATATACCTGGAACAATCATTGCCAACATTGTGTGCTCTCTCTTTATTGACATCCAAGGAGGAAGGTTATTGTTTATAACAAAAACAAGCCACACTGAGTAGATAGACATGATCTCACCAAATGGACTTACACCTTCATCTTCCAATGAAATCCTAACATTACAAGGTTATTTTTTAAAAATTGGCCATCTTTATTCAATATTTTTATATAAAGAACCATCTACAAGCATTTGAAGAACATCATCTTCACTTCTATTCTGCGCATGATAATCCATAAACGGTGTTATGTTCTGACATCTAAATAGTCGTTGCAGGCATGGAATTATGAGAATATAACGAAGAACCTTGTGAGGCACCTTTTTTGTTAACTGATCAGTTCAATATCTATTGATTTGACATTGCAGGCAATTCGATTCAGATGCACATTGTCCATAATATATAATATGATCATTGGGGCATGCATCAATAACCTGATATTCCATTCCAATTTCTTTCAGAATGACAGATAATTCTCGGTATGTGCGAGGTAATTTATTTGGTGATGGTAAGAAATATTCACCTATCAACCTACAACAACAATATACAAAAAAATTAATCAATAATGAAAATTATATTAATCATTATAAATATTGCATCCTTAATTTAGACATCAATTGACATTGAAAATAAAATAAAATAAAAGTCGAAAATTGCAAAAAACTGTAAAGTTATGTTTCTTACCTTAGGATCTGTGTCATACATGTGTTTGAAAAACCATTTGATACCTTCAAGTTGACCAACAAAATTATAGTAGAGAGAACACTTTTTTTTGTGCCTTCATATAGGGATTCAGTGGCATTTTGAAGGATAGGTTTATCCAAAATATATTCATCATCATTGTCCTCATCATTGTCATCATTATCGTCGTGCAAGTTGTCCTCCTCCAAGTTGACATAATCATCCATTGGAGCATTATAAATGTCTTGGATCAATCTATTTGTCCCATCATCAACAATTGTATTATTAATATCATCATTTTCCATAGGAATAACGTGATCATCATTATCCACACGATTAAGTTAAACCTATTCTTCAGTATTATCTCTATGAAAACGTCTCCTGCTAGGAGGCATAACATTCTTAGGATGATTTTTATTTAATAAAAATAATAGAAGCAATAAAATACACTTAGAGTATATCACAAATATTATTTTGAAAGAAAAATTAAAAAAAAAATTAATGTATAATACCCTTAAAGATCTATAATAATTAATTACTTACCATGGGACGATATTCATTGCCCCCTTCAACATGCCCATTCTCCCTACAATGTTTTTAAACTAATTTTAAAGGTAGTCTTCTTTCATTAAAACCCGCATTCGCAACAAGGGAAATAACATTTCCCATCACCATGAATCACCATTTTCCGCTTTAACATAACAAGCTCTCTTTTCGCGTCTGGAGTTGACATTGTAATTACCTATTACAACAAATCCATTGAAACATTATAAGTACAATATACAAATATATTCAAATAATTTGGTATATATTTAGATATTTATAATGAAAACTATACAACATGTTCAAAAAAAATAAGGGACAAAGCATGAAACCTAAAATCAGCTAGAAAAAATAAGGAACAAAGCATGAAACCAATGCATTTCATATCCAACGTACAACACTGGATATTTGGGAATCTAAATGACACTTGGTTCTAAAACAACACATTGACCTACACATAAACATCCAAACATAAATGAATCTTCTAATGATCTCTTTGTTGTGATCCACCTATTATTATGTTGTCAAAATTGAGGAGCAAAATTGATAGAAGTGCAAGAAAGGGTTTGGGGAGAAAAATGAATCATGACATAAGAAGCGTAAAGGAAACTTTAATTCTCATAAAAAATGATGACGTAAAGAAAATTAATTTGACTACAACCAACCAAAACTGACAAGCAATTCCTTAGCATGGTAATGATAAACGATACACTATACATATTTTTCTATCCAAGTTTAAAGCCTCATACTTTGATTCACCCCTGAAATCACAATATTCCATTAATAAGAGGAGGTGGATCTATTATCACCCAAAGTCACACTATATAATATTAAGTCCCTAACAAAAATTAGGGTAGATTTAGGGATACACAAGAGTACTAATGCCCAATATGACCACAAAATCCACTGCTCTTCAATTCTAGTTGGTTCATTTCCAACTCAAGGAGGAATCCCTAAATGTAAATTTACTAAGGCAAGGATACTTAGATATTCAAGAAGTTCCATGAAATATAAGAACAAAATTAGAGTGATTGAATCTAATTAGAGTGATTATAGCTGAATCAATAATCACTTTGCTCTATCAAAAGTGGATAAACCATAAAATATTTCTGAGTTAAAATAAACCATAAAATCTGATTTAAGGAGTGAAAATAAACCACAAAATAGTTCAATACCAACACATTACTGAATCACACAGAATTTTTTTAAATACTAACCTTCAAAATCTCAGCTATGTGGAGTCTAATCAATTCAATGTTTCTCTTCTTGAAAGAGAATTGAAATCAAGATTTCATAAAAAACCAGAACACCATTGCATCAAAACACTTGAATGATTGTCGCAACTGTAGAAAATGATTTTTGCAACTGTAGAAAATGATTGTCGCAACTATAGCAAATTTGTCGTAACTAAGATATTTATAGGATTGATTTCGTCAGTTTTCTGACGAATTCGATCAAATTGACCAAAAAATAAGTCAATGACCATTTGATTCTAATAGGTGCCATAGTTGGTCATTATAATGACTAAAGTTAGTCGCTATAGCGACTAGCTCATGGTTGGTTGCTCTAGCAATGAACTTTCGTCCCTATAACAACCAATGTGGTGTTGATTAAGGTTGGTTGTCATTGATGTCAACCCTTGAAGAAAGCCCCATAGCACAAAGGTTTGGGTAATGGAACCAATACTGTTTGATGTAAATATGACTCCTTATTGTTTTTTCATGGTTTATAAGAAGTAAATATGGATGAACTCCAAAGTTGTCCCCTTATGGTGAAAGCCCTCACGGGAAGACGCTTTGTGGAGTAAGAGAACCCTTGCTTAATTGTGGAATAATGAGATGAAGGAAAGTGAATTTGTCAAGAAAAATATCCTAGATGGATAGTGCTTGTTGTTGGAGCCACCTTTGTTTTTTCTAGCCCGTCACAAATTTCATTTTTAATGCTCAAAATCGAAAGATGGTTTTCGTATTTTTCGTCTGTGGTTTCAAAATCTCTTAAGCTTTATCACGCAAACAACGATGGTTGTTGTATTCTCGAGGAAAGTCCTACCTTTCGTAAAAATGTTTCTTCTTTTTTGTTCCACCTTGGGATCTCATAGGTCGGATGCTATAAATCACGTATTTCACATGTCCCGAGCAACGAAACGACAAAATCGTTTTAAATTTTCACCCAGGGTAGTAACAGGAGTAAATTTTTCCTAAACCATGATTAAAACGTCATCGGGTTTTCGCACCTTGGCGTTCACCAAATCCCAAAAAAAATTGTCGTAGCCCTGATAGCCAAGAACATGAGGTCCTTATTTTAGTAACCCATGTCAAGGTTAAAACTAAAAGCTAAACCGTGGTAAAAGTTCTGTCGGCAATTCGCCACTCGGCGTTTTCTTTTTTAAAAGCTACACCGTCTCAGCCCCGACTCATGAAGTCACGATAAGGATATAAATGTAATTAATTAATCACTAAATCCGAGTTTATCTTCCCTTTTTAATAAGTCATATTATCGCGATCTTGCAGTTTCGTAGCTCAGCATGCAAACCTCCCGGAAACTTATTTTCAAAGCTCTGAGTCACGATATGGAGAATATAATAATTATGAAATTAATTGATCCTCTAATCATGATTACATTTTTATTAACCAAAATCGATCATCGCAGTCTCGGGTGTTAGAGGTTCAAAGTGTTAAAGTAAAATCCCCGATATAATGAGTACCAAAATATTGATTAATGTTGGTAAAACTGGATTAATTAAGCTAAATCAATACATATCTCATGTTTCGATGCTTTCACGATTTACGAGGTAGCCTTATTCTTTCCATACGCCAACTGACATTTTAAACCACCAAAATTTATGACATTAATGAGGAAATATGGAAAATCGATGAATATAAGATCGGATTTTTATGGCAAAATTTATTTCTAAACATGATTTGACAGACTTGTTCTGAAAGGTACCGAGATTTCGAATATATATAAGAGTTGTGGTTCATTATAAAAAATGCATTTTCATATTACGCAGAGCACATTATCTCTGAGAAAGCTGACTTCTGTATGTATACGTATTTCTATCGCAGAAGAGCTAAAGCACAATCCCCAGCCATAGCTCCGCGAAAAGCATCCAAAGCCAGTGTTGAGGTTTCGGGACAAGGCTCGGACAACGTTGTTGATACTTCACCTCGAAGTATCGACTCGGTCCCGAATTGGTCATTCGTTTCATATGTTCTGCAGGCTGAATTGGTGGATTATTCCGATGACTCCAGCGAAAATGAAAAAGATGATATAACCACCAAGTATAAGATCGTCATCCAATCCGGAATGCACAAAGTAGAAGCCAGGCCATGACTACTGCCATATTATGATATGGTCCGATGGGCATTGGACCATGTGGACATACTGACCAGAACCATCATGAATGAGCAGAAAGTCACCCTCGGGACTTTCAGGCCAGAACATCTGCAAGCCATGTATAAGCTTCCCACAACGTCTGACTATACATATGGCGCCGAATTCTTGGACGAGTTCAAGTAGAAGGAATGCATACAGTATGATAAAACCATGTCTAATTTAATAAGAGATTGGGTTTCACACGCCGCAAAGTTTAGGGCTAATAGCCACGACATATATTCAATAGCTTCCTTAGAACCATAGTACAAGTATGTTGCCATGATGACATGCAAGTTATACGGGAGAGAGGACACATCAAATTTTTTTCTTTCGTGGGTGCGTCTAATGTTTCAGGTCACCGAAGGTAGTTCCTTCGACTGGAAGAAAATTCTATCTGATAGCTTGACCAATCGGGTCACAAAGTATCGGGCGCTGAAAGAGAGCAGAAAGGTGTCTTCATTTTTCATGTCTGCATACATTATGGACGTCGTGTGTTTTTTAACACCATTTCCCTTAATGAACTAGAGATGTACCCCAGCAGAAGATGAGCCTATCCACGTTTATCATGCGAAATTGTGGGAAAACAAACGAAAATTTTTTTGTATGAAATCTTCAACTGGGTGATGGTGCCCCTGCATGTCACTATTTTCGGCCACCCGCCACCTAGGATCTCGGACAGTATAGTAACAAATTTGATCATCATAGCAGACTGGTATGTAGAAGCTGAATTTTCATACCTCAGAGTTTTCGGCGCTTTTGTTCCCCCGCATGCATTACCATTGTTCATTCTCGACAAGCTGGCTTGTCGTGAGGTTTCCAGACAAACAGTAATCGGTGGTATAAGAAAGGAGCTTAAGGGATACTCAAAGAAGGTATGGCCACCTTTTCCTGTTCATTTAAATTCATATTCTTTATTAGATTTCGGGCATGCCAAAGCTGAGGCAGCAGCCCTGGAAGACCTAAATTTGGTCCTCATTGAATACAAGAAGCACGATCCGCATAGGTTCGTGAGAAACCATTTATCCAGTTGCGGGCTCAAGAGATTTGAGCACGAGAATTCACCCTCAGATGACATTTTCTGAGGCACAAGGTCCTATGCCGAGATTCTAGCTTGGATACAAACCTTGGCACCCGAGGAAAGAACTGATGTTCTGAAGTTCCAGGAACATCGACACAGTTGTCTTCCCGTAGTGTTGCGGGGTGAGAGTTTGAGTATGGCGGAGGAAAAACAAAGAAATGCCGAAGGCTCTAAGGATGCGACTCACGATCAAGAAAAACACCAGGATGAGGGAGAGAAAACTAAGTGTCTAAAAACAGAGATAAAGACTCTCGACCCACCAAAGAAGCAGAGTCTGGTTACTACTCCGGGAAAATTAGCGAAGCAAATCAGAGAACCTATCACATCAGTTACTCCCTTGTAGTCAACTCAGGGAAATATTGACGCAGGGTGGATCTTCAATGAAGAGTTGAGGCCTATAAGGGTAGAAGAGCTCCCTCTGAATGAGTTCTTCTTTGATAAGAAGAGAAAGGCAGTGGTAAAGAGGGAATTCTATCAGGAAGGAGAGTCAACAACCAAGAAATATAAAGTCATAACCGATGGGAAGAACAAGAAGAATGAACAATTCGTGACTGAAATAGTAGGGACATTAGGAGCATATGCCTCGGCGAGTCAATTTTCGGTCAGACTTTTAAAAAACTAGCTTAAACGAAAAAATCACCTCATCAAGACCCTTGAAGCCAGACTAGCCACAACAACAGAGACTGCCAAAGACCAGGCGAGCGTAGGAATAGAGCAGGCCAGGTTGGCTGATAAAAATGAGATAGAGCTACTCAAGACTAAGCTTAAGAAAGCACAGTTGGTGGTCTGGGATGGTCAGATGCAAGCGAGCCAGCAAATGGATTTGATCAAATAGCTACAGGCTAGGGTGGAGATCACCAAGAGCAGAATGATAAACATACGGATGTTCAAATCCCAGGCGATGGAGATTCGGAGCAGAGTCTCTGTGGTGCAACGAAATTTACTAGTCAACCAGGTTTCAGAGAGCTTATCTGCTAGAGAAAGGGAAGCTAGAGTAGCACGGGTTGCCTTAAAAGAGGCTGTGATAGCCACAAACAATAGGGGTTCAAGAAGTAATCCCAGGTTCATCATTTCGGAGCAGACCAGAGGAAACATTCTATTAAAAGAATGGGAGCACAACATCGCGGAAGGCAAGATGCAAGCCAAAAGGGTAATGAATTCATTAGAAGAAGCCTTCAGTTCTATAGATGGAAATCTGCTAGGCATTGATAGTGGAAGTAATGCCGAGGCATTGATGCAAATGAATATGGAAAAAATCTCGCTTGATCTAAAGGAAAAAGAGGAAAGAGATTCGGCCGAGATCTCCCAAGTGACTATGGCAGACATAGTCCAAATAGACAAATGTATGATTAAACCAAGTGTGCAATTATGCGCTATCGACATCATAGACAGACAGATGGGAGACAGGCTACCACAATTAGCCCGAGACTGTTACTCTTTTGAAGCCAACTGTCAAGCAGAACCGTCGAGGTTGATACCTTAACTGGTTGAAATATGTGTCACCTGTACCGAACACACACGAGGACAAACTTCTGGCACCAAGTGAAGACAAAGAGGAATAAATGGACCGTTTTCTCTCCTCCCTATCATAACCGAAATTTTTGTAACGATTGAGATTCTATCTTAGTGTAAAACTGTATAAACATACCATAGAAAGAAAGAAAAAAGGTTGGACCTTTTTGTGTCGATTCTAATAGAGTTTTTACATTTTGAGAGTTAATACAAAGAAAATCTGAATATTCTCAATTCCGTCACGACAGTGTTATGAGTTTGTTTTCTTGTATCTCATATTTCATTTCATTTCATATTCATAACTGATGAATGCTTCATTATAATTTAGTACGACCACTACTATAACGAATGAATTTTGGTTTTCTGTAATTGTTTACTGTTTTTCCTCTGTACTAGCTATCAGCAGGTGTAAGACCAGTCAACACTTTTAGAATTCTATATATATTTTATGCTACATCGGGTTATTTCCTTACAATTTTCCTCTCCTATTTATACATGAGATTCTCCCTTGATAGGAGCCTTACATCATAGACAGCTAAATGTTTTTCTCCCCACCTCATACATTTTATTAAGATATAACTCAGTTACGGGAAAGAGCCTTTGATTTGCACCCCGTTTTATTTCCGAACCATAAATTCTCTTTTATACGACCAAATTGAGACAACACTTAATTTCTCTCTGAAGGTTTTCTCATTTCCTCCATGACTGTCCCTGTACCAACACAGCCTAATATCGAACCCGGATTATCAAATCAAATGCACATTTCCATAAACCTTTTCGATACTATTCTTAAAACAGCTACTACCCAGGTTGAACTCTAACGTTCATGGACAATGATTGAATAGGATATAACCATCCAGGAACAGTTGGAATCTAGACAATGCCAACGTAGAAATCTTCCCTAGTTTCCTTTGCCGAAGGTTGACGTTTCTCTCTTCTCCACCCTTTACCCACTTTCGGATGCCTAGACACTGTACTTCTAAGCCTTAAGTACAAACTCTGGAACAACACCTTTCTGGTGCCGTTGCCGGGGACCGAAGTTACGAAACCTTTTTCCCTGGGAAAATGACATTTGTGTTTCGTTGAAAGTGTTACCCTTTGATAGTGAACAAAGAGTACATACCTTTTAAGGCTTTTCAATCTTTCACTTGGCAACTCCACAGGTAATAAACTGGCATCCAGTCAAAGGAATACTAGACAAAACCTGGATGGTAAGAAGATTATGCCCATTACCGATCCCAAGAAGATTCTAAAGGTGAGAGGCTCTCTTAAGAAAACTGCTGCAGTTTACAAACTTAAAACCCCACAACTGAAGACTAAGAGTTCTTCTGAACCCTCAACTTCACGCAATCCTCTCTTTGATACTAAAGTTTTAACGCCAGATTGCTCTGAAGTTAGGAACGAGATCCATCCGACAATCCCCTTAGTACAAAAAGGAAAGGACCCACTTGAAAGTTCATTGGCAGTCGACATACCATATTTCCTTCAGTTAAATTTCCCAACCTCACCAAATTCTGAAGAGTGTGTTACACATTCGGTTTCCACACCCGTCGGTTCTCCTGATTTCGTCTCTTGCAAATCCGAGGAACCAAGTCCTCACGCTCCTTATCTTTCCCCATCAGATTTTCCTCTTCGCGAAGAAAATAAAGATTCACTTTTAATTTTCTGAAACCCCCTTTACAACTTCCCACAAATAACGATGGCAGCCGTCGGAGGAGGAGGTGGAGGTTTTATAGGAGGAGGTGGAGGGTTTATCAAAGGAGGAGGGGGAGGAGCCCCTCTAGGAGGAGCTGGAGGCCAAGGGCCTGCCCCCCCTCCCAGAGTGTTTGTGAAAGTTGCAACCAAATATGATCCCTTAGTATTGCCCGTCCCTCTACACGACCTTCCCGAAAATTACATAAAAAATTTACCAAAATTCACTGGGGAAGGGGATCTGACCGTGGCCGAACATATTAATTTCTTTGATCAATTCACAGATATCCTAGGTATCAAACATGAGGACGTATATTCAAGAATTCTTGTCCAAAACTTCGAAGGCCAGGTCCGAACTTGGTTTTGGAGCCTACCTGCAACATCTATCTTGTCTTATGACGCTTTGGAAGATGATTTCCTCAGACAATGGGGCGAGAGAAAAGACCATCTATATTATTTAACCGAATTTGGGTCTTTAAGAAAAAAGAATTCAGAAAAAGTCATGGAATTTATTCAAAGATTCAATAAGCTGTATAACAAAATCCCAGCTAAGTTCAAATCATCCCAACTCGTGGCCAAAGTAACTTTCGTCGGAGCTTTCGAACTGGATTTTTCACTCCTTTTGCGATAAAAAAGGGGAGCCACCCTAAATCGAATGCAGGACGATGCAGTAGAAATGGAGTCTAATATGATGGCTTTGCGTAAGCTTAAAGATAAATTATAAATAGGAAACCAAGAATCTAAACTCTTTAGAGAACAAGCTGGTTCGTCAGGGTCTAATAGATCCACAGATGACAGGGTAGAAGATATGGCCAGAGTAATTAAAGAACTGTCAAATAAAATATCCAGAATCGAGCTCGAACAGGCCAAAGCTAATTCTTTCCCCAAAAACGATTTCAAGAGGAACCCCAGCCCCCCAAACCAGCAAAGACAAATAAAAAATGAAGATCAAAAAATACAAGCTCCCTTAAAGAACGAAAATTTTATAGGAGCGAACGATTTTCAAGACTTCGAAGATTCAGATAATGATGTCACGAACTTCGGTGATGAATGCACACAACCATATCTGACTCGAGAAGATTATGAAAAATCTATAAACACGCAACAACTGTCGAATAAGGGTGAAGAAAGTGATCATACTGACCTTTGTGAATCTCAACAAGAAACTGAGATGATAATGGTTGAGATCCAACCCGAGTATAACTTAAGATCTAAGAGTAGGCCCACCTCAACTACTCAACCCAAGAAAATCCTCCAAAGAGGTCAAGGTTATGAGCCTACTCCGGAAGAGACCTTATTATCCAACAACAAAGCAAAAGTGTTAAGCACACAAGGGTTCGAAGCGGAAAAAGTTGAGACCCAAGCACAAGGAATCGAAACAGCTAATAAAATTACGTCTTCAACCAAGACCATGAGTAATAAAGCGGTCCAGACGAATAAGTCGGAAAGGAAGGATTCAGAAGTCTCAACCAAAGAAACAGACAAGGTGAGAAGAGCTTTCAGTTTTGAAAACGAGATAAATAAAATTAAGATACCAATCCCTTTGGTAGAATTAGCAAAAAACCTCGTTTATCGAAAGCAGATTACCAAAGCGATGGGTGTCTCCGAGCTATAAATCCAGTCTGATGTTTTAAACCTGGAAGATGACAAACCTAACATCACTTTTGGTCCCCATTTTTAAGGGGCCAAAGACACCATTTCTCCCTTTTATATCACTTTGAATGTGTATGACCAATTGCTACATAATTGCATGTTAGACTCCGGAGCCTCCCATAACATTATGCCTAAGATTATTATGGACAAATTGGGTCTCCAGATCACCAGACCTTATGGATATCTTTACTCCTTTGAATCAAGGAGGGTTAAGTGTATGGGGATGATAAAATATTTGGTAGTTACCCTGGCGCAGGTCCCAGTTAAGAGTATCTTGATGGATGTGGTTATTGCAGATATTCCCCCTAAGTATGGCTTACTGTTGTCTAGGTCATGGGGAGCCAAACTAGGGGGTTCTCTTCAATTGGATATGATGTTCACCACAATTCCTGTGTTTGGTGGTCAGTTTACTCGGTTGTACAGAGAAACGAGATTAGCATATACATTGAGCAATCCTCAAAACCCAAACAATTTCCCTATTTACATCGCGGATCAAGAACTGGGAAATTGTATCTTTTATTTTGATGATGGTTTAGATGGTTGTCCAGAGGAAAATGATATAGATCAGGAAGAGTCAAGTTACATGATAGAGGACTTGTGTAGCACCGGTGTCTGGAAAATGTATTTTGATGGTGCCTCATCTTCTGAAGGGGCCGGTGCAGGAGTTCTTTTAGTGGCTCCTGAAGGTAAATTCGTTGTTCCTTTTTCCTACAGATTATAGTGGGATATTGATTATACTAACAACGTATGTGAGTACGAAGCGCTGGTCTTAGGATTAGAAGCTGCTAAAAAGCTAAAAATAAATAACTTAGAGGTATATGGAGATGCAGAGTTAATAGTCAAATAGATAAATCGACAGTACCAAGCAAAGCATCCCAGATTAAGATCATACAGGAATTGTACCTGGGATCTCATGGAAAAAAAATTCTCATCCGTAAATGTCCATTTCATCCCACGCGCAGAGAATTTGCATGCTGACGCATTGGCTAAAGCAACTTCAACCTTCTCTCCTCCCATGACTTTCAAATTGAAGTATCACATTGAAATTAGACACAAACCATCTATACCAGACAATATCCAACACTAGCAGGTCTTTGAGGATGTCGAACAAATTAAGAAATTTCTTGAAGTAGTGGGCGAATTCTCCGAAACACATGCAGACCAAGAAAATCAAAATGACCCGATATGGATCATGCAAGAAGGGGAAGATCCTAAAGCTTTCTGAGAAAAAATTGTGGATCATCATATGCTGGTCCTTAAAAACAACTAGATTCTGAAAGGATTCATTCCTTTAGAAAGACTTTTTGATCAGAACAACGTACCTGTAAAGTCCACTTTACAACCCCAACCAGAAGAATTGGAGGACTGTGATATAGGAACTGAAGCAGAATCTAGAATGGTAAAAATATCCAAGTTCCTTCCTCCCGAAATGAAAAGCAAGTATAAAGACCTACTTAGACAGTATAAGGATGTTTTCACCTGGTCTTATGATGAGTTAAGAACATATGACACTTTCGTAATTGATCACAAGATACCTTTAAAGCCCGGGGTCAAACCATTTTGGAAAAATCTTAGACAGATCAACCCCATTTTGTTACCTGTGATCGAAAAAGAAGTTAAGAAACTTTTAGACACGAAAATAATCGTACCTCTGAGATATTCAGACTAGGTAGAAAACCTGGTCCCGGTCAGGAAAAAGAATGGGGAAATCAGACTGTGTGTGGATTTTCGAAGCTTAAATAAGTCATCTCTCAAGGACAACTATCCACTGCCCAAAATGGACCATGTGTTAGAAAAGGTAGTTGGAGCAAACCGAATGTCTATGATCGATGGGTTCTCTGGTTATAATCAAATCACCATGAATGAACAAGACAGGGAAAAAACTGCTTTCACCACACCATGGGGTACGTTCATGTATGAAAAAATGCCTTTTGGTTTGATGAATGCAAGGGCCACATCCTAGCACACTATGGACATCGCTTTTATAGGAGAAAGGGATAAGTTTGTAGTCATTTACCTCGATGATTTGACAGTTTTCTCTAAAACCGACGAAGAACACTTGATGCATCTCAAACAGACTTTCGAAAAATGCCGCAGGTTTGGTCTATCTTTAAACCCAAAGAAATCACATTTCACCATGCGGGAAGGTAATATTTTGGGTCATATCGTATCTAGGGATGGAATCAGGATTGATCCTAAGAGGATTGAAGCAATAGATACTATAAATATTCCTAGAAGTGTAAAAGAGATTCAATCTTTCTTAGGAAGAATAAATTTTTAACGAAGGTTTATCCCGAATTTCGCTGAGATTATAAAATTGATCACAGGAATG
Organism: Picea engelmannii; assembly: GCA_009831015.1. NCBI lineage: Eukaryota > Viridiplantae > Streptophyta > Pinopsida > Pinales > Pinaceae > Picea > Picea engelmannii. The sequence continues at coordinate 66,191 of ML787910.1, read as the reverse complement.
TTGAAGAAGGACAGCGAAGTAAAATGGATAATCGAGGCCAAAGCATCGTTCGCGCATATTAAGAAAGTCATAAGCGAGGCACCTATGTTAGCGAGCCCCAACTATCTAAAATATTTTCTTATCTTCTCATTTGCCTCGGAACACACTATCGCTGCGATGCTCCTACAAAGGAACAAAGAAGGATTCGAACAACCGATCGCCTTTTTCAGCAAGAACCTTAGAGACACAAAACTGAAGTATGATATAATAGAAAAACAGGCGTACGCCATGGTAAAAGCATTAAAGGCATTCAGAACGTATGTACTACACTCAAAGATAATTGCGTATGTGCCTACCAGTTTTGTGAAAGATATATTGGTATAGCCAGACAACGATGGAAAAAGAGGGTGATGGCTCGCCAAAATCCAAGCATTTGATCTAGAAGTCAAACTGACCAAATTGATAAAAGGGCAAGGCCTGGCCAAACTCTTAGCTGAGTCGAATTTCAGAGCCCTAGATATAAATTGCCTGTAGGAAGGTGACGAAGATACGAACCTAAATGAGATGAATGAGGATACAGGTCCAAACAAGATCGAAGAGAAGTTCATATCGTCAGGCTAGTATAGAGACATAGTGTCGTAACTTCTAACTCTAAAATGCCCAAATGAGCTATCACCATCTAAAGCCGGGACTTTAAAACTCCATGCAGTTAAATATTGTATCACCGAAGGTCAGCTATATTGGAAAGATCCACTCGGTTTCCTGCTAGTCTATTTAGTCGAATCGGAAACTCAGCGGGTTATAGATGAATTTCATGAGGGAATCTGTGGGGGGCATCACGCTTGGAGAAATACAGCTGACAAGATTCTGAGGGCTGGGTACTACTGGGAAAAAAATTTCTCAGACGTTAATGCCAAAGTGTGTGCCTGCAACCCTTGTCAACTATTTGTAGGTAAACAGAAGCTCTCGACACTGCCCTTAGTTCCAGTCAAATCTGAAGCCCCATTTCAGCAATGGGGTCTAGACTTCATAGGCGAGATTAACCCCCATTCTAGTGCTCAACACAAGTGGATCCTAACTGCAACAGATTATTTTACTAAATGGGTGGAAGCCATCCCAACCAAAAGGGCAACAGACTCGGTGGTAATCTATTTCTTAGAAGACAACATTTTGTCAAGATTTGGTTGCCCCGGAAAGATAGTTACTGACAAGGCCCTAGCTTTTAAATCTATGGCTATGATCATTTTCTGTCAGAAGTATAACATCGTTCTCGGCCATTCCACATCATATTACCCCTAGGGAAATGGATTGGCTGAATCATCTAATAAGATCCTGGTAAATATAATCAAGAAATTATTGGATGAAAATAAAAGGTCTTGGCATGTGCACTTAAAATACGCATTGTGGGCGAATCGCATAAGCACAAAAAGTTCAATTGGCATTTCTCCTTTTCAGATGGTATATGGGACCAATGTTGTGCTACCTATAAACCTAGCGCTCCTAGTGATGAAGTTATGGCAAGATCAAAATGAAGAACCCAATCATGTCACCAGAAGGATAAATCAACTGATCAAGGTTCAATAGCATAGAGTTGAAGTAGATGAAAAGATGCAGAAGTACCAAGATAACATGAAGGCATTATTCGACCGCAAAGCAAAGGACAGAGATTTCCTCCGAGGTGATTTAGTGTTAAGGTGGGATGCAAGAAAGGAAGAAGCAACAAAGCATGGTAAATTTGACCACCTCTGGTATGGGCCATTCAGGGTCTCAGCTTTGGAAGGAAAAAATTCTTTCCTACTGGAAAATATAGATGGATAAGTCCTCAACACCCCTATCAATGGGCGGTATCTGAAGCATTATATGACGTAACAGTCGCCAAATTAAAAAAAATAAATTATTTTGTGTACATATGTATAATTTTTCATTTAAACATTGCTCTTGATTTTCTTTTTTCGTTCATGAACTTTGGACACATTTCGGATAGCCCCGATAATATTCGTATTTGCCTCTTACAGGATTCCAGCTGCATACAAAATAAGAAGGAGAAGTAAACTGAAAGTCGATGTCAGAAATAAATCGGCTTAAACAGGTGATACCTAAGAAATTTCATATTGCGCAAAGAAATTGAAATTAAAAGGTAAAGATGAGATTTCTCAAAAGACATGTTCTAAAGGACTATTAAAGAAAACCCAGGTAACCTCACTCAAATAGCAACATCAGCTGAACTGATAAATAACAAAGTTGTTTCTCAATTTAATAGTCTATGAAAAATTAAGATAGATTAAATGATTTACCCAATTTAAAAGCAGTCAGTCTAAGTAAAGTATCCTCAAAAATATCTACAAGAGTCAGTTTTGTATTTTTGATCTCTGTATTTTTCAGTCTGTAAGTCACTACCTGGCATCCTTTCTATCTTTGGGTTTACCTTTTAAAAAAGTCACCATCTTTCCGTTTCATATACGAAGGGATAATACTTTTTCATTTCAACCTCATGAGCTTCAAAACAGATTGTGGAAAGAAACCGGGTCTTCACAACTACTCGATCCCCTGCTAAGCGAAGGAACGTTTAGAGTGATCCTAACTTTCCTAGGTTTTTCAACGGCATCAGAGGATTGAAGCTTGCTCAAATAGAATGCCCTAATAAAGTTATTTTCCCTTTTTCCCCTAAGAACGAAGGTGTTGTGAAGACCAAGGGAAGGTTGGTACCGAGTAATCAATGTAAGTTGATAGACCTATAATGAAAAATATTACACAGATATCAACCCTGACACACACTGATTGCCCCCATCTTCGTGCTCTAAAAAGAAAATTATAAGACAAGTGGTGAAAGGAAATTCAGAAATGATTGCCCCCACCTAGTCCAAGAGACGATGAAAGTAAATTCAGAAATGATTTCCCTCGTCTCCGCATTTAAATGCATGAATATTTTCGAAGTGGTGAAAGGAAATTCAGTACAAGGGGCCAGATAACTTCACCGGGGTACTGAACAGGCTCGCTGGCAGTGAAGAAATATCTGATATATCTGTAAGTCTATTATACATGAATATCACTCTACTCCGGTAACCAATTCTTTTTTAAAAACCTGATCTACATCCCAAGTTCAAACGGGACTTCCCAATTAAAAACATATAATCTTCTTCTTTTGATCCAAGTTTATAGCCGCAAGATCTGTTGGGTCTCCTAGAACTGTTTTGATTGTCTTAAAGCAGACCTGAATTTAGTAGTGGGAAAGGGAAAGTCATGAAAGGGACTACAACTAAGTTTCAAAAGAGTATCTGAGTTTGAAAAAGCTTTTCAAGGTAAATAATGAAGCCTCTTTCCCCCTTCCTTACCCTGTTCTCAGGAACCTTTTCACCTGATTGAAACTATTGACTCCATTTACACAATATTGGCATGTGGTCTATTGTTCTTCCTGCCTTACAAGAAAGCGGGATCCCTAGTTGGAGCCTATGTTGGAGCCGCCTTTGTTTTTTCTAGCCCATCACAAATTTCATTTTTAATGCTCAAAATCGAAAGATGGTTTTCGTATTTTCTGTCTGTGGTTTCAAAATCTCTGAAGCTTTATCACGCAAACAATGATGATTTTTGTATTCTCGAGGCAAGTCCTACCTTTCGTTAAAATGTTTCCTCTTTTTTGTTCCACCTCGGGATCTCACAGGTCAGATGCTATAAATCACGTAGTTCACACGTCCTGAGCAATGAAATGAAGAAATCATTTTAAATTTTCACCCAGGGCAGTAACGGGAGTAAAGTTTTCCTAAACCATGATTAAAACGTCATCGGGTTTTTTCACCTCGACGTTCACCAAATCCAAATATTTATTGTCATAGCCCCGATAGCCGACAACATGAGGTCCTTATTTTAGTAACCCATGTCAAGGTTAAAAGTAAAATCTAAACCATGGTAAAAGTTCTGTCGGCAATTCGCCACTCGGCGTTTTCTTTTTTAAAAGTTACACCGTCTAAGCCCCGACTCGCAAAATCACGGTAAGAATATAAACGTAATTAATTAATCACTAAATATGAGTTTATCTTCCCTTTTTAATAATTCGTATTATCGCGAACTCGCGGTTTCGCAGCTCGACATGCAAACCTCCCAGAGACTTATTTTCGAAGCTCCGAGTCGCGATATGGCGAATATAATAATTATGAAATTAATTGAGCCCCTAATCACGATTACGTTTTTATTAACCAAAATATATCATCGCAGTCTCGGGTGTTAGAGATTCAAAGTGTTAAAGTAAAATCCTTGATATAACGAGTACCGAAATATTGATTAACGTTGGTAAAACCGGATTAATTAAGATAAATCAATACATATCCCGTGTTTCGATGCTTGCATGATTTACGAGGTAGCCTTATTCTTTCCATATGCCAACTGACATTTTAAACTGCCAAAATTTATGACATTAATGAGGAAATAGGGCAAATCGATGAATATAAGATCATATTTTTATGGCAAAATTTATTTCTAAACATCATTTGACAGACTTGTTCTGAAAGGTACCGAGTTTTCGAATATATATAAGAGTTGTGGTTCATTATAACAAATGCATTTTCATATTACAGAAAGCACATTATCTCTGAGCAAGATGACTTCTGTATGTATATGTATTTCTATCGCAAAAGAGCTAAAGCACAATCCCCAGCCATGGCTCCGCGAAAAGCATCCAAAGCCAGTGTTGAGGTTTCGGGACAAGGCTCAGACAACATTGTTGATACTTCACCTCGAAGTATCGAATCGGTCCGGAATTGGTCATTCGTTTCAGATGTTCTGCAGGCTGAATTGGTGGATTATTCCGATGACTCCAGCGATAATGAAAAAGATGATATAACCACCAAGTATAAGATCGTCATCCAATTCAGAATGCACAAAGTAGCAGCCAGGCCACGACTAATGCCATATTATGATATGGTCCGATGGGCATTGGACCATGTGGACATACTGACCAGAACCATCATGAATGAGTAGAAAGTCACCATCAGGACTTTCAAGCCGGAACATCTACAAGCCATGTATAAGCTGCCCACAACATCCGACTATACATATGGCATTGAATTCTTGGACGAGTTCAAGCAGAAGGAATGCGTACAATATGATAAAACTATGTCCATTTTAATAAGAGATTGGGTTTTGCACGCCACAAAGTTCAGGGCTGATAGCCACAGCATATATTCAATAGCTTCCTTAGAACCACAGTACAAGTATGTTGCCATGATGACATGCAGGTTATACGGGAGAGAGGACACCTCACATTTTTTTCTTCCATGGGTGCCTCTAATGTTTTGGGTCACCGAAGGCAGTTCCTTCGACTGGGCGAAAATGTTGTCTGATAGCTTGACCAGTCAGGTCACAGAGTATCAGGCGCAGAAAGAGAGCGGAAAGGCGTATTCATTTTTCATGTCTGCATACATTATGGACACCATGTGTTTTTTAACACCATTTCCATTAATGAGTTGGAGTTGGACCCGAGTAGAAGACGAGCCTATCCACGTTTATCATGCGAAATTGTGGGAAAACAAAGCAGCAAAGTTTGTGCATGAAATCTTCAACTGGGTGATGGTGCCCTTGCATGTCACTATTTTCGGCCACCCGCCACCTAGGATCTCGGACAGTATAGTAACAAATCTGAGCAGCATAGAAGACTGGTATGTAGAATCCCAATTTTCATACCTTAGATTTTTCGGGGCTTCTGTTCCCCCACATGCATTGCCATTGTTCATTCCTGACAAGTTGGCTTGTCGTGAGGTTGCCAGACAAACAGTAATCGGTGGTATAATCAAGGATCTTAAGGGATACTCAAAGAAGGTATGGCCACCTTTTCCTGTTCATTTAAATTCATATTCTTTATTAGATTTAGGGCATGCCAAAGCTGAGGCAGTAGCCCTAGAAGACCTAAATTTGGTCCTCATTGAATACAAGAAGCACGATCTGCAAAGGGTCATGAGAAATCATTTAGCTAGTTGCGGGCTCAAGAGATTTGAGCACAAGAATTCACCCTCGGATGAAATTTTCTGAGGTGCAAGGTCCTATGCCGAGATTCTAGCTCGGATACAAACCTTGGCACCCGAGGAAAGATTCGATGTTCCGAAGTTCCAGGAACATCGATGTAGTTGTCTTCCCATAGTGTTGCAGGGTGAGAGTCTGAGTACGACGGAGGCGAAACAAAGAGATGCCGAAGGCTCTAAGGATGCGACTCCCGATCAAGAAAAACACCAAGACGAGGGAGAGCAAACTAAGATTTCGAAAACAAAGATAAATACTCCCGACCTGCCAAAGAAGCAGAGTCCGGTTACTACTCCGGGAAAATCAGCAAAGAAAATCGAAGAACCTATCACATCAGTTACTCCCTTGCAGTCAACTCAGGGAAATATTGACGCAGGGTGGATCTTCAATGAAGAGTTGAGGCCTATAAGGGTAGAAGATCTCCCTTCGAATGAGTTATTTTTTGATAAGAAGAGAAAGGCAGTGGTAAAGAGGGAATTCTATCAGGAAGGAGAGTCAACATCCAAGAAATATAAAGTCATAACTAATGGGAAGGACAAGAAGAATTAACAATTCGTGACTGAAATAGATGGACCTTTCTGTCTCGATTGTAACAGAGTTTTTACATTTTGAGAGTTAATACAAAGCAAATCTAAAGATTCTCAATTCTATCACGACTGTGTTATGAGTTTGTTTTCTTGTATCTCATATTTCATTTCATTTCATATCATATTCATAACTGATGAATTCTTCATTATAATTTAGTACGACCACTACTATAAGGAACGAATTTTGGTTTTCTATAATTGTTTACTATTTTTCCTCTGTACCAGCTATCAGTAGGTGTAAGACCAGTCAACACTTTTAGAATTCTATATATATTTTATGCTACATTGGGTTATTTCCTTACAGTTTTCCTCTCATGTTTATACATGATATTCTCCCTTGATAGGAGCCTTACATCATAGACAGATAAATGTTTTTCTCCCCACCTCATACATTTTATTAAGATATAACTCAGTTACGGGAAAGAGCCTTTGATTTGCACCCCATTTTATTTTCGAACCATAAATTCTCTTTTATATGACCAAATTGAGACAACACTTAATTTCTCTATGAAGTTTTTCTCATTTGACTGTTCCTCCATGACTGTCCCTATACCAACAAAGCCTAATATCGAACCCGGATTATCAAATCAAATGCACATTTCCTTAAACCTTTTCGATACTATTCTTAAAATAGATACTACCCAGGTTGAACTCGAAAATTCATGGGCAACGATTGAACAGGATATAACCATCCAAGAACATTTGGAAGCTAGACAACGCCAACGTAGAAATCTTCCCTAGTTTCCTTTGCTGAAGGTTGACGTTTCTCTCTTCTCCACCCTTTACCCACTTTCGAATGCCTAGACATTGTACTTCTAAGCCTTAAGTACATACTCTGGAACAACAATTGTCATGTCATTTCTGGTAGTATGTGGAATGTCACATACTTCCTCACGGTTAGAGAGTTATGGCCATGAGAAGTTGGAGACCCCAAGTTTGGGTAATGGACGCAAGTTTGTTTGATGGGTAATAGTATGATTTATGATATACTTTCAGATAATACTATTCTATATAGATGTTACATGTCATGCCATTTTTAGTGGTATGTAGAACGTCACATAACTCCTCACGGTTTGAGAGTTATGGCCTTACGAAGTTGGAGGACCCTCATATGTCATCTAGAAGCCCCAAAAGGTCAAAGTAGTCTTAGTGGTTTAAGAGATTTTAAAAGGTAAATAATAAAGTGAAGTGATGAGTGTATTATAATTCAAAGTGAATACAAAATAAATTATTTCAATAATAAATTTAATGGAAAAATTAGAAATGGACCCAACCCTAAAATAAGGAAAGTGGGCCAAGTGACCTAGAAGGTGTTTTTAAGGAAGCTACTTGGAGAGTATAAATAAGAGGCAAGGCTCTCTCATTTGAAACAAACTTGAGAATATTGAATATCTATCTTTGTCTAAGGTAATCAAGGATATATAAACTAGAATTTTTAGGGAAGGTGAAGAAAAGAAGGACAAAATGTAAGGAATGATAAATTATTTTGATGGTGCTTTCTAAGGTATGTTATTTATAGGTCATCTCACCATTTTCGCTATAATATTTTTTCTATAATGCTTAAGTCCATGAAATTTCTACGCAAGTGCGAAAACATATCCAAGTATCTATGGTAAAAAATTGAGCTTGTGGGTCATTGTATTTTGGGAGTTACACTCTGTGGAAAATAGGGTTTGTGGCCAGTCCTGAAACTAGTCAAAATCAGGTGTTTTGGGTAAACATGTCATAACTTCTTGATAAAAGATCAAAATTCAATGAGACCAAATGTGTTGGTCAGGGTACAGTCTTTAGTATTATTTTTAATAGTTTCATATCAATCCATCAAATAATTTGTGCGGGGCACGCTTTACAACGCCAATCTCTAGAATAAACCAGAATTCAATAAGGTATGCCATTTTTGCTATAACTCATTTTCTGAGAGGTTCCAAGTAGTGAAACTTGGAGGAATTGCATAAAACACACTGAAGAACATTGTATATCCGTTTTAGATCTTTACACATTACAGGTTCAAAGTTATGATTACTTCAAGTTAGGGTTGTTGACTAATCCAAAACTAGGCATGTGAGACTAAAGAAAAGTTTGATGAAAATGCTAGTCTCTTGTTTTTAAATTTAAGGATGGATTGCAGGAATGTGATCATATACACCAGGTCTATTACAGAGCTACAAATCAGATTTGGATGATGAAATTAGGGCTTTTGGTTGAGGTACATGTTGAGTACATGGATGAGACAAGTAGTTGATGAGTTGGCACATACATGAGGTGTATAGTTGATGAGTAGTTGACACATGATTGGTACATACTTGCTACATGGTTAGATGCACTTTTTTATGGTACAGGTTGATTACAGGTTGGTGCATGGTTGATGCACATGCTTATGGTATAGGTTGATTACAGGTTGGTGCATGGTTGATGCACTTGTTTATGGTACAGGCTGATTACAGGTTGAGTTACAAGTTGATGCATGGTTTAGATTTATTGGTACAGGTTTACAACAGTATATCTCACAGTGATAGTGTGAAAGTGGTTCCATCATTTTATTTCTACTTCAGGGTGGCAGGACGGGGCAATGACAGGTGGTTATAGACACCTTCTGGTTGTMGCTGGATAACATTGGGGGTTGTAGCCTCCTTCTAGTTGTAGCCATAGAATTGGGGAGTTGAAGCTTCCCTCAGGTTGTATCCTGAGAACCTAGGGGGTTGGAGCCTCCTTCCAGTTGCAGCTGGAAAACAAAGGAAGTTGGTGCTTCCAATGAATGTAATTCTTCAAGACATATAAGAAAAAGAATTCCATGGTTTTCTCCCAATTTGGGTTTCCACGTAAAACACTGGTGTACTATGTATGTGTCTGATTGTTTATTTCTTACTACTCATAATTGGATAATAATTCTACATTGATATAAAATTTGAAGAAAAAGGATTATACTTACACTATTACTGATTCAGCCCCCCTCTCAGTAATCCAACAATTGGTATCAGAGCAGGTTCCTCCAGAAATCAGTTTAACCACTGAAAGGTAGATCATGAAGAGTAACAACTCGTATAAAAATGGAATACCATAGTTTTATGGACATAAATATGATTTTTGGAGCATAAGGATGAAGACATATATACAGGCACAGGGATTTCAAGTTTGGCAATCAATTGTATATGGATACACAGCACCAACAGTTCCACCAACAAATGACAAAGCAGTGAAACTCAGTGAGAATAATTCCAAAGCCATAAATTCACTTTTGAATGGTCTCAGTGATATGGTATTCACCAAAGTTGCACATTGTAAATCTTCTAAAGATATTTGGTACAAGCTTCAAAATATTTATGAAGGAGATTCAAAAGTCAAAGCAACAAAGCTTCAAACTTACAGAGGTCAGTTCGAACAACTAAAAATGAAGGAAGATGAAGACATCACAACCTACTTCTTACGAGTCGATGAAATAGTGAATGCAATCATAGGATTGAGAGAAGAAATCAAAGAATCTGTAACTGTTCAAAAAGTACTAATATCTCTTCCTATGAGATTCAATCCTAAGATATCAACACTAGAAGAAAGATTGGATCTAAACTCAATAAGCATGGACGAACTGCATGGAATCTTCACAGAATATGATATGAGAACTGAACAGTAAAATCTAGATGTAAAAGAAGCAACCTTCAAAGAATCCAAAAGATCAAAGCAAAAGATAAAGGAACAAGAAGAATATAGCAGCAGCAGCGACGTCTCGGAATATGATGAAGAAGTGGCCAACTTTGTCAAAAGACTGAACAAGGGAACCAACGATAAGTACAGAGGTAAGCTTCCTTTAATTTGTTTTAATTGTGATGGTATTGGTCATTTTGCTAACAAATGTCCTCATAAGAAAAGGAGAAATGATGAAGGTTACTCAAAAGGCAGACAAACATATAAAGGTAAAAGAACTACAAAGAAAATTTTCAAGAAAAACTTTTGCACCAAAGAAGACATCTCATCATCAGATAAGATGAATTCGGTGACAATGAAACAAAAAGAGTTCTATTCATGGCAGTAGAAGACTCTGATAAAGAAGACTCCAAAGAAGAATATGAAGAAGCATATGAAAAAACAATTAAGAGGCAAAAGTTGAATTCCAAGAAGAATTAATGAGTTCCATAGAAGTTATCAGAAGAGAAAAGAAGAAAAACAAGAAACTACAAGAAGAACTAGATAAGAAAAAAGACACTCAAGAACTAGAACAAATGATCACAAAATTGAAGGTTCAAATAGAAGA
>ML787910.1:0-30015 GCA_009831015.1 Picea engelmannii | reverse complement strand
CCATAACACATCAGCAAACAAACTTTTCAGAGGGCTGTTATAAAACAGCAATTACACATTTTATGACAGCAGAAAACTTAGTGACTTTGCTTGGCCAAAGACAGGCCAAGAAGTCTTGCTGATAGGACCTGGATTTTCTACAGTTTTTTCATGGTATCAGAGCCATAAGCCTCTTCAGAGTGTCTTGAGAGCATATCGATCATAAGAGGAAAGAGAACAAAGATTACATTGTCTCTCAGACGAGAGCACGAGACACAAGATTCTTCACAGAGATTGGAGAACAATTCGCAGTCCACAATATGCTCAAAATATCATTGAAGACATCAAGCACGAGGAAGCAAAGGAGAAAAAAAAAAATTTAAAGATCCATGAGAATTTAAAGAATTAGTGAAAGATTCATGAAATTATTTCTTAAGAAGAAAGTTTGCAGAAGTAGAAAAGGAGAAGCTACTTCATTAGTAATATCTGAGCATGAGCAAAATCAGCCGTCAGATCAAGCAAAGATTAAGCCATGAATGTTAGATCTTATCAGAGAGAGATCGATGGTGGGGACACATTGCAGGGACCGAGAAGCAAATTAAAGCATGAGCAAGTTGTGAGACCATTATCGCTCAAGATCGTTGATCCTTCTAGATCAACAGATCAACAGTGGATATCAATCCCATCTTGGACGAGCATCTTCTCTTTGTGAAGATCAAGAAGGAAATTAAAAAGTGAGCGAGTTGAGTCTCCATAATCACTCATGGCCATTGATCTTCAAACAAGTGACACATTTCAGGTGATCTCATACTCTGGGAAGAAGCAAGCAGAAGCCAAGAAGTAAAGGACTCTCGAAGGCCCAAAGCTCCGAAGAGCCAGAGTAGATCCAGTTCGTTGATCCAAGTTGAAACATGGCAGGAGATCTTGCACTCCAGTGATAATCACTTCCGAAGGAAGACAGACGCAAGAAGCCAGAACTCCTGAAGGCCCAAAGCCCGGAGTTCATCTAGAGAGTCCATCATCAAAGTCTCGAAGACACAAAGACACAAAGTAGATCTAGACCGTTGAATCTAGAAGGGACACGTGTCATGTGATCCCACACTTTGGAGCTAGAGAAATTTGGAGGAGAGTCGGAAATGTAAAGCAGGAACTCCCAAATCCTGAGATTCTAAAGTTATTCTAAGCCATTCACTCAAGAGGCCACATAGAAGAAGATCCCGCACTTCGGATATTCGCACTCTGAGTTCTGAAGAATATCTTAGTCGTTCGTTTGCAAACGCCTAAGGATCATTGGATCTACACCTTTACAAATAATTTGAGGCATCGACACTTTGTGAGTATTGTGATTGTGAGCGATGAAAGATATCTGAAGCTCGAACTCCTGAAATAATTATGAGTCGTAGATATCGACAGGTAATTGAGACTGTGGATCTCTTCCCTTGTTTGAAGGTCCGCGAGTTCGGAGGATTGCGAGGTAAGAATGGAATATCGTCCAGAGCCCTAAAGGCTAGAAGGCACAAATTCTTGAAATAACTAAGGACCGTTAATCTCAAATCAACGAGCATCGTTGATCTTCGCAACACATCCTTTATTCGGCATTTCGACTATTCGAAGGAACTGAGACCTCTACGCATATTAACAATCAAATCTTGAAGCACCTATTTTTCAACCCCTGGTCATCTGAGAAGCTAAACAATTTTTTTTTTTGGCTCTCGAGTAAACTCATAAAGCCCAATTCCTCCATTAGGGAGGCTACATTTGCTAAAGAGAATATCTCAGAGGTCTAACTCCGTAGATATCGCACTCAGATAGTCACATCTAGCTAGATCAAACTTAAATAAGGCGTCTACCCCGTGTTTTTTGGCCCAAAGTCACAACATAGGATTTTTTGGACCTCGTCTTACACAAAGGAAATAGGTAAGCCCAAAAATCTCTAACAATTTTTTCTGTTAATTTTTTTTTTCAAAGATGGCCACCTCTAGAAACTTAGAACCAACACAAGGATTGATTCTTCTTGGAAATAATGATGAGTTTTGGTATATTAGAATGATATCCTTCTTACTATCACAAGAGTGTTGGGATCCAGTAAATATTGGTTATGTAGAACCAGATCCAACAAACCTTCCTTCCATGATCAATCAACAGAGAACTGCTTAGGAAATCCAGAGGAACAGAGAGAATAAGGCACAATTATGGATTAACAACTCAGTAGATGACTCGATTTTCTAAAAAATCATAGGTGTTGTTAATTCAAAGCAGGCTCGAGACATCCTTAAATCAACTTACCAAGAAAATGACATGGTCAAAATAGTCAAGATTCAGACCTTGAGGACACATTTTGAGAATTTAAAAATGACAGAGTCTGAAAATTTTGATCAATTTATGACTAGATTCATGGGAATTTTAAACCAGATCAGATTCATTGGTGAAGAAATCCCTGATCAAAGAATCGTTGAGAAAGTCCTTAGAAGTCTACCAAAGAAATTCGAAATGTTTGTTACAACTATCCTTGAATCCAAGGATCTGTCAATTTTTTCAAAAGATGAATTAATTGGCTCTCTATTGACACATGCGACCAGACTACATCTTGAAGATGAGTCAATAGCCAATGCCTTCAAGAATCAATTCTTCTTTAGTAGAGGGAGAGGCAGAGGTAGTGACAAACGTCACCAAGGAAGAGGCAGAGGTAGTGACAAACGTCACCAAGGAAGAGGAAGAAGTCCAAATAACCATCACTCAAGTGAAGTCACAGACAACATAACCAAAATCAGAATTTCCAAGGTCACACACAACATAACCATAATCATAATTTCTAGCTTCAAAGAGGTAGAGGGAAAATCTATCAAATGAAAAATCAAACATAAAATGATATTACTACAAAATGTATGGGCACTATGGATTTGAATGTCAGAAGAAGCAAGAAGATCATCTCTCAGGCAAAGAACATGTCTCAAATCATGAAGGAGAAACCTCAGATGGTATGTTTCTCTCATGCCATAAGACTGAAGAACAACATAAAGATCTCTGGTCGCTGGATAGTGGTTGCAACAATCACATGACATGTAACAAAGATTTACTCTCATGCATCGATTCTTCTATTTCATCTAATATTACACTTCGAAATGATTCCTTAGTCACAGTTCAAGGAAAATGAACTGTACCTATTCTTACTAAACAAAATGTAAAGAAAGATATAAACAATGTCTATCATGTTCCAGATCTGAAACATGATCTGTTAAGTGTAGGACATCTAATTGAACATGGCTACAAGGTACCTTTTGAAGGAGCATAATGTAGGATATATGATAAAACCCCGAACAGAAAATTGATTTATGAAATCCACATGACTAGGAATACAATGTTTCCCGTGACCCTCAGAATTGCAAATTTGATCCAATCATATGCACAAAGTGCATCCACACCCAATGAAATATTTTGGAATACAATATTTGGACATCCACCCTCTCAAAGTCTAAGTCTTCTATAGAAGCACTCCATGGTGGAAGGTCTACCTATCTTCAAAGAACAAAACCCCCCATGTGAGTCTTGCATTCTTGGAAAACATAAGAGAAATAGTTTTCCACAATCCTCCACTCAATCCAAACAACATTTAGAACTGGTTCACATTGACCTATGTGGACCAATGCAAACAAATTCAATGGGTGGTAGCATTTATTTTCTAATGTTTATTGATGACTTTAGCAGGAAAATTTGGATCTATTTTCTGAGACACAAGTCTCAAACCTTTGCAAAGCTCAAAGAATTCAAAGTTGAAACTGAAAAACAGAGTGGTAAATATGTAAAATTTCTCAGGTTAGATGGAGGAGGAGAATACAACTCCAAACAATTTACAAATTTCTGCAAATCACAAGGCATCATCTTGCAAACTACAACTAGGTATGCTCCACAACAGAATGGAGGGGATGAAAGGAAAAATTAGACAATAATGAACATGGCAAGAAGCCTTATCAAAGAGAAATGTCTATCAAGTACATTTTGGGCTGAAGAAGTAGCATGCTCACTTTATCTCCTGAATTTTGGGCGATTCTAAATTAGTGTTTGACTGGGTTAATAAAAAGTATCATTTTTTGACATCCATTTGAGCACTTTTCTACAAGACATTCTCCTCTCCCTTACTTTGCTGCAATGGAATTCTTAAAGCCAAATAGTTCGAGAGATGAATGATGAAGTTGGCACCCTCTCCAAGGGTGTTCTAGCTCTTCCTACAATAATATGTGGGATTTACGAATTCTATGAAGGAGAGGAAGTCACTTCTATGGAGTTCCAAATTTAACATAGGCACAAGATTTTAAATATTTGTAAAGGAGAGAGGAGAGAAGATAAACTCTTGATGTATTTTGAGGCTAAAAATAATTTAGTATGTGTTGTTATAAGTATATTTCTTTTTGATAGAGAAGAAGATCCTATCATGAGCTCTATGATAGAAGATCCTATCATGAGCGCTCTATGGTAGTTATTTTTGCATAGTTATTTTGACACTGGTGTGGAGTGGAAGATCCTCTTATACACCGTGTATTCTCTTTTGAACACACGGTGTATTCACTATTAATTAATATAAAGTTTAACTATGGTAGTTATTTTTGCATAGTTATTTTGATACTTTATTATTTCCTTAAATCATCTACAAAACAATTTAGTTTGTTTTGATTGAAAATTAAGTATTTTTCACTATTAAAACCGCCGTCTTGTATGAGATTTATAATAATTTAAAATACAAAGATTAAATATTTAATTGAATAAAGATATATTGTAAATAGCATACTCAACTATAGTCCATGGATAGAAGTCATCCACTATTAGCTATATATTTAAAACAAGTTGCTAAATTGGATTTTATTTACTCTTATGCAGTTGTATAAATTATTCATTTATAACCACTCTAAAATTTAATCAATTTAATATTATGTAATTTTTATTTCTACTTTTATTATGCACACTAAATCAAGAACCATATTTAACTATAAAAAATAAATATTAAATGTACTACTTACCAATATGGCTGATCTACTTACTATTCTACATTATTTTATTTTTTTTAATTACTTTTAATTATTAAATAAGAAATATCATATTTTATAACACTAAAAAATATTTTTGGTTAAATTGTTTTTATTTTATAAATAACCACCACATATGCATGAAGAACATCATTTAAACATAAAAGATCGGGATTATAGTTGTTTATTATAATGATGGTGCATTCACTTGTTATTCTACCTTAAAATCCCTCAACTAAAAACTAATATTTTAAGTTATTGAATAATGAATATCATGTTTTAAATTATTAGATAAAAGACATTTTTTTTTTTCAAATTTTTAAATATTTAAAGATAAATAATAATATTAAATATAAAATATTTTTAAGGATAAATAATAATATTAAATGTAAAATATATTTAAATGTAATATAGATATTTACATGTTTATTAACATTGATATATGTGTTGGGTTAATACTGATTTTGTGATAAAGTAGTATGGTGAACCTTGATACAATTAATGATATGTTTATTTAAAACACAACTGAAATATAATAACTAATTATATAATATATAAAATAATGATTTAGATAGTTTAACTATTTTTACATATAATATAATATTATATTTTGTAATATATTTATTTATAATTAAATCATTTTGAAATAGGGTAGACAATTTATATTATTAATAATCAATTATATAATATTTAAATATATAAAATAATGAATTGCATTAAAGTAGTTAGGTTAATCTTGATACAATTAATGATAAGTTTACCATTCACTATTTATGGTCCATGGTATCACATAACCCATCGTATTTGATCATAAAAAATTCCATTTGATGCTTCAAAATGGATTTTGAAGGTTTCAAACCCCAATTTTTCAATGTGGCACTTGCCATTAAAATGACCCTGCAAGTTAATTCCTTAATTTTTTTCCACTTTGAAAGCATTGAAATAGATGAAAAATAATGTAATGATCCGATATGAATCATAGTTAGCGGCATTATTGGTTTACTCTTTATCAATTTTATGATATTTAATAAAATTGATAAAGAATAAAGTCAATCCAAAATAATAATTGTTACCTATTTTTGTTTTCTTCTTTTCAATATGAGCACTCCACCACCTATTCCAAAAACTCCGCCTAACAGGGGGAGGCCCACCAAAATCACCCTAGATATCCTTTACGATTATATGGAATCAATATAAAAAAAGAGAGAAGAGAGAGATGCCAAAATACAAATAGAGTTAGAATCATTAGAAAAAAGGAGTGAAGAAAGAGAGGTAAAAATCCAAATAGAGCTAGAGACAATGATTGATAAAAAAATTAAACATACCATTCAAACTCAAATAGAGGAAAGATTCTTAGGGTTCAAGAGTGAATTTCACACAATGAAGGATATGATTCAAGAAATGGAAAAACATAAACAATCAACCCAAGAAGGAGGGGTTGAAGAAAATCACAACTTGAGAGATAGGATTAAAGAGCTAGAAGAAAAAATTGTAACATCCCATTTTTGGGCACTGAGCTAACTTATTCTTTGAGGACACTTGCTCGCAAGTGATCTGGATTTTATGTCATTAAAACATTTATTTTGATTATGAGGCGTTATGGGTTGATGACTTTTCATTTTACTGCATTGACATAGACAGGTGCTATTGACTCGGTTTTACTGAGTGTGCAGGATCTTGGACCTTGAGGATGCAGAGGCATTGATGGAACCCCTTCGACTCCGGATCGAGTCGGGGAGTGTACCATTGGGGTTTGATTGTATTGTTGTGATATTAATGCATTTGATTAGATGATATGATAAGGATATATTCTGACATGATTTGTTGATGATGTAGGTTGACGATGGCTTGCTGACTAGACTCACATGTGGAGTAAAGGGGTCATGCATGACCACCAAAGATGTTGAGGGAGAGGTGTGGATAGCAGCCCTGCCACAACCTACTAGCACTCCCGCTGTGGCTCGAACTGTAGGTTAATGTTTACCTAGTTCGAGAGGACCCACAATGCCGTGAGGATAGACTGTGACAGTCGCTCATGATGATTCTAAAAGGTGCGCAATAAGGTGGGGGCCTTATTCCTTAGAGGCCCTTAGTCTCCCACAAGTTCACCTGGCAGAGTATTGACTCCAAGGGTTTTTGATGTCTACCAAGTCAGTCAAGAGGTGAGTGGAACCCTTGGAGCATGTGGTGTGTCTTGAAGGGCACATCACACAAGAAAAATTGAGAGAGGTGAGTGACACCCTTGGAGCACGTAGTGCGCTCTGAAGGGCACGTCGCGCAAGGGAAACATATTAAGGTGAGTGTCACCCTTGGAGCACCTAGTGCATCCTGAATGGCATGTCGTGTTGTTGATAATAGATGAATGAACCTAGATGGCCTTAGGACAAATAACGTGTTTAAAAATAAAATAAAATAAAATAAAATAAAAATTCCCTAATTAATTGTCGCCCTGTACAAAAATTTATGGTCTAAGTCTAAATTATTCTAGTGGTAAAATTTTATCTATTTATAAATAATAATAATAATAATAATAATAAAAACAACATAAATAATAATCATACTCTTCGTTAAATCTTGTAACATGAAGGGAGTAAGAAATTTAATTGATTCCAAAAAAATTTTGTTGGATTAAAATTTAAAAAGGGAATTAATCGTTTTATTATTTTATCATAATTTAAAAAATATTAATTAAAGAAAAAGAGAAAAGGGAAAAAGGGTTAATTCCCACACCTGCCTTTTTGAGTTCTAAATAAAAAGGGGAGGGAAAATCTAAAATATTAGGACACTACGAAAAGAGGGAAACACAAAAGAAAAATGAAACAAAAGGGATAAAGCGGAAAGTCAAACTTAGTAAAGTATCTACCATTTAAGAGCTTTCTAATTTAAAGTCAACTAGCAAATTAATAGTGGGGAAAATCATTAAAACCTATAAGAGAATTTGGGGACACCTAGGAGTGATTCTAAGAGCAACTCTAGGTGGGTGAGGGAAATAAAGATAATTAGTTAATTAAAGAAATTAATTTATGGAGGAATAAAGGGGATGTGTGACACTTGTACGGAGAGGAATTTTTAGGAATTAAATTTTAAAAACTTAATTAAACGTGATTTTAGGAAAGTAAGGAACCACAAAACTCTATATAATGAAGGGAGGAGATAGAGGTTGGATCGTCTTCTGTTTGCGTAACATTACACTGTGGAAATATCTACTTGACTAACTTAACTTGTGGGAGTTGGGATACTCATCTCGGTGAGGAGTGGTAGCTCAGCCTTGCAAGGTGAGCTGGGAGCTAGTTGCATCTCTGGATAGCGTGTGTGTGGTGCCTTTGCAGCTCGAGGGGCTAAGGGGGAAGAAGAGTACCCCCAACATTGGCTGGGAGGTACCGGTGAAGTCTTGTCGGTCGGCAAGCGGGAGTTTCACGGAGTGCTCAGAGTGGGCGATTAGGCAATGATACCCTCTCTTTATTTGTATAGTGGATGTTGTAGGTTTTATGCTTGGATATGCATGTTTGATTAGGTAAGTAAATTGATTGTCTAGATTGATGACTGGAATTTTTCTTAGTCTAGCTCAATGATAGATTGACTCTCATGGTTTATTTCCCCACACATCTTGACCAACTTGATGTGTTGATTGTAACCTTCGTGGTTGTTTAGCCTTCATCCCTAGCTCACCAGTCCTCGCTTGAGCAGTCGGCTAGGAGCCTGATCTACGGTCGTCGCCTTAGCATTAAAAGATCTATGGATCTCAACGCCCTTCTTTTCTAAGTGAGGATGATGAGTGAAGGATGAACCTATCCATCGTCTACCTCTGTTGTTTTCCTTGGCTAATTGGATCCTTTCAGTTCTCTAAATGTTATCTGCAGTTTTTATTTGTACCCTGGAAATGAAAAGATTTAATCTCAGTCTAGGATTTAATTTCAATCTGCAAATTTTTCTCGTATTGGTATCGTAAAAGAATCTAATTTAAATCTACGTTGTTGGACATCTTGGAAAATGAAACAAAAAAAAACTTAGACTTCTAAGTCGGCATTTTGTTTGGTACTTTGGATTTGGATAACGTTGGTGTCAATTTTCAGCCTGCTTGGTGTTGGTATCTTGGAAGTGGACAAACAATTAAATTCATGTCTGTGTTGTTCTAGTGGGTCTCCTGGAATTGAAAAAAAATGGTTGTCATATATGTTGCGTGTTGATGGGTACCCTAGGCGAAGGAAAACAAACTCTTTATCCCTGGCTGTTATTTTCTGTGCATCTATTGTAATAACCTTATCCCTGTCTGTGTTTGGTTTGCGTTGAATGTAATAACCATTCTTACTGTCATGGATTTATTTCCCTATTGATACCACGATTTCTTTACTAGTGATTTTATTGCCCAGATTTTGACCATGATTTGACTGTCACCGATTGCTATCACTCGGGTTTTTACCCGACTTAATGCCCACGATTTTTTCTCCCAACCATTTTCTGAGTGGCTATTAACACCCACGATTTTTCCTTGCTTAAAAATGTTTACCGTGTTGCATGTTGAATTCGCCCACATTTTAACTTTTCAATTCATAATTTACTTGCTGTGAATGACCTTAGTTTTGGAATTTAAAAACGGACTGTGTGATGTTGAATTCGCCCATATTTTAGCTTTTCAATTCATCAAATTACTTGCTGTGAATCGACCACTTTTGCCTTTAAAAAAAAAACTTGTTTTTGTTTTACTGTTGAATGCCCATGAAATTGCCATCCAAATGCGCGGCTAAGGTTGCCATAAATGCCCACGGTTTTGCCCAACAAAGTTTGACAGAAATCATTGTTCACGCTCATGATTTTTTTGTTGTTAAACTAAGGTCTGTGTTGCTACCTTGATTGACAATGAAATGCCTTAAAACAATTGTGACAACGTTGCCCTTAAATGATGGGTTGCGTCTCTTGTTGATTGGACGAATTCACCTTAATAGCTGACTGCGGTTGAAACGTTTCCCAATGAATTCCACGTCCTTTCCCAATGATTCTATGTTGGAGGTGACAACGAATGGAAACCCTGGCCCTAGGAATTCTCTTTGTTTTACCTAGCGAGTTTTTCATGGGTGACTGCGAGGATCCCTTGCAGCGATTTCCCCCTTGTTTTCCGCAACAAATTCGTGTACTGGATGGACTGTGCACTTGCCCTGTGAACTGCGTTCTCAGTACTACCTTGGACAGTCATTTGATTTAGCGTTGGTAAATTCTTGAACAACCTTCCTTGTAACTCCTTGGATAGCAAGCCACCTACATCAATTGGGTAACATACTGGTGATGCAGTCAATTAATTACATGACAATAAATATAAACGATAGTAAATTAATGACAGTAAATATAAATGATTACGATGGAAACAATTCAATAATGACTATAATTTATGTCAGGGACAAAAAATCCTAATTAAGACAACATAGATTTATCTTTACTTTAATAGAAAATTGACTCATGTCAGACCACGTCCTCTCATTTTGTCAGTGATTCTTGCTTGATTAAACAGTCGAGGCATTTCAATGAAAAGTCAATTTTGGGTTTGGTTAACCTTACATTTACTCAACAGCTTAATGTGAATAGGAAGCTGGTTAAACCTAACTACTTTTTAAAATGGCCAGACGGTGTGTTGGAGGTTAAAGTCATTAATAGCATTTTAATCTTAGTCATTGTAATTTGATGTAGTGAATGTTGTTTATATATTGGCAATTGCTAAAGTTAGATCGTACTAATGTTAGATTATATTTGTAGTTAATGTCTAAATCGTGATTTAGACTTGCTAAATAGGATTGCTTTTAAGGTCAATTTAGAATTGCCAATTGTTGACTAGTTGTGATTTAGACTTACTAACTTGTTTGCTTTTAAGGTTAAATTAGAATTGCAATTAGTTGACTAGCTGTAAATTAGACTTGCTAAATTAGATATGTAATTGATGTTAGTTGGAATTTTAGATATCGGCTAATTTGTAACTTAGACTCGCTAAATTTGAGTCGTAATTCATGTTAAGTTTGATTGGTAACTCGTTGACTAGTGAAATTTAGACTGGTTAATTGATCTGTAATTAACACCAATTTAAATCTTAGATATTGACCATTTAGCCTTGATTAATGGTTGGGTTGTTGACAAAGTCATTTTTATCTTGCGCTTCCCGTGGAGGGTGTTGTTGTTTATTATAATTAATGTTTGTACTTGGTTGTAAATGTTTAATGTGATTGGTTTGCTCACTGTAAGGGTTCTAGTTACTTGTGTAAGTAATTTTGGGTGTGTTGGTTTGTTAGGATGATTGTCCCTAGCTTAGTAGGCTTGGTCTGCTTGTGTCAGGCGGGATCTAGACACCTCCTTGTTCCTCATAATAGTCGTCAGCATTGAGACCTTAAATGGTCAAAATCGATGGGAACCTGGGCTTGAGCGTTGCTTATGTGTCCTAGAGTTCCTAACCATTGCAGGGTAGGATGGGTGGGTAGTCATTCTTTCTTCATCGGTTGAATGTCTTACATTGCTTCCAAGTGCTTGATGTGCTTTTATGTTAGGTTGTTATGTTTGTTGTTGCGTGAGTTGCATGCGTTGCGTTCGTCATCATTTTGCGATGTTGAGTATAATTTCATTATTACCTTCCTACACACACAAAAAAAAAAAAATTGTACTTGTTATGTGAGGCTAGTTGTCATAGACGATGAGGTTCCTTACATATCGTATCAGAGCAGGTTCAACCCACAACTTGGGATCCCTACGAATTTCGTTGATATGATTTGATTATAAGGTTACTAAATGAGTTGACTTGTATCCGTGCAGGTAATCATGGTTAGAGGATGCTATCGAGGAAGACGATGGGGTGCTAGGGGAGGAGGTGTGATGCCTCCAGTATCATCCATTCCTGAGGGATCTAACCCCCAAGGAGACGAGCAGGTTGTCGAATAGGAGAAGATAGCAGTTGGTGATGTGGTCGAAATGATGAGGTATTTTCAGAGTATGTCTGAGGCACTAATCAGCCATTTGGATAGAGATGAGGCCAGGGCACTGGCACCCGCTAACGTTCCACTGCGCGCTCCGGTCGGTACTAGTAGAATTCACCATGAACTCAAGAAGGTCAAATTTCTCAAGTTCTTTGGTTCCCTAGACGACATAGCCACCGAGGCATGGTTGGAGAACATGGCGATGTGCTTTTCACTTCGCGATTATACCTCCAACATGAAGTTCCACATGGAAGTATTTCAACTGAAGGGGAGCACTCTTCTATCGTGGAAGACGCTCCTATTGTAGATAAACGTGGTCGTCGAAGATGTGTCATGGGAACTGTTTGAGGAACGGTTCCGAGAGAGGTACCTTTTAGAGGAATTCATTGAGCGTCAGCTCAATGAGTTCAACGCCTTACGACAGGGTGGCCGTATGGTGCTCGAGTACGAGGCCCATTTTATGGAGTTGCTCTGGTATGCTTTGCACCTTAACACTGAGAAAATTAAGTTCAATAGGTTCGTGTTCAGCCTTAACGAAAAAATACGTGCAAAGGTCAGTCTTTTGATGCCTCAAACCTTGCATGATGCCATTCACAAGGCCCTCATAGTAGAGGAGGAGCTTATCATCGAGGGTCAGACCAAGAATCCAGCAAGATTAGTAGGGCAAGTGTCATCTGGAGCACAACAACATCAGACACGAGCCAGACATATGCTGGGATATCGTGGCTTCCAGAGGGGATCCACTTTCACTACACCTCAGTGACCGACACCTCAACAGTAGACACCTTATCAAGGACCATAGCATCAACAACAATGTCAACCGCAACAGCAGCAGTTTAGGCCTATTCAGCAGAACAGACTAGGATTCAAGGTCGGTGGGCCGTCATCCTCTACTTCGGGTACCAGGACTACTGG
The DNA here is from genome assembly GCA_009831015.1 of Picea engelmannii. Classification (NCBI taxonomy): domain Eukaryota; kingdom Viridiplantae; phylum Streptophyta; class Pinopsida; order Pinales; family Pinaceae; genus Picea; species Picea engelmannii. The sequence goes on along the minus strand of ML787910.1, from coordinate 17,156 downwards.
GTCGAAGAAGGGGTGTTGGATGCATGGGAAAGTCCCATTGGATTCATGTAAAGGTGAATAAATTCTAGGCAGAGCATCAGTCGACTGTGCTCGAGACGACAGGTACCATTGTTGACCAGACCCTTAGTATTTTGATAGATCCCGGTGCTACCGAGAGTTTCATTTCTGGTGCAGTGCTAAAAAGGATTAAGGTAAAGGCAGTCGAACAGGATGCGTTTAGCTTCACAGAGATGGATTCGAGAGCCAAACAAAAGGTTGGAGGAAGGGCTACAGGCTGTACCCTTAACCTGGGAGAGTTTGTCACGAGGGACGACTTGTACGTCACAATCTTAGGACCTTATGACGTCATGATCGGTATGGACTGGTTGGAATTGCATGAGGCGATACTCAACTGCAAGACAAAATGGTTGATCTTGGTCGATGATGATGGACAGATATGTGTGATTGTAGGTCAAAACCAGGGAGTCTCCCTAAGGTTCATCTCTTCCTTGCAACTTCGGAAGAGCATGCGCAAGGGGTGCAAGATTTATGCGATCCTTATGTTAAACAAGAAGGGAGTAGCGGAAGGTCTAGAACACCTTCCAATGGTGAGAGAGTTTGCAGATGTCTTTCTGGAAGAGTTACCTGGGATGTCGCTGGAGAGGTAATTGGATTTTACCATAGACCTAAAATCGGGGACTGAACCGATAGCAAGAACGCATTATCAGATGTCTACCACGGAGTTACAGGAGTTGAGAATGCAACTAAAGGAATTGTTGGACCTGGGACTGATATGTCCTAGTGTGTCACTGTGGGGTGCACCTGTTATTTTCATATGAAAGAAGGATGGGTCATGGAGGCTCTGCATTGACTACTGTTAATTGAACAAGGCCACGATCAAGAATTAATATCAGTTGCTAAGGATTGATGATCTGTTCGACAAAATGAAGGGCGCGACGGTGTTCTCCAAGATCGATTTGCGATCAGGGTATCACCAGTTACGGATCAAGGAGGATGACATCCCTAAGACTGCCTTTAAGAAAAGGTTTGGAAATTATGAGTTTACTATTTTACCGTTTGGACTGACAAACACCCTAGGGGTATTTATGAGTTTGATGAACAGGGTGTTCCATGAGTACTTGGACAAGTTCGTCCAAGTATTCATTGACGATATTTTGATCTACTCTCGGACGATGGAGGAGCATGATGAGAACTTGTGCTTGGTACTACAGTATCTATGAGAGCACAAATTGTATGGGAAGTTTTCCAAATGCTCATTTTATCAATTGAAGATTCACTACTTAGGGCATGTCATCTCCAGCGAAGGAATTGTCGTGGATCGAGCAAAGGTCGAGGATATCATGGAATGTCCTGCATGACGAATGTCCTGGAAGTGTGTAGCTTCATGGGTTTAGCAAGATACTATCAACAGTTCTTCGAGGGGTTTTCGAAGATAGAAAATCTGATCACGAAATTGCAGAAGAAAAACAAGAAGTTTGTTTGGACCGAGAAATGTGCGGAAACATTTCGGAGGCTCAAGGAGTTTTTGACAACAACACTGATACTAAAGGTCCCTGACATGGACACAGACTTCTTGGTATGCACTGACACGTCCAAGGAAGGCTTAGGCGGAGTATTGATGCAAGACGAATGAGTGATTGCTTACATCTTGAGGAAAATGAGAAGGCATGAGGAGAAATACGCGACGCATGATTTGGAGTTGTTAGCCATCGTATATTCCTTGAAGGTTTGGAGACACTACCTTGTTGGAAAAAAAATTGAACTAAAGACTGACCACTATGGACTACAACACATCATTACGCAAAGTGACCTAAACGCGCGACAATGACGTTGGTCAGAATCGCTTAGAAAGTACGACTTCAAGATTATTTACATAAAAGGAACAATGAACTGAGTGGCAGATGCATTTAGTCGAAGACCGTGCATCTTTTCGGTGCTGCCTCTTCAAATGAATCTACATGAAAATATTCTAACTTTATAGCGTGGCGATGACTGGTACAAAGAGGTCGAGGGTTTTATTGGACAAAACACATTGATGGTACCACAATTTGAAGGATTTTCATTTGATAGTGATGGTTTATTGAGGTTTAAAAATCGGATCTACGTACTGTCGTACGATGAGTTGAGGATGATGATCCTAAGCGAGGCTCATAGAGAATTTTACATGGCTCACCCGGGAGTCACGAAGATGAGGGAAAACCTTAAACCCTTAGTCTTCTGGAAGGGAATGAAGGCATACATAGTCAACTATGTGGACAAATGTCCAGAATGTAAGTAGGTAAAGGCTAAACATAGACACCCAACAAGATTACTACAACCACACGCTATTCCGAAATTGAAATGGGAGGTTCTTTCGATGGATTTTATTCTTTGATTTCCACTGACGGCAAGGAGACATGAATCAATTTTCGTAGTAGTAGACATTTTGACGAAGAGTGCTCACTTTATTCTTGTGCGTACGATGTATCAGGCACCTGACATAGATAGATTTTTCATCAGTGAGATTGTGAGGTTGCTTGGCGTGCCTAAGAGGATTATATCCGATCGAGGATCGATGTTTACTGGATGATTTTGGACGAGTTTCCAAGAGTCCTTGGGAAACCAACTTAACTTTAGTACTGCGTATCACCTGGAGACTAACGGGTAGACTGAACAAATGAACCAGGCCTTGGAGGACATGTTGTGCATGTACGTGATGGACCAACAAAAGTGTTCAGAATATGTCTTGCCACTAGTGGAGTTCTCTTACAACAATAGTTACTAAAGCACCATTAAGATGGCATGTTTTGAGTTTCTTTACGGGTGACCATGTCAGATTCCTTTGAGTTAGGATTGGATTGAGGATAGGGTCCTGGTGGGACCAGAAGAGATCCAAGAAATGGAAGAGAAAATGCAAACAATAAGACAAAGGATTAAAGAAGTGCAGGATCGATAGAAGAATTATGTCGATGCACACCGTGTCGACTGTAGTTACGAGGTGGGCTATTGAGTCTTCTTGTGGGTTAAACCACATAAGAGTTTGATCAAGTTTGGAAAGGGAGCTAAACTCTCTCCTAGGCTCATGGGACCTTTCGAGATTGTGGAGAGAAAGGGGTCTGTGGCCTATCGACTAGACTTGCCTGATTCTTTGAGGCATATGCACAATGTTTTTCATTTATCTGTTTTGAGACATTATATTAGTGATCCTACACATGTTATTGACATGAGTTCCTTGTAGGTATCAGACGAGGGGGCGCTCACAGCTGAGCCGATCCACATCTTGGATCATCGCATTCGACAACTACGACGTTGAACGATAAAGCAGGTCAAGGTCCAGTGGGACAACTACAGTCCTCACTCAGCGACTTGGGAAGACACATATGATATGCGCCAACAGTTTCCACTTTTGTTTGATAGATAGACATATGATATTGTGATACACTTTATTTCGGCATTTATACTGTGAAACTTCAGGATGAAGTTTAGACCAAGAGGTGGTGTATGTAACATCCCTCTTTTGGGCACTAAGAAAACTTATTCTTTGAGGACACTTGCTCGCAAGTGATCTAGATTTTATGTTATTAAAACATTTATTTTGATTATTTGGCGTTATGGGTTGATGACTTTTCGTTTTACTGCATTGACATAGATAGGTGCTATTGACTCGATTTTACTGAGTGTGCAGGATCTTGGACCTCGAGGATGAAGAGGCATTGATGGAATCCATTGGACTCTGGATCAAGTCAGAGAGTGTACCATTGGAGTTTGATTGTATTGTTGTGATATTAATGCATTTGATTAGATGATATGATAAGGATATATTCTGACATGATTTGTTGATGATGCAGGCTGATGATCGCTTGCCGAATAGACTCACATGTGGAGTAAAGGGGTCATGCATGACCACCATAGATGTTGAGGGAGAGGTGTGGAAAACAGCCCTGCCACAGCCTACTAGCACTCCCGCCGTGGCTCGAACTGTAGGTTAACATTTACCTAGTTCGAGAGGACCCACGATGCCATGAGGGAAGACTGCAACAGTCACTCATGATGATTCTAATGGGCATGCAATAAGGTGGGGGCCTTATTCCTTAGAGGCCCTTAGTCTCCCACAAGTTCACCTGGCGGAGTATTGACTCCAGGGGTTTTTAATGTCTACCAAGTCAGTCAAGATGCGAGTGGCACCCTTGGAGCACGTGGTGCATCCTGAAGAGCACATCACGCAAGAAAAATTGAGAGAGGTGAGTGGCACCCTTGGAACACATAGTGTGTCCTGAAGGGCACGTCGCGCAAGGGAAACAGATTAAGGGGAGTGGCACCCTTGGAGCACCTAGTGCGTCCTGAAGGGAACGTCGCGTTGTTGATAATAGATGAATGAACCTGGATGGCCATAGGACAAATAACGTGTTAAGAATTGAAAACAAACAAACAAACAAACGAATTCCCTAATTAAATGTCGCCCTGTATGAAAATTTATGGTCTAAGTCTAAATTATGCTAGTGGTAAAATTTTATCTATCTATAAAAAAAAATAATAATAATAAAAATAAAAACAACATAAATAATAATTATACTCTTCGTTAAATATTGTAACACGAAGGGAGTAAGAAATTTAATTGATTTAAAAAAAAATCTGTTGGATTAAAATTTGAAAACTGAATTAATCATTTTATTATTTTATCATAATTAAAAATATATTAATTTAAAAAAAAAAAGAGAAAAGGGAAAAAGGGTTAATTCCCACATATGCCTTTTTGAGTTCTAAATAAAAAGGGGAAAGAGGGAAAATCTAAAATATTAGGAAACTAGGAAAAGAGGGAAACACAAAAGAAAAAGGAAACAAAAGGGAAAAAGCGGAAAGTCAAACTTAGTAAAGTATCTACCATTTAATAGCATTCTAATTTAAACTGAACTAGCAAATTAATAGTAGGGAAAATCATTAAAACCCGTAAGAGAATTTGGGGACACCTAGGAGTGATTCTAGGAGTAACTCTAGGTGGGTGAGGGAAATCAAGATAATTAATTAATTAAAGAAATTAATTTATGGAGGAATGAAGGGGATGGGTGACACTTGTATGGGGAGGAATTTTTAGGAATTAAATTAAAAAAACTTAATTAAACATGATTTTAGGAAAGTAAGGAACCATGAAACTCTATATAATGAAGGGAGAAGATGGAGGTTGGATCATCTTCTGTTTGCATAACGTTACACTGCAGAAATATCTACTTGACTGACTTAACTTGTGGGAGTTGGGATACCTATCTCGGTGAGGAGTGGTAGCTTGGCCTTGCGAGGCAAACTGGGAGCTAGTCGAATCTCTAGATAGCATGTGTGTGGTCCCTTTGCGGCTCGAGAGGCTAAGGGGGAAGAAGAGTACCCCAAGCATTGGCTGGGAGGTACTGGTGAAGTCTCGTCAGTCGGCAAGCGGGAGTTGCACGGAGCGCGTGGAAGTCACTTGGAGCGGATGATCAGGCAATGATACGCTCTCTTCATTCATATAGTAGATGTTGTATGTTTTATGCTTGGATCTGCATGTTTGATTAGGTAAGTAAATTGATTGTCTAGATTGATAACTGAAATTTTCTTAGCCTAGCTCGATGATAGATTGACTCTCATGGTTTATTTCCTCGCACATATTGACCACCTTACTGTGTTGATTGTGACCTTCGTGGTTGTTTAGCCTTCGTCCCTAGCTCACCAGTCCTCGCCTAAGCAGTCAACCAAGAGCCTGATCTACGGTCGTCGCCTTAGCATTAAAATACCTATGGATCTCAACGCCCTGCTTTTATGAGCGAGGATGATGAGCAAAGGATTAACCTATCCGTCATCTACCTCTGTTGTTGTCCTTGGATGATTGGATCCTTTCAATTCTCTTAACATTATCTGTAGTTTTTATTTGTACCCTGGAAATGAAAAGATTTAATCTTAGTCTAGGATTTAATTTTTGTCTACAAATTTTTCTCGTACTGGTATCCTAAAAGAATCTAATTTAAATCTGTGTTGTTGGGCATCTTGGAAAATGAAACAAAAAAAAACTTAAACTTCTAAGTCAATGTTTTGTTTGGTACTCTGGATTTGGATAATGCTGGTGTCAATTTTCAGCCTACTTGGTGTTGGTATCCTAGTAGTGGACAAACTATTAAATTCATGTTTGCATTGTTCTAGTGGGTCTCCTGGAATTGAAAAAAAATGGTTGTCATCTCTGTTGCATGTTGATGGGTACCCCAAGCGAAGGAAAACAAACTCTCTATCCCTGGATGTGATTTTCTGTGCATCTATTGTAATAACCTTATCCCTATCTATTTTTGGTTTTCGTTGAATGTAATAACCATTTTTACTATCACGGATTTCTTTCCCTGTTGATACCACAATTTCTTTACCAATGATTTTATTGCCCAGATTTTGACCATGATTTGACTATCATGGATTGCTATTACTCAGGATTTTACTCGACTTAATGCCCACGATTTTTTCTCCCAACTGTTTGCCAATAATACAAGATTGTGTTGTTGTTTATATATTTAAGAATATGTAAACCCAATAGATGGACAAGAAAAAAATGAACTGCCAAACATATAAGATTGTATCATTGCATATATGTTTAAGAATATATGATAGTAGAAAAAATGTTAAACCATGAAAAACCTATTTGAGAATATATGGTAGTAGAAAACACTTTAAACCATGCAAAGCCCATGTTGGTATGAACTGCACTAAAAGGAATAAATATTCATGATCTACCAATTTTCTTTCAGAAAACTTGTGTTTGATTTTGGAAGAAAGTAACCAATGTGGAATTCAAAGGAGGAGGTATGCATTCAAGAATTGTGTTTTAGACATGCCAAGGAACAATAAATACCCCTTGTACAACTTAGATAACATTTATTAAAGGGAATTACATTAGGAAAATGGTTTGCGGGCTATGGTTTAGTACTATTCAGAAAAACCCACATTTTTGTAAGGGTCTTAACTTGACTTTAGGCAAGGTTGTATTAATTTCCTTAACTTTGTTAGAGAAGATCTATTAATTACAATTTATGCAATTTAATTGTAATGATTAACACTTCTAAATGAGTTTACATGAAAATCAACTTAATTATTAAAATGGAGGTTCTAAATAATTTCAAATTTTAAAAGAAAATCAACTTAATAATTAGAATGGAGATATTGTTATATATATGATATTATTATTAAAGTGTTATTACAACAAGTGGAAGAGATGTTTAAATTGTTTTTAGTTGTTAGAATATTAATTTAAAAAATTGAAAAAAAAAATTACCACTTAAAGAAGTCAATCATCTCAAATCTAAGATAGAAGAGATGTTCAACAATTTTTTGGTTTGTGTGATAATGATAAAATAAAATGCTCAAAATGATGTGACAATAAAATAAAACCTTAAAATGGAAGACATGATCAAATATTCTATAATTTTATCATGTAGTCATTAAACAAATGCTCAAATCTAGAAGAGATATTCACCTCAAAGTTCAGATACCATTAATAAAATAAAATCTCAAAATGAAAGAGATTGTTGTTTTCAAGTTTCTGTAGTGAGGAGTTTCACAAATGTTCTTCGGATAATCCACAGTTTGCATCATTTCGTCGTCGATGTTTCGAATCCAAATCAGGATTCATCATCAGGACTAATCGTCAAGTTAGAGCTAGCTGATCATCACCAATAAATACTATAAATGCAGGGCAATTAAAAGTTATTTTAATATAGTCGGCTATTTTTATTTTCAGAATATAATTTAATATTAATGGGATTTAATATTAATGGAATTATATTTATTTGTTTAGGGTTTTGGTTAATTTGTTAGGTTTTACTCTTACTTAGTTATATAATAGTAGTGGTTTTCCTTTAGTTATTAATTTGTTATTTGGGGTTTAGTTAATTAGGTTTTACTTTTAAATTAATTATTTAGTATTGCTAGTTTAATTGTAGTGGGTTTACTAGAGGTTTATCTTAATAATGAGGGTATTAGGGTTTGAAAAAGGATTAGGGTTTAAATTAATAAGTGTAAGGAGAAAATTTTAAGTAAGTGGTGAATTCTAGGTTTCATTAAGATTAAGCAAAATTGATATTGTTTGTAGGTTAGAAAGTCTATTGAGGGTATTACGGAAGGATTAGGGTTTAGTTAATAAAGTGTGTAGTGACAAGTTTCTAAATAAGAATTAGGACTTGATACCTAAACCTACTCAATATAAATCAAAACAAGTGGGAAAAGGTTAGTGTCAAACTTGATTTGTCCCAGGATGTTCCTTTAATTGGTTGATTAATGGGTGCCAAAAGCTACTTACCTCTAGGCCACCGTCTCTGTTCATGTTGTTGGGGTGCTTGATTATTTCTATGGCTTCTCTTAAGCGTCTTTTGTAGTAGTGACCCTCTTTTGCTAGTATCTTGGTATCCTCAAGGAAAAAATGATGTTTGGTTTTGTGGGAGTGTTCTGCTAAGGCGGAGGTACGGGTGCATTCCTTTGTAATGTCTGCTTCGTGTTCCTTAATCCTTACCTGGAATGATCGTCCAGTTTCACCAATGTAACATTTCCCACATGAACATGACACTTTCTAGATGCCTTTCTCTTGTCGGTTCTCTGTAGGGTCCTTTACAGACTTCATTCTTTGTCTGATAGTGATTAGGGGTTTGAAATAGGTCATAATTTCTTTTCTTCTTAAAACCCTGGCAATCTTGTCTGATAGTGATTAGGGGTTTGAAAGAGATGTTTTTAACTTTTCATTAATTTTGAGAACCATAATTAAAAAATATATATTCAAAATAAAAGAGATGTTCAATTCAACTTTAATTTCTATAATGCTCGTAAAATAAAATAAAAATCGGAATGAGTTAAAATTTGAAACAAGATATTATTACAATAGAAAATATTTTTTTTTAAATTAATGCAATATTATTAAAATAAAATGAAAAAAAATACTATTGAAAAAAGTAAGTGTTTAATGGAAATGGTATTTAACAATTTTTTAGTTTAAAATAAAATTCTCACAACACTAAAGGTATACAACTCAATTTTGATTGGTGTAATGCTCATAAAATCATTTTTATTGGTGTAATGGTTGAAAAACACAGATAAATTATGGTTGAAACATATTTTATCTGTGTTTTTTAAGAATGATATGGAGTTTTTTATACATACCCTTTTTATACATATCCTATTTGGAAATATGGTCAAAAATAGTCAAAACAAGTCATCAAATTCTGGAATGTACTTTCAATGAAAAATTAAAAAATTATGGAATGTACATGTGTCACTTGTTTAAAAACATTGTAATGGTATTCCTTCTTCAATTATTCGTTCATGATCAACTTTGGTCATTTTCCATTTTCTAACTTTATGCACGATGCACATACCAAATGACTATATTGACAACTTGTGACATCTGAATGGTAGTCTTGAAAGTGAGCATGAGTATCGGTTTGATGGTTTTCTTGAAAAAAATATCCTTTCAATATAATGGATCCTCTTTCATATATAAAATTGTTATCATCAAAATCTTCTAATAGCCTCATCTTTTGTTATGTGCATCGCATCAAATAATATTTCATATTTTCAGTGTTTTCTACAGGTGCAACCATGGAAAAAACATCTCTTGAAAATAATTGGATATATTAGACAAAAAATAGTGCATGTTATATTATCACGCAAGTACATCTACAAGTTATTTGAAAAAATTTAAACATAAAAATTATTCTCTAACAAGATCATAAACATTATCGCCATCAACTGACACTATAGTTTCATTTGATTCCATCTCCTCTGAGCTTGCAAGTGGCATTTTCCCTTTTACATTAATTTCAGTATGTCTCCAAGCTTTAACATATCCTGCATTTTCATTTTCACAAATATCTATGGATTCTGTGTCCTTTATGCAAACTGAAAAAAAAAAAAACAAGACTCATTTCTTCTATCAAATGCAAACACATTTTCAAAACATTTTTTTTTAACTGAATGTATTTTTCGTGTCCCAGATATTGTATTGGCATCATATTAGATTGATCTATTTATATCTTGGATTCCAACATACCAAAAAAACCTTCACAACACAGGAATTTATTAACTTGAAATATCTCAAGAAAATGATTGAAGTTTGAATATCAATTTGAACATGTTCAAATAAAAATATCTTGTATACATGTGTAACATTTATATATAAACACACCTGCACACATCCCTTGACGGATTATATTCATGGATTAGTACCATTTTGTACCATTCAACAACGTGTTCAGTGGATTCAAATCGATTGACATGAAGGTTCATCTGATACCTTCGAAGTGCTCATTTTACACATGCCCCTGCACCATTGTGCTCTCATTTTCCATGATCAGTCTCAAAAAAATTCCAACAATGTATAATGTTTAATTTATTATGAAGATGACATAACCAATAGAATGATCATGAAGATTTGAATTGACCCACACACCCATCTGACCATATCCAATGTCGATCGAATCCAATTTCGTGTTCTTTCAATGAATCATAAAATTTATCAAAACAATGTTGTACATAATGTGTGTCATGTGCTCAATAATCACTTATATAAAAATGATATTCTTTAATAACATGTCGATTGGCATTGGTGATTTCTATGTTATCAAGACTCTGTTTATCATGTCTATATAGAACGTCGACAAATATCGTGACTTGATTAGAATGATAATATTCACTCTGTATATATTTTTGTGCAGCGGATGTGTAATTCTCTACAAAATCAACTACAAACAAAATTGTCCCTAGTGGAAACACTTCACAGGGTTGTTTGAATTCTATATATTTCCATCGATATCTATGTGAAAGCTTGGTGTATTTATAAATTTCTTCCTCAAACTTCTTCAAAAAATCTATCACACAAATTTTATCTACCTTCAAATCAATCCTTTTGGAAAGAAAATTTGAAGAATGTGGACCCGTGTTGTTGATATATTTATATCTCTTCCAATTGACTGTTATATTAGAAAATTATTGATCATTCATATCAATATGATACTTTGAATGAAATAAATTTAGATTTCCACAATGATCACATTTATTTCCACAAACACATTTGTTTTTGTAAAATAAATCATCATATTCTCTTTAACATAGAATTTCAGATATAAAAACACGGAATGTGGAAGTAGGACATGAACCTAGCCATAAAGTTTTACCAAAATCCAAAAAAGTGTCATAATACAACTCAAATTCCACATGATAACGAAAACAACAAGTTTCATGAACAGTGATGGGTCTAACAAACCATGGTTTTTGTTGCGCAAATGTATTGATGGAAATTTTAACTTATTTGTGCTCTTCTTTGAACTTATTGAACAATTCTATTTGTGTCATTGGCAATATATGTTTTGGATGTTCTTCATATTGTTTTCGTTCTATTCTTCGTCGCAACACATCTCTTGTATATGGTGAAACATGAGATTCTTCCAACCAACAATTATGGGCCAATTCTTTAAAATTTCTGCAAGTCTATCTTTGTAGCGTTGTCTAGAAATCATTGTCCAATAAGTTAGTTCATCATTTTCATCTATTTACAATCGAAATTTTCTATGTTTGTGCAATTTTTTTCTTGACGTTCCCATTTTTTTTGCCACGTGTCTTGTCAAACGATCTTTTATATTGCTAGATGAAACACTTGTTGTTTGTATCACTCTACGTGCAACACTGACATCTTTTTTTCAAGATTTTCCAAACGATTGTAATACACTAGTTATATTTTCAAAGACATTCTGTTTCACCTTTGTATCCTTTGTCGACTTTTGAATACCCAATAATGATGTAGCTTCTTTTAACTTTCTTGACTTCATTAGAAAGAGTAAAATTTGAGCTTGTACGGTTACTGATTCATATTTGAAAAAAGTATTATACATATTCTTAGTTCGATATCTTATATAATGCTTAGATTTTTCTTCCCAAATTTGTCAGTATCAACTTTTTCTAATATTTCATCATCAATATTGATGTATTCTCCTTCATATTTCAATTTAAAGTTTATATTAAAAAACAAAACCCGAACACAAATTCACTAAACTATATATACAAGTGTTCATCTTGTATTATCTAAATTTATGTATATACCTATCGGTGATTCGTCTTCTTCTTCAATTTTGGTTTCAACGTCTTCTGCTTCAATTTTGGTTTCAACGCCTTCTGCTTCAATTTCGGTTTCAACCTCTTCTTCGACATTATGAGACAAATCTATTTATGTTTTTTGAAAAACATCAAATTGTGATTACAATCAATTATATTATTTACAATATTTTAAATTTGAATTCTATACTTTGAATTCTATACTTTCTTAATACAGTCCCAATGTCTATCGTGTTCTCGATTATCATATGTGCATGCATACCTGGTTGAACTTCTTTTTGTTGAAAACCTCTATTTACATTATCATCATTTATTTCTTCAATATTTGCACATTCTCGTTTCTTTCTCCAATAATGCTCTTTCCTTTGTTCGTTTTGGCGAGTATCATTTCAAGTTTGATAAAATGTTCTCTTATGCAAACTTTTGTTTTCTATGACTTTTATAGTTATCTATAAAAGATATGTTCAACAAAGACTTCACCTTTAAAAAATTCTCAACATTTATCTTTCAACATATAAATTGTTATTCTAATAAAAACTTGAACAAGCATCCCTTACCTTATTCAAGAAAAACCAAAAAGATGATTCGAAACTTTGTTTAGGTGCTCTAGAAAACCATCATGTATCGATATCGATCCTCTGATTAAGCCTATGGAATAGAGGGAAGAAATAAAGAAAGAAAAGAATACAGTTGCAATCAGTAATAGAAATTCTTTGAAATCCCTATCCCTGAGCTCATATCTGTCTGTCCATCCGATGAATTGTGTTAAATGTGTTTGCCCGAAAGCGTATTTGTACGATTTGGCGCGAAATGAAACGATACAATGCGTATTTTCATTTTTTCTGACCAACAGAATTCCCTCAACAAACTTTCGGCTGAAACGAGGTTTTTTCGGCTAAAAACCTTGGAAACCGTTTAGCTTTTACGTCTTCTGTTAGAATTTTTGTTTTTGGCCGAAATATTATTATTTCGGCCGAAATAATATTTCGGCCAAAAACTAAAAATTGGGACTGTATTCAGAAACCATAGAATTCCCCCAATCTTACATAAACTTGGGAGGTTGCAGACTCCTGCAAATACTTGGAATTTGGTTTCAAAAATGACACCAGCATTTGCAAAATTGAATCTACTTTCAATGCCTATAATTTGTTTTCATTTTCATTATTTTTATCTAATTTTATTTAATTTTTTAAACAAATCACTCCATAATATTTTCAACAAACATTATGATTCAGTGAAATGAAATATTTGTATCTCTAAAAATATATAGTGAAAAATTTAGAAAAAATTATATTCATAATCCTTAAACTGTTCTTTTCAAAAGGGTATATTTAGATTTTACTTTTAAGTAAAAATTAAGATAGATACATGGTGTAGAAAAACATGTGTTTAAAATCTGAAACGTTTTCATCTTGGTCAACTTCAAAAAAATCTAGAAATTATAATATTCATCTGTTAGATTCAAAATTATAGTCATAATAAAATAGAGTATCTGTAGATTGTTGCAGTATATTTCATTTCTTAAAAACATAAATTTAATAATAGATACATTGTTGTGGGAAAAAATAACTCATTATCATTACTTTCATGTTTAAGGAACATACTGTTAAACAATTTTCAAATTGACATATCAAATCTTGATAAAACAAAATTGAAAAATAGTCATTGGAAAGATAACAAAATTCTTCACAAGTTTTTGTTTTACTGTAAAGTGAAATTCTAAATAAAAAAAATACTTTTGTATGTCGGAAGTTGAAGAACTTGTGAAAATAAAAAAAAAATCTCATCAAACAAGCAAAAGTGTTGCCCATCTTCATGATTTTACCCCTTCTCTATATAAAATTGTAGTATATGTAATTTTCTTTTAATAAGAGTTTAAATTAAATAACATATCCATACACATAGAAGTGTGGTCTATTGATGATGATGTTGATTAACATCCACTAAGACCAAATTGGTCTATCGGACCCTAAGAGGGGAAGTGATTACTTGTGATTCTTTAGAATTTTGTTTATGTGCTGGAAAATAATTAAGAGAAGCTTTCCAAGATCACTATATTTTTGTTGAGTTAAGAGGTTAGTGTGAAAAATATTTTGAAAATGAGATCTAATATGGGTATAGGCTAGACAATCTAAGATAAAGTGTTTTTTATCTTCAACCTTCTTAGTGTCACAAAGGTGACACACTTTTTCATCCCATGGTGTTTTAGGAATTGATCAATGCCTCGTTTCACTATGGAGCTTGTGAGAATTTGTTCTTATCTTATCAATGCTTATTTTTTTCTTTACACTTGGTAAAACAAATAGATAATATTGATCTTCTATATTAACGTTGATTACATCATTATAATACCTTAATTTTCTTTTTTCCTCTAACTCTTTATCACACCAAATTTTCTCCTTACAGTTTGATTTGACTTTTTTTTTAATAGTATATTTATTACACAAAATGGTTTCTTCCATGATTCCCCAATAGTTTATCCAAGATTGGGCATATTTATGCCATCCTCGCTTGAGTCAATGGTGGTTATGACTTGATTTTGAAGTAATTTTAGGAAACTTATTGTCTTCCATGTTGTTTAACTTGTTCTTATACATTAGGTATCTAGTCATAGCCATGCTCTCAATGCGGGAGAGGCTTGTTTCTAAGAGGAGAATGGGATAGGGTGTATTTCCTTTAATTTTGAGATAATAGGTTATAAAATTATTTTGTATTTTCTCTATCTTTCTCCAGGATTCACGAGAGATACTACAACCCCATACTTCACATCCATAAAGAATAATAGGTGTAACAACAGTCTCAAAGAGGAGTTTCTTCTTATCCCAACTCCAAATATCAGTTGATTTACAATTGTTTTCAAGCCCATAATAAGATTTTCATCCCCCAATAATCCTTTTCTCGATGCTATAATTCCAATTGAGCTTGTGGTGAATATCAATTCTAAGATATTTGTATGAAGTCACTTCCTCCAATATTTTTTTATCATATACGAAGGTATCATAAGCGATTTTATTGTATTTAATAATCATGACCTTAGTCTTATCGATATTAACAGTCATACCCATATTGGAGAAAAAATCCTTTAGGATTCTTAGTTGGTTTTTAAGATCATGGAAACTCCTTTCCATAAGAACAATATCATCAGAATAAAGAACAAGATTGATTACTATACCAGTGAGAGTAGGGCCGACACAACCTTCTTTGTCCAAGCAATCTTCTAACTTGTCAATGTATATTCCAAAAAGGGTAGGGGACAAAGGACAACCTTGTTTGACTCTAATATTGCAGTTAATCTCTTTTGAATAACCCTTAGTGTTTTTAATCTTAGAAATAACATTCTCATATATCCTTATTGAAACAACCCTCAACTCGAGAGGAAATTTATCTCTTCCAACCTATTCCAAAGGTTTTTCCTATGAACCATGTCAAAATATTTCCTAAAGTCAACAAAACAACAAAAAAGATTGGTTTTAGTATTGCAGAACTCCTCTCCAATGATCCTAAAGGTAACAAGATGGTCCAAAATTGAATGATATCTCCTAAACCCGACCTATCCTTTATCTCTTTTACCATGACTTTCTAGCCAAAGGAATCCTCTTTTCCAAAATAATTCCATAAAGCTTGGCTAAAATTGGGATAATCATAATGGTCCTATAATTAGAGGGAATGTTTCTATCCCCATTTTTAAAAATAGGAACAATGAGGCTTTGCATCCAGGGTTTAGGGAAGCCTTGCTTGACTTCTAAATTGAAGAGATTGTGTATGTGAGGGATAAGGATAGGCCCTATGATTTTGAAAATTCCAACTTGGTAGCCTTCAATGTCCTTAGCTTTCCCATTTGCAAGTTGCTTAACCCTGAACTCTATTTCATATAAAGAAAAAATTCTTCCTTTGTAGGGACAATATGAAAAATGTCCATGGAATTAAGGAACTCGTAAAGACTTTTAAGGTAGATATTACAGTCCCTTAAGGGAATCCTATTATTTTCTTTAGTATTGCACTTTATAATTTGGCTCTAGAACTTCTTAGGATCCATCTTATATAGTTGTCAAAGATGATCTTTCCTTTTATTGATATAGTACCTTTTTTTTCCTTTTAATTTGGGCTTTGTACGTATTGATCTTATCGAGTTTTAAGGACTCATTATAAGCACCCCTAATGAATTTCCTAGAAATTTTAAATTCTTTATCATACCAAGGGTTATTTGTTCTATTATTCTTTTTATAGGACACCTCGAAAGATAGCTTGTTAATAGAAGTGGAAAGGGTAGTTGTAAAATTGTGATAGAGTTCTTCAAAGTTGTCCTTATAAGTTAGGAGATTTAATTTGCTATTTAAATCCTTTAAGAAAATGTCAACTTTACTTTTGTCAAAGAGAAAATTCATTTGATTATCAGAATTCTCTTCAATGGTGCTCCTATGCATGGAAAATTGTAGAGTTAGGTTTAAAGGTTTATGATCAGAGTCAGGCTCATGGTCATTTAAAAGGTCAAAATTTTTTATTTGGTTGGAAACTAGGATATCAGATATCACATAATCTACAACACTACTACCTATCCGATGAATACAAGTCATCTGGTTAGATTTTGGCCACTTCATTACTCCATTGCAAATTATTAGGTCTTGAGAGCTGCATAGCTTCACAAGATCAGTACCAAACAAATTATCAATTAGGTCTACAGAGATTCTTTTGTAGTGTAACGAACCGCCTCGTTACGACAACCATTCTGTAACATCCCGCTCTGGCGCACATGCCAAACTTATTCTTTGAGGACACTTGCTCGCAAGTGATCTGGATTTATATGATAAAACTTTTTTTTTTCATTATGATGCATTGAGTTATATGACAGGATGTTTTTACTACCTTGGTGTAGACAGGTGCTGCTGACTCAGTTTCTTTGAGTGTGCAGGGTGTCGGACATGGAGGATGCAGAGGCATCTGTGGAACTCCCTTGGACTCCGGATTGAGTCAGGGAGTGGGGTATTTGAGTTGTTTCATTGATGATGATATTGTTTCATTTGATGATATACTATTGATATGTTGTTTGACATGATCTGACATGATGGTTGATGATGCAG
>ML787909.1:671553-698715 GCA_009831015.1 Picea engelmannii | reverse complement strand
GATCCATTGGAAGCTGGACCAGGAGATGTAGCCCGAAGTGGGGTGAACTCCTTTATCAAGTTGTTGTGTTTATGTCTGATGTTCAATGATTTATTATGCTGTCTATGTGTATCTTTACATAAGTAATCCTTAAAATTTATGTGGTGCAAATTGATCCGGTTTCTTTTAACACATAACATTTAACTTGCAAATATTATTCAAGTTTTTCAAGTCTTCTTCAATTTTAGATCAATATGGATTAACATGACCATGAGAGGATTAAAGTAGGAAAATATGAAGAAAGTCTTGAAACCTTGAATAACCCTCCACATATAAATTGACAATGGCAATGTGATTTTGTTTCTTTGTCATGTGGGACACAATGAAAAAGACACAATGAAAAGAAGGGTAATGCTCTGAAAAAATATTATAAAATGATTGACATGGCCATTTCCAACCCTTCATGTTTAATCCTTAAAACTTATTATTGCATCTTCCCAAAAATTTCTTTTTGCATGTTGCACCAAGTTTAAAGTTTGCACATTGCTTGGAAAAAGATGTTTTCCACATGTCACATGTCACAAGACTTTCAAAGTTGCATATATCATGTCACAAGATTTTGGAAGTTGCATATTGCATATTCAAGTTCTATTTGTTGCCTAGACTCCATAGCCCAAGCACAAGGCACTTGGTCATGCTTGCATTCTCACATCTTGAATCAAAGAGCATTGAATCAATATATACCAAGTCTTATAAGAGAAGCTGAAATTATCATTAAGCGTATAACAAAATTACATTCACAGATATATACAAGCCATAGAAATAGCCTTGTGTATATTATCAAATGAAAAATTACCCATAATGTCAATGCATTATATGCAACATTACATGTTCATCTATATAATGTACATCTAATTGTCTTATAAAATTATTACATGACATCATGAATTTATTTTAGTCTTCTTTTGTGCTTTCCAGGTCTTAAGTAATTCATCCATATCTATGTCGTCTTTTACTAGGTGCTCTTCAGCAGCTGATGTTGTTTCATTCCTTTCACGTCGAGTACGTATGGTCTCATACCCATGGCGTGCATGCTACTGTGAGGAGCCATCACCTACAAAAATAAAAAATATTAAATTTATATGGCCAATTTTTAAATATCATTGAAGTAGTTCATTAATATTAAAAAAAAAACCCTACAATGTAATTATTTACCTAGTCCTCTAGTTGGAACAATTGGAATGGTTTTCATCCTGTTCACCTGATATTCAGGTCAAGGAGGATCAACTATGATATTCTCTGCCATTGAAATGTCAAAATTTATAAGTACAAAATTATTAAGTATATGATTAATGTATATATATTTTACCGTCATGGGCCTCAGTCACAGGAACATATTGGGGTTGCACCTCACTGGGATGGGGCTGCTAGGGAGCACCATGATATTCTGGTTGTGTTGCACTGTCAACGATCTGTTGTCCAGTAATAATGGTTTCGTTGATAGTGTTGCTCCCCTGATTAAAACAAAGTAAGACATTAAATTATGGACGATATCAAACATTTACGTATTTTATAAGTAATGAAAGGTTAATGTGGACTGGTTTTTATTTACCTTATCCCACAAATTGGATCTTGGGGTCTACCCCATGCTTTTCCTACAATCAACCATAGCTTTATAACCATACTTGTAACCAAGTTGGAGGTCTTCCTCCGTGGTTTCAGTTCTGAAGTCATTGCCCTGCATTGCATAAGGGTATGTTTTTTTAATGTTTTTGGTTGCAATTACCTTAAAGTTGTAAGGTGATACAAATAATATTCTTAATATGTTTGCGTACTTATGATTCATGACTGTAACCTCGAGTAGCCGCTCTGGCCTAGCTTGTGTTGGACATGTTTGGCAATTATTTATTTGGTTGCCTTTGAAGTGTCAGGCAACCTATCATCAAAATTTTCAAGTATGTTATATATAACCACACTTTTATTTAGATCTAAAGAAAAATAAAGATGGTATTGAATTCAAAAAATTGCAATTTACCTTAGTGTACCAGTTATTTGTTCTCCTAATTTTTTCAAAATCTTCTCTTTTGCATCATCAATGATTACCTTCCACTCCCTCTCTGGAATTGAGGGAGGACACTCATACCTAGGATTTCCTGCCAATCTTCGTCTATAAACATCCTGCGTATATTTTAAATATTCACCTGCTGCAGAGTTGCTCTTTTTTATTGAACATGTCTACTCCAAAGAGGCCTTCAAGATAATCCATAACCTCCTTTTTGTGGTTGGAATTCTAGAAATTCCACCTCATGCGTAAGGTTTCCCCAAAAATCAACAAGGTCTTGCTCTCTAGGTGCCTATAAAAAAGGTCATTTCCTACACACAAGAAGACATGATTGTTAATTTAAAATTAATAATCTGGATGATTTTTGTATGAGGACAACATTAAACGATTAAAATATGAATTAAAACTACATGGGAGTCTTGATTGTTTTAATGGAAGTCCATTATCGTCGACCAAAAATGTGCACGGAAGGGCCCCCATTCTTGTCACACGTCTAGCTCCACGAAATGCAACCATCTCAACCACATCACTATGATCCTCATCTCTGCCACCATCTCTAGAATCTGATTGAGGTGTGGATGTCTGGCAATGTGTGTCATGGCTCCTATCTAAATTAGGTGTGGAAGATGGAGAAGTAAATAGTGCTCTAGCAGTTATATGACCGCCTGCATCAAGACTCTGTAGCGTCTCTATAGCGCCACTACTACCAACACCATGCTGAACAGGCTCCAAAAATGACTTTATAAAAAAGAAAAAAATAATTCATGAGATAATGTAAAAGTTAAAGAACAAAGTATCATAATTGAACACATGAGTACATTAAGAAAAAACACTTTAAATTATGGTTATTACCTTATATGTGTTAAGTTGTGACATAAGAAGCTTGATCTTTGCTTTGACGTCGGGAGTTTGATCTGGACAATCTAAGAAGCTAGCAAGTTCCTTGTTAGCCTTAATGATTTTTTTTTTATTAAGACCATCGGATTAGCGCATGAATAAAACCCCTCCTCATCGGAGAAATCATGATCAACATGGCCTGCAGACTACATATAATTTCAATAAAAACAATGTTATTTCAATAAAATTATATAAGAAAATAATAAAAACAACGTAAAATGAAAGTGGAAATTGATAATCATTTACATGTTCTGCGGCTGGCCCTTTTCCACGATCATCCTGCCGCATTATAATATAATTAGAATCCCCAAATATTTAAAAAAATGTTAATGATAACAAAAAAACAATGTTAAAGATAATATTTACAACAATGTTAAAGATAATGAAAAAATATAATGCAATAAGTAGAGGTTTCTTAAAGAGGTGTTGCATAAGAACCTGCACACTATTAGTCAATGTTTCTATTTAATTCAAATGGTAATCCACTAATAACTCTTCCCCGGGAGCTATCTTTTTTATTGCGCACAGGACTACCCAATTCTCTTCACGTCCCTCATATATGCAATTTGGTTGTTTGTTTGTTTTCCCGGGTCGTGTGTTATTTATAAACCCTGCGATATTGCTGGAAGCTTTAGGCCTTCCATCAATATAGATAGTCTCTCCATTATTTTTAATCTTTTTTATTAGTTGTATATAATTTGCGGCGAGTGCATATATCCATATATTTCGCATGTACCAGACCAATCACATCCAATCGTTATAATTGTAACATGGTCTGACATAGTCCATCAATTCAGTTACTGTATTGTATTTTACAATTATTCCATCCATGGAAAATAGCCCCAAGCCATGCAGGGAAGATGGTGCAATGCGATATGTCGTATTGTTGACAACGAAGTCAACATCTATAGGAGGTAGTTCCTTAGGTTCCCATTGTTTCACCATATGCTTATACCTGAGTGGAACATCCATGTCTCCTATGATCTCATCATCATAAGAGCATGATCCTCCTTCAGCAAGAAAAAATTTCATGCATCTACAAAATTTTATTCTGACTTTTTCACCTCTAGTCCTTATTTTCTTATCATATCTACTAGATGCAGTCGCATTTCCAGCCTCTATTTGTCCTAATCTTTCCTCACTCAAAAAATAAATATCTGACAGGTACCTATTTGGTTATACCTTCAATTGCATGTGCACATGTTGTTAGTTAGTAGTCCATCATCATATTCAAAGTTCTAAAAAAAATAAATTATATCTTTAGTTTTGGATGCACAATTAGATTAGGGTGCAATTACCAATATTAGTGGTCAACCACCTAATTTAATGTGATATCCCTATTGATTTTGGACATAATAAGGACATATTAATGTGATAACACTAAGGACATGATAAATTTATCATATAGATCTAAGAAAAAAATAGTAGTAAGGTTGTTGTTTGTTGGATTTGTGCAAATTAGAATTATTATAAGAAATGTCCATTGAAGATGAGGGTCAATGCTATGGAGTAAGAAATCCAACCATCAGTTGGTGTGTTGCAAATATTGGGTGCTTTAGTTGGCAATATGTCTAAGGAAAGCCAAGAGTAGAATTATACAAATATTACTTTTGTTCAATACAAGAGTAGAACTATACAAATATTAGTTTTGTTCAAGCCAAGATTAGAACTATACAAATATTAGTTTTGTTCAATCCAAGTTGAGGAATAAGTTAGTTATGGAGATAAGAATAAGATAAGAATAACATTCTCCATTGACCTTGTGTAAACCATTCCATTTGGTGTTTGTTGCACTAAGTGTAAAGAACAATGTTGGAGAATTATAAGATGTAAGTTAGGTATGAGTTATTTGTTACCTCTTTATTACCTTTTATTTTAATTGTATCCATATTTTGTATTGATAAAATGAGGAATTAACCCGAAACTGATGCCATTAGACACAAACTCAATCCTAAGGCCAACTAAGGAGAAAAAACAACACACGCTAATTAATCTAGGAGTCAAGCATGCAAACAAACCTTCTCACAAAGAAGAGCTAGTTGGTGATGGAATCCAACATCTCCAAATCAATGCGTGAAGGGGATGGGTTTCAGTGGGTGGGAAAGTTGTATTGACAACCTGCTTAACAAACTAATGCCCTGGTGCAAGTTACCTCACCGAGCAGTGGGAAACCCTCCAAGGAGCCTGAGTGAGTCTAGCCAATGTCGATCCCAAGTACAACACCACCTTCCCTGTGTCATCACCTTGTGTAGGAAGTCTAAAATATTATGGCCTCTATGGTACCACCTACTATGCCAAAGAAGAGGGGGGACAGTTGACAGTTGACACCAAGACCAACAAATCAGGGTTGATTACTCTGAGGGCCCCAATGCGACCTCATGATTGACCCTTGTGTTAGAAGGGCTTCCCAAAGTGAGTGATATAGCAACTGAATTTCACTCCCTAACTCAAGGCTTTATGTTTATTTAGCATCTTTGGAAAGTTATTCTCACAATCATATTCCAAATATCTACACCTAAGCTAAGATGGGTTTGAAGAGTCCTAGAAAAGTTGCTAGATGAATTTTAATTAGCGCTTGATTTTAGGTTGTTGTTACTCAAAGGAGTGGTCATGAAACTGATGGAGTTTTGACTTGACTCTTTAAACCATGCAAGAGGAAAATGAAATGCAAGAAATTCAACTTCGATGAAAACTAGCTATGGGAAGGAGCAAGAGGTTTTAAGCAAAGAAATAATTTCTTGATAGATTTTTATGTGTGCAGTACTGCAAAATGACCCAAATTTTAAAAATACCATGCAAATGTCATAGTTCACTTAGTACACCTATACAACATTGAATCAAATGTCTTCATTTCTAACATAGTAAAATTTTATGATTATAGAGACCACCTTACACATCTTGAATACTCATAAGGATCATGGAGGCTTCACCTTGTTGATACAACATCCATGCAACATGCATCCCACATTTTCACACAGCTCCATCAATTCCTACATTATGCATCATCCAACTTCCATTGCTTGAAGAGGTGGAAGAACTAGAAGGGGATGAAGCTTATATACCAAAAGACTCCCAATTGGGATGTGTGGTTCAATCCTAAATGGATCAATAATAAAGAAGGTTCTCTTTAATGGTTTATTTTTTAATTTATTTTCAATTTTAGTGCTCTAAGATACAGTTTTACAAGGTTTAAGGCCTTCAAAAAATCTCCTTTGCAAGTTTGAACAAAATCATATTATTTTTCCTTAGAAAGTTTTATGCATGCAGAGCTAAGAATGTAGTGAAGGGAAGTTCATATATTTGAACTTTTCACTTTGCATCTACAATAAAAAGGATAAGGAAAAAGGGTGACATGATGTAAAGGCTACAGGGAAGGCTAATGCACATAGCAGAAATCACATAAAAAGTAAGGGGCTCTGTTAAGTGCAAAGGAAATTGAAGTGGAGTGTTGATGTGGAGATATATACCAATGTGGATGCAAAGGTATAAACTATGGGTTTTGAAATCAAAGAGGCATGCCCTCCACACTTCACATTAGTACTATTGTGGGGCAACAATAATCTTGGTGACTAGGAGGAAGTACAACTACACCCTCTGCAATGTGGTTGAGTGAAAACTAACAACTATGGATGTGGCTCAATCCAAGTCATATACATGCTAGGTACCATTCATGTACATTCTCAATCCAAGTCATATACATGCTCAATCCAAGTTGAAGAATAAGATAAGAATAACATTCTTCATTGACCTTGTGTAAACCATTCCATTTGGTGTTTGTTTCACTAAGTGTAAATAACAATGTTGGAGAATTATAAGACGTAAGTTAGGTATGAGCTATTTGTTACCTCTTTGTTACATTTTATTTTAAGTGAGGGTGAACAAGCTAAGAGGAAGGGCGCACTTGTTGAGAGAGGGTGTACAAGTTCAACAACAGGCACAAATATTCAAGAAAGGCTAACACTTGCTTAGATGAAGTTCCCTACACCTTCGAAGGGAAGTTAACCGATGTCTAAAGGAATTCGACATGAGAAGGCATCTACACTAACTGTAGCTCCAATATTAGAATCAACCAATATAGTTTGGGCTTTTATGTCATGAAAATACACAGATATGATGCAAGATATAAAAGTATCCTAAAGGTGAATCTGTTACCAAGTCGTACATGTTATATTATAGTCTAGCACATGTTATATTATAGTTATCTACTAGGGGCCCTTACAAGGGTATTTTTCCATGGCTCTAACTGTTTGTTCCCAGACCAAGAACCTCATGAGTGCACTGGGGGCCCTAGATCTCAGCTAGGGTCTTTTCCATACTCCCAGAGAATGGCTCTTGTAGTCGCCTTAAATTCAACACTGATAATGTACTTTGGGCAAAGACCTAGATGTTCTCATCTACCAGTATCTCCATGGGCATTATACTCGAAAATCATTTCAACAACTGAGGAAAATTTGTTACCCATGCACTTTAGAGGATGATAACAACTACAGTATTAGCATCCTCATCATTGATCATAAGCACAGATGTTATTAGGACTTCCATGTCTCCAAATTATTAAAACATCTTTGTTGGCTGTCAGAATTTGTAAGTGTTGCAAAACATCTTAATGGGAGAAGTTGTAAGTTATGTCTTTCTAGGGTAACAGATTTTGGGTTAACTTTATTTAGAGTGAAAGGGTTGCCTTCTCCTCTCCAAAAAGGGGATGTTATCTATATTGATTAATATTACTATAGGTCTTGGAATTTTATAGAGAATAGTGGTGTATACAGATTTGCTAAGGTTTTAAGAGATATTTTAAGTGGAAGAAAATAATATGACATGGATTTTGATCCACCCAACACTATCAAATGGGCAGTGCCCCTGATCAGCCAGGCAACAGTTATTCTAGATGGAATTTTGGATTTACAATTAAATGTAGAGCCTCTACTAAGATAAGAATGGATAATATTCCAGAGCTTCCTATTATGCATGACCCAAATGAAAGACTGACCATGTCAGAATTGGCTGCATGGGTGGAGAAACTCATAAGAACTAGCTCTTACTTATGTTTTTCTATCTATAATTGTGAGCATTCTTAACAAATTAAATATTCTTGCTAGAAAAAGTATTTTCCCTCAAAGGCAAAGCCAACTGTGGTGATTTTGTTTAAAATTCAAGTTCAATAAGCATCTCATCTACCTAAGAATATTGTGCTTACCTGTGGAAATTATGGAGCCAATGCATGGAATCTTATAAACCCAGTGCAAGATAACCAGCGTGAGACCTCTATGCCTTGTATTTGTCCCATCATCATCTTAATGATTCTATACCAGAAGAATTTTTTCATCCCCAAAAGCTAACTCAGTTGATGTTTTTAGCAAATGCTTTTGTCTGGACCAAAACCAGCCATGGCTAGTGATTGAGAATCTTTGCTTGTGTTTGGGATAAAATCAATTGACTAGAAGAATTCCTTCATAGTTAGGTCGGCTCAAAACCCTATTATACTTGGAGATCTATACAAATCATTTCATTGGACCTCTTCCTCCAAAAATTGGGAACAATACATCTCCATAGCTTCTCGATGTTCACAATAATTGTCTAGCTAGAATCCTAATTGATCTTAGTTATCTCATTAATAAAGAGCAGCTACATATCAGTGAAAATTACTTAAAGGTGAAATTATATCCCTTTTAGACAAACTGAAATACCTCAATAATATGAGTCTTTGCAATAATCTTTTATCTGGTAACATTCCCCAAGCATTGAAGAATTGCCAAAAGCTGACATTGCTTGATTCGAGCTGTAATAAACTAATAGTCTTTCTTCTTCCATCTCTTCTGTAATAGGATCCATTACTAGCCTGGAAATAAATCTCAACCTCAGCTTGAATGCATTTACTATCCATATCCATAGGGAAATTTACTTTCTAACACAACTACAATCATTGGACTGTTCACAAGAATATTAAAGTCTGTGGGGAAATTACAAGCTTGACTTATTTGAATGTTTCTCTGGCCCACTTCCTGCAACACTCTTTTTCTAGAACCTTAAAAAAGATTTCTTTCATGGGAAATGTTGGGCTTTGTCAGTCCCTTGATAGTACCTTCGGTATTGTCATAGCTCTCTTTCTAAATGATATTTGAATGGGTCTTATTGATTCTAGTTCTATTGTGGAATTAATCACATTTTAATATAAATGAACAGTTTTCATGGGAACTGCCTAGTAATATTCACATGTTAAATATGTTTGATTAGTAAAAAACTAAGATTAGAGAATCAATATGAATTTGGGTTGTGGGGCCCATAGTTTTATGCATTTTCCGATTTACTGGAGCTAAATCCTTAATCTGATGGAGATTAAAAAGCTTGGCCTTTTATTAATGTTATAGTTTCCAAATAAAGTTTACAGGAGTGTTTATTCTTTGTGGAATTAGGTCTAAAATCATCCATATTTATTTGAAAGAAATGAAGGCCTCACATTCTTGCACTTTGGGTGAATCCCAAACTCTCTTTTACCGCCTCCTTTTGGAGAATTGGAAGAAATACACTATGCTAGAAGTTGAAACCCTATCTCATACAAGGCAACAAATCTAAACCTATTTTCTATTTCTTGGTGGAGTAACTACAGTAATGATGATGGTTATATCATATATGCAATTATATTAAATTCCTTTTTCATTTACAACACTCATATCATGCACATGATTTTCAGGTTCCCAAGTTGATTTACAGAAAGGGTAATCAAAGCCTCCCTACTTCGTGCACTAGATCAGCTCATGGGTTTCAACAGAAGTTTACCTTCTTTTCTGTTTAACAATTGAGGGTGTACAACAACAAGCATTGTAATGACCCCGCAAGTTGGAACTTCACCGACAGGTACCCTCGAGTCTTCAAGTGTCTTATTGTTCTCTAGGATTCTCCCCGCATTAATGAGTTTCATGTCATTTATTGTTTTAGGAGCATTTTCCTTGCCTTGTGGACACTTTGCAAGTATGTTTTCCTTGACAGTGGGAATTGTAGCAGCCGACACATATTTGTGAGGACCAATTTCAGTACCATCATAGAGTCGAAACTTCAGTTCCAGCAATTCCCCTCCTTCCATTGCAACTCTCGCTAGTGTATATGTGGATCTAGGCACAACATGCCTTCCAATTCTCAATCAATTTATCACAAGTGAATTCTATAATCCTCGCTTAATATCTCAAAGCCTTGCAGGAGAAATAAGCAGTAAACAACCTAGAAGATTTTATCCTACCAAAATACTTCACAAAAGTAAGAATTTATCTTACACATCTTCTTATTTAATAAAAACCTTTCAAGAAACAGACTCAAATTCCAAGGAGAATCCTGACGAGCACTTCCACAACATTTTAAAACCCTCCTTAAATTCATGGTATGGAATATAACATCTCAGTATAGTTGAAGTCTGAATTTCTGACTTGAATTTATTGTGTTGTGAAGATTAACTGCCAAAATCTAAATTGTCAAGCAGGGTAATTCAAGTCAGCTTTCTTTAGAGACCCAGGTTCAATCCCCAAAAACATGCTCAGAAATCCGTCGGACGAGAATAACCAAATTCAAGGATTGGAACAGAGGACGGAGTGCAGGGATGGAGGTTAGGAGTTGTGTGCTGCCAGAACAATCCAAAGGAGAGGCCTCCCATGAATGTGGAGGTCTCCCATGAATGTAGTATTGCTCATGCTGCAAAATATTAAGAAATATTAAGAATGATAATTATGCCAAGATTTAGACTAAGATCTCCTACCCAGAGACATTGAGTTATAAAAATAAAAATGTGGTTGAAGAAGAAGCAACCAGTGCCTTAGGTTTCCATCTAGGAAAATGGGGTCTTAGGCACCAAAGACTGAGATTTCTCCAGAGAAAAGAGAGGGCAGACCTGTAGAGAAATACACATAAGATACAACCCTATCCTTCATTCTAAAAAAACTCAAAAATATTCACGATGCTTCCTTACTGAACTAGACAATGAGAAGTGGCTATGCAAACAAGAAAATAAGCATGAATCAGTTCTACTGTCTTTCACCATTAGCTAAGAGAAAGTACCAAACTGAAGCCATTTCAATTGATTGAATACTCATAAAATTAAACAATGTTACCAAGGCGAATTTGTTGCACATCCATAGATGGAGAGTTTCCAGTGTTGATGAGCACAAGAGATAGGGAAAACTTAGCCTCTAGGGCACACATATAGACCATCCACAAGCTTGAAGTGAAATGACAAAACCTAGGTGTGCATTCCTTCAACAATGTTTTACAGGAGCAAGGGGTTGCCTATATAGAAAAGAGTCGAATAGGTAGTTTTCCATGAAATGAGGCCCCTAGATTCTTTTAGAATCTTAACCCACATCATGAACCTTTTTACATAATTTCTCATGAAATACAATTGAAGTAGAGGGTGAGGAGTGCACCCCCTTCTCTAGAGGCACAAATAACCAGGAAATTATGGTAAGTTTAATCATCTCTAGTTGGGTCAGTTCCATATTGATGTTGTTGCTGGTCAAAACACCTTTTATTTCACTAACTTGGATGAGAAATGAAGGAGTTGTTGGTTAATGGGCAGCATTTGAAGCACTAATTTCAATAAATACAATTGAGACCTTTCAAGAAAAAAAAAAGAAAAAAAGAGGTTTTTGGGTAGTTTAGATGAATAAATTCAATCTCATTGGATTGAAATTTTAGGTGGTCAACCATTATAGTTCTGTTTACATCCTTTATCTTGTTTTTCTTAAGTTTGTCTCTAAATTTTAATAGGTTGTTCTACATTTGCATGAGAAATCCAGGTCTTAGGGGTCTTTGAAGTAATGGGTTAGGATTTTCCCTTCTTGATATAGGTTTAGGATTTTTTTTAATGTCGAAGTTCCATGACGGTCTAACTTGGAACTGAATCCTTGTCATAGGTGAAAGTTTGGATAAGATCTGTGGCTTGGAATGGTGTCTCTATTTGAGTATTTGAGTCAGGTTAGGCATGGGTGGGTTCTTGATGAGATTTAGGTTTGTCTTTGAATCTTTTTTTATTGTGATCATAATGAAATACAAAAATACAAAACTGAAAAACCAAAATGAAATACAAAATTTCAATTTCATAATTAAATATGAAAAAAGAGAAAGGCATTTATGGTCAAGGAAATATACCTTTCCTTCTGTCATTGCTAGGGCTAAGGTGCTTGACCTCTTTCTCCTCTTTCCTTGCCCTCTTTCTCCTCTGTTTGCAACCTCTCTCTCCTGGTTTGTCTGTTCCCTAGTGTTTGTCCTCTCTCTACGACTTATTTCTCCATCTATGGATGGTATGTTGTCACAGGGATATGGCAGTCCTCTTTACTATTGTGGGGATATGGATCAATATTGGGCACGGGGATATGACATATGGTCGTGGGCATGCAGGGATATAGGGTTATGGAGTGCAAGGATGTGGTCAGGGTATGAAGTGCACAGGGATGTGGTGGTATGGAGTGCAGGGATGCGGGGGTATGGATCGCGCGGTCGGGATATGCATAAACAAATGGGAGCTTTGTTTATATATATATATAATGGTTAAGAACACGTGTTTTCTCCTAAGAGGTCACAAGTTCAAATCTAGAGGGGGGTAGGGTATGTATACCTCCATAGACTTTATGAGTCAAATCACTTGGTGGAGGGGATCCCTTGTCCCACAAACAAGGGGGTCTCATACAACAATTTGGTGTTTATCTTGTTATTAGAGATAAATTTGAACATGGATTATGTTTATCTTGTTGATATAAACATCCTTTTGTATGACATGGTCAATGATAATGGTTAGTGCGACCTAGAAGGCAGATTGAAAACATTATGGGTTAAAAAAAATTGATCAATGTATTTTCATATAAGTTGCATATCAATATAAATTTAGTTGATTTACCAAAAGAATGAATTTATGTATTTACAAAAACTTTTTTATAAATATTTTTATTCACCAAATTTCATCTCATTTTTTAAATATCTATGTCTTTCATTAATCTTGGTGTACATGATAACAATCACAAACTAAACCCAATTAACACCCAAATTTATGTTGTTACCACTTATTAGTAATAGGTTTGTTTGAAAAGTGACCAAACACTCTTATAATAATCAGATCAGGTTAGTGATTGTTGAGTTGTTGCGTGGAAGAGCCATCTGTCTATCTCACTAGGAGTCGTTCGTCAATCTGCTGCATGGAGAAGTTGTCTTTCAAACTTTGATTCGATGTGCGTGGAGGAGGTCGCATATTCAAGCTATTGAAGAGTTTTGAAGGGGGCACACTGCATTGAAGGATCATTTTTATTGTTAAGTTGTTGAAGAATTTGATGTTCACCATAATTGTACGAGAGAGAAAGTCACCTCTACGGATTTGATTATTGATTCGTTGCCACCGTTCGCAAGGAATTTATTGCAAATTTTCACATATTCTGACTGCCAGAGTTTAAGGGAGGGCACATATCATTGTTTTTACTGCCAATAGACCCTGAAAACTGATGTCAAGAACCATTCGTTGTCTTCTCTGGTGATCACGTTCTAGCCAGATCACAGAAGCTTTGTTGTACCAGATCGCAGGAGATTCGTTGTCCGGAAAGAGGAATAGGAGCTTGTCGTGATCTGTTGTAAGCTTAGGATTTTATCACATCATCTCGAACCTTCAATGAGTGCTAACCACTTGTGAATTTGAAGGAGAATAAATTTGGGTCATAATACACCTGCCTAACTCCATCATCCCTCAAGTCAACATCGTGGGCCAAAATCAACGAACATCACATCATTATGTATTTAAGACATCTTGAAAGATAATCATATCTCCATACACAAACAATACAAGTGAATCACATCTATCAAATTCATAAAGATATAAATATGCACAAGTCACATGCATCCTAAAATACCAATCTCATGGTATAGGTAACAATCCACATAATGTGATGAACATCATATGAAAATGATAATATCTCTCATGAACCTCAAAACCTATGGAAACTAAAACAACATGAACTAGGTCAATTCCATATTTTTGAAAAATTCTTTATGCAAGAGTAACATCATGGTCAACACCCTCTATCTAATATAATTTAGTAACATTGGCTCTATAGTGTATAACACTCACATCCGTTGTAATCTTAGAATTAATCACTAATTCCACAATAGGTTTTGGACTTGTCTCTATGGCATCCTACCATGAATTATATGCACATGTCTCCTCTATTATAGAAGGATAATCTAGCTTCTCACTAGAATTTACAAGTGCCAAAAGATCAACAAGTAACTCATAAAGACCACCTTCTCTCACCCCTCTAGCAAAAGTCCTCATACTAGATAAACTACAATCATTGATGGTTAAATGTTGTCCCTCAAATGCAACTCTCCAATGTACATATATCATACAACAAACTAAAATAATATTCTTCTTCAAACCAGGAACCAATAGAACATCGTATCAATAACATCACCTCAAGGCATCTAGAAGGAAATGGAGCCAAGTACTCCTCTAACAAGATAAGTAGCATAATCACCAAGTGTTGGGTATAAATTCCAGCACTGGTGTAAACAATGTACTAATCTAATGGTTATGAATTAGGTCCCAACAAAAATGAAAGTAGAACATGAAAACCATATCCTAAATATGCTTCACAAAGATTCAAAACCTAGTATATTCATGTGACAAGAAAGAAAACCAAGAAATTACAACAATAGGAATGAACAAATTGTTTGAAATAATGCAAAGAATATCTCCATAATGAATAGAAAGATCAAATATATCACCTAGGTATTAGACTTTTTTAATATGTGGCTCCAAAGCCTACTTCTTGGGAGGGTTCGTGAATTCCTTGATGTGTATATATCCCCTCCTTGGTTGAGTGATCAAAACACAGAAAACACTATCGAGAGGAAGGAGTCCTGAAGATATCTAGTGTGTTTTTCGCCACATGTACCTACTATGGATGGATGGATGGATGGAATGACCTCAGGCCTTTATTTATAGTAAAATTAGTGGTTAAACACCCTTGACATGGTCATAAAATAGTTGTTAAATATGACAAAATCAAGGCTAGGAATATCAACTAGAGTTTAGAACTTTCCATTGATAACTACTTTCCCTTTATGGAAAATTTGGACTGGGAACAATCAAAATTTTGATTTTGATGGGTCAGTGTAGCTTTTGGGGGTACCTTCCACACAATGACACACATTTTAGGGCTATTATTTGTGCTAGCTTTAACGGGTCAAAATTAGGATTTTTCCTAACGACTTATAAAGGTCTAGTGGAGGTGGGAAGTGAGGTGAAATTGATAGTAAACATGTTGATAATGGTATATTTCAACGAAAACTTGTGGAAATGTCACAATTGAGTATTTTTTAGGTGATAACATACTTCCCCGCAATGTGTGAGGTTAGGAGGAAATTGTATGACCAAAATAAATCACAATTTTATTTGCAATGCTCAGAGAGGACCAAGGAGGGAGACAAGTGTCCAAGGAAGGAGGACCATCTACGGATGAACCATAGAGTACCACCTATCAACAACAAATTCAAAAGGTGATAGGGGTAAAAGATCCCAATAGGGACAAGTTAGGCATATCCATACTCATTAAGAAATCTCATAAAAATGATACAATGGTATACGTGGCATAAGGGAGCCAAGTGAATGAGACAAAATGGGGTCTCAATATAGTACAACATGGGGATGGAAAATACGTGCCAAAGTATAATATAGTGATATGAACAATCATACATAGAAATTCCTAGAACAATGGGGCCAGGTCCAACATAGAAGCATCATGACTGTAAATAATATGGATACATAGGAATTGATTCCCTACCCCAAGGGGGAGGGGGAAGGAATAAACCTAAGAAGCCCTGATGAACATGAAACAACCTGAGAAGCCCCACTAAACAGGAAAGGGGCTCCAAAGATCTCAAATGAGCCAAACATTCATCTCTCTTGCGACGATATCAAATGATGCTTGGATTCATTTCATATTTGGTTTATCAACTTGAAATCTCAATCTGATAATTTGCAAGCTAGCTAGACCTTTAGTCAAATACAAATATGAAACTTGGAATCATTAACATATCTACTAGAACATATAAAAATAGGGTTTATGGTTTCCATGATGAATTTATGATGTAAGAAAGTGGGTGTGTCAGTCAAATTTGAGTCCAAAAACCCTCCCATATCGTTAAGGCATGTGAATAGTCTATCAAAGTCAAATTTCAATGCATACAAATACAGTTTGAAAACATTTCAACATTGGCCCCATTCACATGTCATTGTTGCCCGCCTCTAGTATCTTGATGGTGTTGATTAAGAAATCAATGAAAAAGAGGGATTTTTCATCACAACTATGACGCAGATACATTGTATATACATTAATGTAGAACCTGAAAGAAAAATGAAGAAAGACTGACGAAAACCTTAAACTTGTGTCTGTTAGTGTCCTATAACGATAGGAGATCTGATGATTTAGATATTATTTGTGGGTCTCATGGCAAAGTTCCTGAATTGCTAGTCTTGTTATCTCCTGAAATAAATTTTCCAAATTATTGTCATTAGGTGATAGGATGGTCATTAGATAAAATATTTTTTGTTATTCTTAAGTTAAGCATCTTTAAGATGATTTTTAGACTTGTCTTTTCAAGAAGTGATGAGTCTGTACTTTTATTAGAAAAAACTCCAAAATTTCACTTTCGGCAGCTAAGGGCCATTTTTCAAAGCATTCTAACATGTCGAAAGTTGTCACTTTCGGTAGCTAAAATGGCATGTGCGAGGCACTCTAAGCTGCCAAAAGTGCAATAATGATTAAAAAGATAGCTTCACCTACTGCCGAAATTGACTGGAATTGGATCATGATACGATCTGGACAAGTGATGTATGTCTGATATGATTATTTGGTGAAATTTATTAAACCCTAATCTAGTAGATCCAAGTTCTCTGTTGCAAACTAAGATGACCATAAACTCACATCATTCACTTTTTACCTAATCTATCACATGGTTTTCTATCCTGGTCAAATGATGCAATCATCATTATGATTTGAGTTTCATTCTTTATTAAGGGTTTATTCTAAAATATTTTCATTCAAACCTTTTCCCCATATCATGCATTTTTCCTCTGCTCGAGCTTCAATTTCTCCTCTATCAGTGCCATTGTGTCTCCCCAAGCCCAATTTTATTGTATTGCAGGTGTTGACAATTGGTTTTGTTGATGAAGAAGGGAGGGGATCTACTCAAGAAAGAGCTTAATGATATAGCATACCTGGAATCTCACCCTGATATTTGCCATATGTTAAGAGATGTTGTATGCTACAGGTACTATGAAAAACTACAAGGTTTTCACCAAGGAGTGGCTGAGGCATTTTTCTTAACCTTTGATGGAGCCAAGGCCAAAGTGGGAACAATTGAGATGCAGGTTGATGAAGCCATTGTTGCAGAAGAAACAAAGATACCCAGGACTGGTGAAAGATGGTTTAAAACAACCATTACTAAAGACATTGAGTTCAGGTCTTATCTCAAGCCTGAACACAAATGTATTATTTGGAAGAAGGATACCCCTAGATCCTACTTGGAGGAAAAATCACAACACTTTCTCAAAGCAATCCAAGTATATATTACATGTGAAGGCATATATG
This sequence comes from Picea engelmannii, assembly GCA_009831015.1. Taxonomy (NCBI): domain Eukaryota; kingdom Viridiplantae; phylum Streptophyta; class Pinopsida; order Pinales; family Pinaceae; genus Picea; species Picea engelmannii. Next base: position 681,162 of record ML787909.1, on the reverse strand, counting down.
GTAGAGTGATGCTCTACCATTTCAATCTCATGAATCATTTCACAGGTAGGTGTCCTTTGAATCTGCCCTTCTACCTCCATAGAAGTTTGACAAAAATGGCACACCAAGTCCAGGCCAAACCTATCAAGATGCAGAGCAGGATTTTCCATCATAGCATTATCAAACTCATAGTGCTTGAATAATTGCAAAGGAGGGATAAGAATTGGGAGCATTTTCTCTTCTGGGGTGAATTTGAACCAGAACCCCAGCCTAAGGACAAAAAGAAGACTTCATCCAATAAATCTTCAACACCCAGAGTAGTAAAAGGAAAAGAAGAGCCATTTCCCCAGTGATTACATAGGATCCAACCTCTTCTTCTAAGTCCAAGAGAGCCAAAAAGAAGCTTGATTTCATCCAAGCTACAGAAGGTAAAACTAGTGCCTCTGATAAAAAAAACTTGAACCTGCCTTATATAGATTCAGAGGTGGAGGTAGAGATTATAGAAAAAAGAGATGATTGAGAAAGAAGCTCCTGAAGAAACAACACCTGGAGTCCAAAGTTCTAAGCATGAAGCCCCTGATTTTCAAGCTCCTGAAGAAGCACCTTTCTCACTTGAATCTCAAGATCTGGAGGCCCCTGAAGCATCAACAAGCAAACATAGTAATTCAGCATCAAAGAAGATCAAAAATATTGAGAAAGAAGTCATGGAGCTGAGGTTACAAGAAAAGTTGGTCAAATCCCAAAATGAGACCATCACAAGGACATCATCAGAGGTAAGAGACTATTTTCAAATACTAGCTAAAATGCATGTTAAATTGGAAAAGAAGAACAAAAGGTTGCTTGAAGAAAACAAGAAGTTGCACAAGGTAGCTAGACATTTGAAGGTGAAACTAATGCTCAAATATCCAAATCTTATAGCTCATCCGGGCTTGTAGAATCTAGTAGAGGCTGCAGAGAACTTGAATGAGTAACCTTGAAGTTTGAAAGACTGAAGGAATTTCAATTTTGAAGTTTTGATGAAGATTTTCAAAGCCCGTGGTTTCAGCAGCTTGCACGGGTTTCAAAAGGTGTTGTTATCTGCTGAAATCTCCACTTTCGATAGCTTACCCTCACAATTTTACGCTTCTAAGCCATTGAAAGTGCAGGAACTGGTAGAATACCCATATTTTGCTCAGATCGAGGATTTTTGTTTCCAGATCATGTGGGAATGGTTTTTAAGGAAAGATAAGAATTAAAGGGATACAAATCATCATCCCTTTCCAGATTTTGAGGCAGATGATAAGGCAAGAACACTAAGTGGCCTTTCTATTTTTGGCCAAAATTGATTAGTTGTCAAAGAAGGAATTCGAAAATGTTATACTATCTTATGAAGACTATGAAGACTACTGAGGAGATCGAGTATTGTTGAAGACTTGGTTGATAAGGGTTTTACCCTTAAATCAGGACCCAATCCTACACCTCATATTAATCTGATCTTGTTTTATTTTTAGTATATCAGATCCAATTTCATAGGATCTGGAACTTGTTTGTAAAGGATATAAAGCCTATGACTTTTAAGAAAGAAATGTTTTACTTGGAGGGACCTGAATGGAAAGATGACATGGAAATGTCATCACCTACTGCAAAAATGCTCAAAGGTTGTAAGCAACTATAGTGGATGAATACAAAGGAATTCTATTTCCAGATTCTTGTGTCATGTTTCTGTGGTGAAGTGTTTCTTGATGTAAATTTTCATTTTATTGTTTTTCTTTCCTCATTGCTTATAAGAAGAGTATGCTCAGGATTTGTCTTGGACACCCTGCTCTGGCTCAAAATAATGTTTATGTTTTCTTATGAAGATTGAATGCAGAATACAAATAAGCTTTGCTCTACATTTGAAATGACCATGGATGACATAACACTATCATTCAATAGTAAAATTGTTACATTTCATTGTAAGGCATCATGTGTACTGAGGGCTTGAGCCACCACAAAGGAAACATACCAAGAATATTTGTCTTATGAACAAGATATGGTACTATCCATTTTGAGGTTTGGAATAGAGATTGTTCTTATAGATTACACTACATTGCACCATAATATAAGCCCTACACTCCTTGCAAACCATGTAACACCATTCAAATTAGACACAATATTCTTGCGACGAATTAGCTATACTATCAACGAACTTTTTTCATCGATAGTATAGAAAATTCATCACAATATTATTTGCATTCATCCCTCTTGCGATGATATCAAATGATGCTTGGTTTCAATTCATATTTGGTTTATCAACTTGAAATCTCAATTTGATACTTTGCAAGCTAGTTGGACCTTCAATCAAATACAAATATGAAACTTGGAATCATTAACATATCTACTAGAACATATGAAAAATAGGGTTTATGGTTTCCATGATGAATTGATGATGGAAGAAAGTGGGCGTGTCAGTCAAATTTGAGTCTAGAAACCATCCCATATTGTTAAGGCATGTGAATAGTCTATCCAGGTCAAATTTAAATGCATACAGATACAGTTTGAAAACATTTCAACATTGGCCCCATTCACATGTCACTGTTGCTACACATTATTTTCATCATCCCTATGATCGTTAATTATGTGAACCTATCTGTAGTCTTCAGAGGGGTTAGTGGCCTGAGTTCCTGAAGAAAGAAGGGAGAAGAACTTTTTCTGAGAAAAGAAGTTGCATTTTCCTTTGTAAAAACCCTATAAAAAAGGAAGTTCGCAGGCTGCATTATAGCTAGGGTGTGAGAATGCCTGATTCTCGCAGGTTGCATCATAGCTAGGTCACGAGGAGTTCACAGTCTGATCTATAGGCAGGGTGTGAGAATGCTTACACATGGGAAAAATGAGCATTTTCTCGAATCTTCTAGAAGGAGAAACTTCCATCGTGAGGTGGCATCCGAATGGTTTGGATCTTACTCACTTTCATGATTTAGTGGGATCATACTAACCTCCTCATCTTATCCTCTTCAGCTTATAAAAGGAGAGGAGCTCTCATGGAGAAGGGTTAAGTTAGATTTGTCTTGGAATTATTAGCTTGGTTGGAGTGTCTTTGAGTTTTGCCTTTGTCAAGATAGATTGTGAATAGTATCAGATCTATGCTTTTAGAATTCTTGGAGTAGAAGTGTGTGGGGAACAAAGGATAGTTGGAAGGGACCTTACGACATCAAGGCCATGGTTGTAATCTCTCTTTCACATTTAATATGATACAGTAATATGATTCTTTCCTATAAAGCTTGTTGTGTTTTATTGAATGATTCCTTGATCACATACATAGGTTTATATTGAGTTTATGTTATTACTATCACTTTAGTTGGTTGCATTCTTTTGCAGGTTCATCATTGTATGAGCGTTGGAACGAAGCTAGGATGGCGATGGTGAGAGGAATTGGCGTTTAAACGATATGTCACCTATCCCTCTTTATTTAGTAAATTCAATATCTAAAACTTAAGGAAAGTGTCATGTTCTAGAGTGTTTTGTTCTAGATCTAGGTGGATCTAGGGAGATCAGTTAGTGTCCACACCTATTGATTTATCCTATAACAAAATTGGTGACTCCATTGGGGAATGGATTGTTTCCTAGTTAGTCTAGTTTCCCTTCCTTTGATTGTTTTTTTTCTGGTTTCTGAGTCTGTGGGACATCCATCCAGACTCTCTGGATCTAGAGGTTCACTTAGATTCCCTGTCCTTTTTCAAAATTTTCTTTGATTACAGACATTCTCGCACTGTACCTCTCTACAACCTGCGAAAACCATTGATTTTCACACCCTACTGTTAGATCCAGTGCGAACTTCTCGCACCCTACCAGTGTCTAGCCTGCGAGAATACCTAATTCTCGCACTATACTCTACTAGTAGGTTGTGAACTTGTTTGTAAACTTTTTTGGATTGGGTCTTGTCATCTTTTGATGACCCAGTTTTGATTTGATCAGCTGGATTGAGATTTTGGAGCCTATATTGATCTGTTTATAGTCTGCTTGACATTCTTTGAGTTACTTTTAGCCACATTGGCTTTGTTTGGTTTTGAAGGATTAGTCTCTTGCTTTGAGTGTCTTTCAATTACAAAGAGTGTGTTTTCTTTAGAATTGTTTAGGGAAAGATCAGATTTTTTCTGAATAGTTTGCTTTAAAAGAAAACTTTTAGTTTGGGTTTCTTTGTTTTAAGAAAGTTCATTATTGCTTTTAGTGAAATTTTTTAAACAAAAAGATTTAATTTCTTGATTTATATTAGATTGGGGGCATCCTTGCATTTGATGTAGCGAAATTGCATGATTCTTGGCATTTTTTTGTCTTAAATTGCATGGGGGGGCCATGAATCGTGCATTGGTGTATAGTACCTTTTTCTCATTTCTTGAGAATCTTTATATTGATGAGTTTAATAAATTTTGGGACATCATGCATATGGGAACGATAAATGTTTTCTCCTTCTCGTAGCATAGCTTTCATCGAAATGAAAAGATTGCATCTTCATCTCTTTGCATAATTTTTTAGTCGGTCAAAACACCATATTGTCCATGACATTTTCCTCTTGAGTAACAACAGCCATAAAATAAAGCGCTTATAAAAACTGATTAGACATTTTTTATACTTTCTGGTAGCAAACCTACATTAGATTAGTTGTAGGGCTTTGGAATAGGTGTGAAAGATAACTTTCCAAAGTTGCAAACAAACATAGAATCTTGAGTTAGGGAGCGGTTAAATCCACTTATTACATTTTGTCTTGGGAAGCCCATCTAACATGAGGATCAATCACGAGGTCACATTGAGACTGGCAAAGTTACTCACCCTATTTTGTTGGTATTGGTGTAGAGTTTGTGCGTATTATGGGGGTCGCTTGAGAGGTATACCCACAATGATGAGTGGAAGCCTTTCAAGTTGATTTCGGGCTAGATACCCTACCCATGCATGTGGATTGAACTATCGACTGTTTCCCCAGGCATCACTATAGTGATTGGTAACCTTAGTGGCCTATCTCTTTAGGGTATTTACACAAGGTGACTATGGAGGGCAAGTCTTCACGGTACCTGGAATTGACGTTGGTTAAACTCACTCGGGCTCCTTGGAGGGTATACCCACGATTATGTGTGGGAGCTTGCACCAGGCTATAAGTTCATTAAGTAGGTCGTCAACATAACTTTTCCACCCGCTCTATCTCATCCCCTTCTTACTTTGTTCTCATGACGTTGGATTTCATCACCAACTAGTGCATTCATTGTGAGAAGGTTTTGTTTTCTTTCTTGCTTACTAGATTTTTAACATGTGTTGTTTGTTCTCCCTAGTGGACTCTAAATTGGATCTTTGTTTTAATGGCGTCAGTTCCCAGAATGACCAATGAAGGAACCCCTTTTCCAGGGAACCTTTTGTTTTTCCTTCTTACGAAAACATTGGTCCTCCTCACATCGCTACTTTGAGCCTTCCAGGTCTCACAATTGGATTACCAGTATGGTTGTTTTCCACTCAGGTAATCCTGAATGTAGTAAGTGCTTCGGTCGTAAGCACTTCCCCCCCAAGAAAATGAACCTCATGTTGATCCTTCACCTTCTTCACCAGTAAGGTCTTCTTCACCTTCTTCTCTTGCAAGGTCACCTTCCGTTTCATCTTCTTCGTCGAGTGAAAGTTTTGAATCTAATAACCCGGTGAATAAGAAGAAGAAGAAAAGAAAGATTGAGAATAAGAAAGATAAACAAGGGTCAAAACCTCCAACCATTGTCAGACATGTTGGAAAGCAACTAGTTATTGTTAATCGTGTTGGGAATGTCGATGATGTCAAGATCACCCAAACAACTCATAAGCCCAAGTACCCTTGCAGGCTTTGTGAAGGTAGCCATATTCTTAAGGAATGCCCTGGTCTATCCAAGGTTATAGAAGCATGGTCTACACATCCTCGCCAACCCATGTCGTTAGCCTCTGAACAACATGTTGATGACTTCCCGTGGACTAGTCAAGATACCGTTGGGAAGAAGAAAAGTAGAGTCAAGTTCCCATGCATGTTATGCAAAGGGAGTCATCTCACTCACCTTTTCCCTCATATGGACGAAGCCTCAAAATTACTGGAAGACATGACTGTTTCATAGCCTCAACTTCCAGCTTCTTATCACAATATTACTCTTGACCCCCCTATAGTTGATGGAATGATCACTTTGGTCCCTTCACCGATCAATTCGATTGATCATGTCGTCAATCTGGTCACATCCTTAGTTGAACCAGTTGACAAAGTGGTTGATTCGATACCATCCTTGGTCAATCCCACTCTCCCCTTAGAGAGTGAAACTAAAGCGGTCAATTTGATCCCATCCTTGGTTGATCCCCCTCTCCCATTAGAGAGTGTCACCCAAGTGGTTGATCTATTTCCACCTGTCAACCCCATTCTCCCCTAGGAGAATGCAACTCACGTGGTCGATTTGATCTCGTCATCGATCGATCCTACTCTCCCGCTAGAGAGTGAACCCGGTACTACCCACGTTTTTCTTGTTGATACAGAATCTGCCATGTCGGGGGGTATTCCTCCTTCTCCCATGAAACCCCCTCCAAGTAATGAGGCCATCCTTTTTAATTAGGGTGTGCTAACTGGACCTCATCTTCCCTCTCACATTCCTTTCCAGATTACAGTGCGAGTTTGTGGTTGGGACGTTCCTCAGACGTTGATAGATGAAGGTGCGTCCATTAGTATTATGTCCTATTTTGCTTGGCAAGGTTTGGGTTGTCCTCCACTTGTGCCAGTTACAAAAAATATGTTATCTTTTAACAGAATAATTAGTCAACCTTTAGGGACCCTTCCTCAGTTTCCTGTAACTTTGGAAGGGAAAATTGTCTTCGTTGATGTCATGGTAGTCCAAGATCCCTTGGATTTTTCTTTACTCCTTGGGTGAGATTATGTCTATGCCATGAAAGCTATTGTGTCTACTCTTTTTTGTGTGATGTCTTTCCCTCATGATGGATGAGTTGTGACTGATGATCAACTTTCATTCATTGACCCCGACTGAATTGCCTCCCTAGATGGTTCTTATATGTAGATGGTATCGCCCCCGCCACAGGTCAATTATGTGGCATTGTCGCCCATGGTTTCAACTTCTGATGACTTAGATATAGTAGTTGACATGGTGATCTCTTCGATAGGATAAATCGGTAGGTCCAGACACTAACTGATCTCCCTAGATCCACCTAGATCTAGAACAAAACACACCAGAACATGACACTTTCCTTAAGTTTTAGATATTGAATTTACTAACTAAAGAGAGATAGGTGACATACCGTTTAAATGCCACTTCCTCTCACCATCGTCATCCTAGCTCCATTCCAACGCTTATACAATGATGAACCTACAAAAGAACGCAACCAACCAAAGTGATAGTAATAGCATAAACTCAATATAAACCTATGTATGTGATCAAGGAATCATTCAATAAAACACAACAACCTTTATAGGAAAGAATCATATTAAATGTGAAAGAGAGATTACAACCATGGCCTTGATGTCATAAGGTCCCTTCCAACTGTCCTTCGTTCCCCACGCACTTCTACTCCAAGAATTCTAAAAGCATAGATCTGATAATATTCACAATCTATCTTGACAAAGGCAAAACTCAAAGACACTCCAACCAAGCTAACAATTCCAAGCCAAATACAACTTAGCCCTTCTCCATGAGAGCTCCTCTCCTTTTATAAGCTAAAGAGGATAAGGTAAGGAGGTTAGGATGATCCCACTAAATCATGAAAGTGAGTAATATCCAAACCATTCGGATGCCACCTCACCATGGAAGTTTCTCCTTCTAGAATATTCAAGAAAACACTCATTTTTCCCACGTGTAAGCATTCTTGCACCCTACCTATAGAGCAGACTATGAACTCCTCGCGACCTAGCTATGATGCAGCCTGGGAGAATCAGGCATTCTCGCACCCTAGCTATAATGCATCCTGCGAACTTCCTTTTTTATAGGGTTTTTACAAAGGAAAATGCAACTTCTTTTCTCAGAAAAATTTCTTCTCCCTTCTTTCTTCAGGAACTCAGGCCACTGACCCCTCTGAAGACTACAGATAGTTTTACATCTTTAACAGTGAAAATAATGTGTAACAACTATTTCCCGCCTCTAGTATCTTGATGGTGTTGATTAAGAAATCAATGAAAAAGAGGGATTTTTCATCACAACTATGACGCAGATACATTGTATATACATTAATGTAGAACCTCAAAGAAAAATGAAGAAAGACTGATGAAAACCTAAAACTTGCGTCAACCAAATTGTGAATTTTGAAAGAAAATTAGGGTTTATGGTTTACATGATGAATTGATGATGGAAGACAGTCAGTGTGTCAGTAAAATTTGAGTCCAGAAACCCTCCCATATCATTAAGGCATGCCAGTAGTCTATCCATGAAAAATTTCAGTGCATACAGAAACTGTTTGAAAAAATTTCAACGTTGGCCCCATTCGTAGGTCACTGTTGTCAGTGTCTAGTCCTCGTACAATTTTCATTCCTTGTTCCTTGTTCTATGTTCCTCATTCCTCATTCCTTGTTCCTTGTTCCTTGTTCCTCATTCCTAGTTCCTTTACCATGGTGTAGTCCCCAATATCCATTATTTTTGTACAAAACATACTAATGGCATAAAATGTCCCACACAAAGACCAAATTAATATCCGCTACATAAGTCTTTTGTCTTTTTTCAATGACTATGTAATGAATCTCAATTCTAAGAAGATTCAAATAGGACCTAAGAACCTTAAGTTCGTTCCTTAACCATGGGTGACATAACACTATCATTCAATAGTAAAATTGTTACATTTCATTGTAAGGCATCATGTGTACTAAGGGCTTGAGCCACCACAAAGGAAACATACCAAGAATATTTGTCTTATGAACAAGATATGGTACTATCCATTTTGAGGTTTGGAATAGAGATTGTTATTATAGACTACACTACATTGCACCATAATATAAGCCCTACACTCCTTGAAAACCATGTAACACTATTCAAATTAGACACAATATTCTTGCTACGAATTAGCTATACTATCGATGAACTTTTTTCGTTGATAGTATAGCAAATTCGTCGCAAGATTATTTACATTTGTCTCTCTTGCGACGATATCAAATGATGTTTGGATTCATTTCATATTTGGTTTATCAACTTGAAATCTAAATTTGATACTTTGCAAGCTAGTTGGACCTTAAGTCAAATGCAAATATGAAACTTGGATTCATTAACATATCTACTAGAACATATGAAAAATAGGGTTTATGGTTTCCATGATGAATTGATGATGGAAGAAAGTTGGCATGTCAGTCAAATTTGAGTCTAGAAACCCTCCCATATCGTTAAGGCATGAAAATAGTCTATCCATGTCAAATTTCAATGCATACAGATATAGTTTGAAAACATTTCAACGTTGGCCCCATTAACATGTCATTGTTTCCCGCCTCTAGTATCTTGATGGTGTTGATTAAGAAATCAACTAAAAAGATGGATTTTTCATCAAAAATATGATGTAGATGTCGAGCTGCAGATATACCATGTAAATCAACATTTAATTGTCAACCCGGGAAGGTAGACTTAGAGGAACCAGCACAGGAAATGCAGGGCTGAAGAGGGGGTTTAAAGGATGCCAAGCTACTCTCTGAACTACTAAAAGAAA
>ML787909.1:603169-662430 GCA_009831015.1 Picea engelmannii | reverse complement strand
CCCATCCTCTTTTTGGGGTATATTTGATTTTTTTGTTCTTTTTGTTGATTTGGAAAAAAGAATAAAGGAATATTACGTTACAAGGGAGGAACGAGTATAGAAAACATACAAGCTCAAGGCACAAGGACAAGACTGATGTTCTATGAAATGATACTCAGGAAAATCCTCCAGTGACCAAAGGTGTTAAAATGCAGACACAAACTGTTACTAGGATGATGGGTAAAGGATGCAAATGCAGTTGATAGAACACACAATGGTAACGTCCTTCGATGTAACTTTAATGAGCCCAGAGAAGGTAAGCTCGGTGTTTTTCATATTTATAGAGTCTGAAAAACATAAAAGGAAACTCCATTGGGGTACCTTTTTCGACAATAGTCTAGTCGGTTCGAAAAAGGGGTAAACTAGCACCGACTAGACGTCAATTCAAAACCATTTTAACGAGTGTGAAAAGGACAAGGTCACTCGGCTATTTTTTCACTTTTAAGGAGTCTGAAAAAAGCTTAACTATGGACTCTGTCAGGAATGTTCTTCTGGACCGTTTTAACGAGTGTGAAAGAATAAGGTCACTCGGCAATCTTTTCAATTTTAGGGAGTCTGAAAAGAGCTTAACTATGGACTCCAGGGGGGTTTCTTTTTCGTAAATTTAGTCCCTCAGGCCCAAAAAAGGAATAAAATTATACCTGAGGATACTCTTCTAAAGAATGGACATTCAATAGAGTATTCCTTTGTTCATACAGTTGACCGCCCGGACTGAAAAAGGGGTAAACTACCGCCGGACAGACGTGACTTCAAATTTCAGTTTAACGAGCGTGAAAGGTCACAAGATCGCTCGGCAATCTTTTCATGTTCAGAGGGTCTGAAAAGGGATTAAAAGGAGACCCGTTATGTTTTGGGAGTCCAGAGGGTAAGACAAAGAGTGAAAAAGACCCATGCAAATGAGGCTCGAACTCATATTCAAGAAAAATTATACGGACTCTCAAGCCTACTATGTTGTTAGAAACGGCATGGACACCATAATGCAACCAGGAACTACCTAGGGCATCCATGTTTAGGTAAGCTCTACCACCAAGTTGCGACACTTCTAGATCAGATATGACGGTTCCGTGTCACAACCGGATGGGATCGATCCTATATCATATGAACAAAAGGCAACGAGATGCAACAGTTGAGATGAAATCCTACCCTATATGCTCAAGTTGAACTTTGAAAAAAAAAAAAATTATGGACCATCAATGTATTTTTTTTTTTTTTTTTGAAACTCAATGAAAAGTGTCCCAATACCTGATCAAATTCCTGTCATATAACTCCTGAACCACTCAAAATGGTTTTTGGTATAAAGAAACTGATAAAAGGGCCCAAAAAAGTGACAAAAAGAGGCCAAAAACTCTCTAAATAGAAGTTGGCAGCTCATTATCACCATTGTTGATTTGGAAATTGACTCTGGAGCCAAAAGAACCCCTTTGCCAAAGATCGTGATTCCGGGAGCTACAGTGGACGAAACGGACTTCTGCTTGGGCCAAGTAAGTACAAACTCCCTCATCTTGCATTTCAATACTTCATTTATTAAATTTGAGCATGTTTGGGGGGTGGTCGTTGACCTCTAAGAGGTCGGCCCTAGTAATACGCGGGTTATCCAGAGACAGCCCGCGGGTACCCATGCGCAGAGTCAAAACTGCGCGCAGGTACCCGCGATTGTCACCTCGACAGCCCGTGGGTTACCCCCGCGCAATGAAAAATTGACTTGTGCAAGATCTAAACTCTCCCTTTTTGCTCTGTGTGTTTGGCAGGATGTATGTTCATTGGAGAGAGAAAGAGCATGAGGCTACCAATGAGGAAGTGGCCGCAGATCCGAATGTTATGGCCATGCTGACGTAGTGTGGCTTGGTAAAATTCTTTCTGTGTCTGTATATGCGCGCTCAACCAAGGCTGCTGAACACCCTGGTTGATTATTGGCACCCTGATGCAGAGGCCTTTATGATAGAGGGGCAATCCTTGGTGCCCACCATCGAGGATATTTACTTTTTTACTGGCCTCTCGAGGAGACGGGAACCAGTCAACTTTCAGACTTTTCCTGCAGGGCCGAGCAAAGTCTCGGAGTTGATAGCGGAGTATTGCGAGGCTGGGACCGATCTGAGACCTTCCTCGGTGCCCGTCGGTAGGATCACCAGCCTCACCCTTCAGACTATTCTATCGCTCATTGGGCGGATTATCGGCTCTGCAGCCGTGCATCAGGCTTCGCGCGCACAGATGAACTGTGCAATTCAGTGCATGAATGCACAAATTTTCGATTGGAGTACCACCCTGCTAGAGAGCATGAAGAGGCAATTGACAAATTGTCGACAGCGGACACATGGGAACTTCGGGTTTGGGACCATCCTGTGTTCATTTTTCTTTGAGAGAGTTCCATGTTTTAGTCCTCGGTTGACAGTTCGAGGACATCTGGCTACTTTCCCCGCAGTGTGTAGATGGGCAGCGTTGCTGCCGCGACAGGGTGGTGGAAGGACCATAGAGGCCTTCAATGACGACTTTTTTGACTGGCTGTCACGGTAGATCCCAGCGATTGAGGATTACCCATATGCAGGGATCAATTTTTCCAGAGATCCTGCGATACCAGTGCCTCCTGGCGAGGAGCGAGCGGAGATGGGTAAGTCTCCACCTATCTAGTTTTTTTTTGTTTGCATATGTAATTTTTATGTATTTTTGACATATATATCATGTTTTTGTATAACAGAGTTTTTGATGGGTGAACATTGTGTTGCGTGCAGATGTGGGACCCGTACGACCTGCCGATTTTGCACGGAATAGGTGCCGCCCACGGCCAGAGGCCGCAGCTGCCGTCGCCAGGGGGGCAGCAGTAGCAGGGAACCCCCCAGCAGGAGAGGCCAAGAGGGCTCTTAGGCAGATTGAGCGAAAATTCACTGAGCTCACTCGCACAGTTCCCATGGCAGAGATAGAGAACTTGCCACCCTCCATGCAGACTCATATTGTGGGGGTACCTCGGACATGGGTATGATTGTTTAGGCGTTTGGGTCGAGCTTTGTATGATTATAACAGGGCCCACAGGCCCTGAATAGACTTGTAGACTTTTATTTTCCACGAGCATTGACATGTATATATTTTTTGAGGGCATAAGCCCTAACGACTCGTTATGGTTCCCACTTTTTGAGGCTCTTGCGCCCATCTATGTACTCTGAGGATTTTATGATGTTTATATATGGTTTTTTATTTCTTTTTTGTGTCTCATGGAGTATGTGTACAAAAATGTATTTACATGTGTATGATCATGATCTTTTTATATGTGAGCAAGATGCCAATCTAAAATGTGATTAGCTAGAGTATCTGTGTTTTGATTTAGACTCCTAGGAACATGAAAATATGTAATATAATCAAAGTTGTGTTCCAAGAGACGTACCCTAAGGAATCGTTGGTGTAAAGTAGGGTCATGCACACGGTATATTCTGTTTAGCTGTGACACAACCAGTTGAGCGTCTAGATAGACCCGGAGACGAGAGACACCCAATGACAATGTGTCATGAAGCAACTCAATAACTGCGCTATACTCGGAAACATTATTTGTGGTGTCACCTAAGCATATTCCTCCGGAAGATAACAACTGACCCTGTGGTGTAAAGATTACCCAAGCAGCGGAGGTAAGCCTCCGCGTGTGTCGACTAGCACCGTCCGCATACCCAACGAACACCTCGGACTCACTTGACATCTGCCAAAGTGACGAAAGATAACATCAATGACACGTCCATGACACGTTTTTCAAAAGAAATGTAAAAAGTAATAGCACAAAGACTATACATATGTTACAAAAAGTTACCCACAGTGATCATGCTATGAGTAATACTTCTTGAGGTAGAGCCCATTTCTAGTCTCCGCCAAAGAATTCCTTTCAAAATCGACCAAACGATAAGCACCCTTCTTTAAAACCTCCTTAACAATGAAGGTTTTGAACCACATGGGTTTAAACTTTCCTGCCCCCAAGGGGTCCTTATCTTGGTCGTAAACCAGGACAAGGTCACCCTCAGAAAAAATCCGAGGATGAACGGACCTATCATATTGACACTTGACCTTATGTTTATGAGCCTCATTGGCCAGGGCCGCATCACGACGTTGTTCATCAAGCTGCTCAAGGTGTACTAACCGTTCTTCAAGTGGAGAAGTTTCTGGCAATAACTGTACTGCCAATTTCAGAGATGGAATTTGACATTCGATGGGCAAGACTACCTCCAGCCCATAAACAAGCTGAAAAGGTGAGAAACCAGTTGCAGTCTTAACTGATGTTCAATAAGCCCATAATGCCGAATATAACATCAAATGCCAGTTTGACTTGGCTGAGTTGATGGTTCGCTGTAGCATTGTCTTAAGCATTTTGTTAACAGCTTCCACATGCCCATTGGCTTGGGGGTAGTAAGGTGATGAATGTTATTTCCGTAACCCAAGCTTTGATGTTAACTCGGACATCATTTGATTCTGAAAGTGACTGCCATGGTCAGTGACAATCTCTCTCGGGACACCGAACCGTGCTATAATCTGGTTAAATAAGAAGAGAGCTGCAATCTCTCCATCATCTTTAAACATTGGCATAGCTTCGACCCACTTAGTGAAGTAGTCGATAGTGATGATGATATAGCGGTGCCCCCTTGCTGATGGGGGGTTGCATGTAGTGTAATCAATCCCCCACTTCGTGAAGGGACCAACTGTGATGACAGGAAACATGGGAGCAGGATGTGCCCTCATCTTCCTTGAGAAGATTTGGCACGGATGGCACTTCTTGACCGACTCGATACAATCTTTGATAAGTGTGGGCCAGAAGTAACCTACTCGTAAGATCTTTTGGGCTGTGGCCAACCCAGATAAATGACCACCACAAGCTCCTGTATGACAATCATTGAGCACTATGACGACCTCCTCATGAGTGAGACATCAACGCAAGACGCAATCTACACCTCTCCGATACAACGTATCATTGAGTATGAGATAGTTCTTGGCCTGATGGCATATCCGCCGATGCTCATCACGAGAAGCATAGGTGGGGCACTTCAAAGTCTGGAGATAGATTAGTATATCTCCATACCAGGGGTCTGACGATTCAATCAAAAACATATCCCCCCAGATAGGCGATTCTTCAGGCACAACGTCACCTGACTCCACCGGAAGTTCCGAAATAAGTTCTGCGAAGACCAATGACTTCTTGGACTTTGCTGAAACGAAGTCTAAGTCAAATTCTTGGAGGATGACCATCCATATACTGATTTTTTCACCGATAACTCGTCGTGTCAACATGTACTGGAATGGATTCACGACATCTACGATGGTGGTCTTACGAAACAGAACATAGTGACGGAACCGTTGAACAGCATGAACTGCTGCCAACACAAGTTTTTCGAGATGGGTATAATTAAGTTCCGGTCCTACGAGGCCTCGGCTCAAGTAATAGATCACGTATTCAGAAAACGAATCATCTTCTTGAACTAAAACCATGCCTATGGTTGACTCTGCGGCGGCCAGATATAATAGGAAATCCTTGTTATAATTCGGTGGCCATAGCAGAGGTGCGGTTGTAAGGGCATGTTTCAATGCATCGAAAGAGCACTACGCTGCTTCGTCCCAGAGAAAAGGAACGTATTTCTTCAGTAAACGCATGAAGCCCTTGGTAATTTCAGCATAGTTGGCGATGAAGCGTCGTAAGAAGTTCGCCTTGCCTTGAAGACTTTGAAGTTGTAAAATTGTGCGTGGGGGGGGAAACTGGACTATTGCCTCCACCTTAAGAGGATCAACCATGATCCCCGTTGTTGAAACGATGAAACCTAACAAACGTCTTGACGTGACGCAAAAGATGCACTTGTTGGGATTCAAGCGAATCCTGAAGTAGCGACAGCGTTCGAAGATTAGTCGGAGGTGCATAGGATGATCCTTTCGCTTGCGAGAGCGTGATGCTAAATCATCTAGATAGGCCTCGACTATATGTTTGAGGTCATGAAACGCAAAAGACATGGCCCGCTGGAAAGTGGCTCCAGCATTCTTGAGACCAAAAGGCATTTTTCGATAGGCGAATGTACCCCACAGACAGATGAATGTCGTTTTGTGTTGGTCCTCAGGTTTGATTTGGATTTGGTTATAGCCCGAAAAACCATCCATGAACGAAAAGGCTTCACAACTGGCGCACTCATCAATGATCTGGCCGATGAATGGGGTTGGATAATTATCTTTCGGACATGCCTTGTTCAAATCATGGAAATCGGTACAGAAACGAATCGTGCCTTGTTTCTTATCGACTGGCACGGGATTTGACACCCATTGAGTCAAGTGTATAGGGTATATGAACCCTGCCTTAAGCAATTTCTCAACCTCAGCCTTAATGGCTGCTGCTTTCCTAGGATTAACTGGATGAAGTTTTTGTCGAACAGGCTTAGCGTCAGGATACGTCATGATCTCATGTTCAACTATTTTCGGATCGATGCCTAGCATTTCCTCATAAGACCAAGCAAAAACATCGCGGAATTCTTTGAAAAGATCTGTGTAAATCTGAATCTCTTCGGGGGAGCAATCCGCTCTGACGAAGACATTCTCCATGACATCGGGGTTTCGGGAGATATTGATAGGTATCATGGCGGCGATAGTTGCCATATTTCCCTCAGCATAAATATCCTGTGTAGCTAAGAGGTTAATGGGACAAGGCCGATCCCCCGTCATGGTGATAGTGAATTCTCCTGCCTCGATTCGGTGTAACTCTGGGAGGAAATATGATCTTTGATGTAGATCATCCCAAGGTTTGTCTGGACCAGTCATTGCTTCGATTATAGCTTCGTTCGAAGGCAATACTAAATCTAACGAATCAATGTCGACAAGAGAATCCTGAGCCCAGATAGGCTCTGGAAGCGGATCCAACTCTTGTGCGGGAGTCAGATCGGGGGTAGCTGAAGCTTGCTGGACTAAAGAGTACGCTACTTCAGCAGTTGACAAGGGCATGGACATGTCGGGGTACCCTGTCGCATCCATCGTGGCTGATGGGGAAGGAAGAATCCACGGATCCTGAAAGTAAGTCATGCGGAACGACGAAACATGGAAAATCTCAGCCTTGTGGTGAGTCGATATAAACTTGACATCGCCTTGAGGAGGTGGGTAGTCGAAAGTACCCATCAAAGATGGGCACAAACCAACTCCTATGTTAACGACACCAGCTTGAGGAGTATCTACCATGGGAACCGTGGATGCCCCCAAGGCTGGGTCAGGCCGAGAGAAATACAATTGATCAGTGGTCACTATCCGACCTTCATGTGGAAACAATAAGACTCGAAAAATTGTAGCGACCACCGCTTGCATAGCATAATTCCAACTACGACCTAACAAGAGATTGTAATCGATGGGGGCATCAACTACCTCTACTTCGACGCACACAGTCTTTCCCCCTAACTGCACAGGGAAAGAAGGAATGATGACATGTGGTCGGAAAGAACGACCGTCGAACGTAGTAAGGAGAGTAGGTGATGGAGACAACTCGGGATGACCAATGGCTTTCCAACATGCTAACGACATAATGCAAGTCGAAGTGCCCTCGTCGACCACCGTGCGGTAGATATTTCATGTAAAAAATTTCGTGGGGTGAGCCACTACTATCTGAAACGCGACGTGGTAAGGCAAATGAGAATTTAATTCAGTCGTATCTAACATGATGGTACCCAGGTTACAAGTCTCAGTAGAGCCTAAAGCATTCAACAAGGCTTTCCTCTGAGCAGGGAAACTTTGGAGGACCTCCAAAGCAAACATAGCACAAGGGGTTTGTGATAAATCTTCCACCACAGAGTATTTTTGGGCGGCCCTTGCGTTTGGATTGTGAGAAGCCCTCTTAAACGCACCCTTTGGAATGTGTGTCATTGTTTCACCCAATGTCTTCCCGATCTGTAGAGGAAGAGATGGGATCTCGACTTCTTTGCCCTTCTCAGAGGTGCTTGGTTTGCTATAGTCATGTGCTCTAGTCATTATGAAAGCATCACTTCTAACCATATATACGTTCACGGAAGAAGGATTATGTGGAGGAGGGCAGTTTTCCTGGCTGCCCCCTTTGCCACTTGCAGAGGCTTGGGTTAAATTTTTCCCATGCTGAAAGGGATTAGTCAACACGGCTTGTTGTTGCTGTGTGACAAACTTCTGGGCCTCCGCAAATCGAGGGCATAGATGGGTCGGGTGGTCTTCCGCACACAAGTTGCACGGATACCTCGCCTTCCTCTTTTCTGTGGTGCCCTCGCCAGCATTATCAGTTGGTTTTTTATCCCCCTTACTCTTCTTGCGTTGTTTTTTCTTCCCTTCAAGATGCTGGTTGGCCTTTGGGTTAGTCGTCTGCACGGAGTGTACTTCCGACGTTTGGGTAGGAGGACCAGCCAAAGCGGTAGTCTGGCTGGCCGCTGAGTGTTGTATGGATAACTGCTGCAATTGCTTAGTCAATTGCTCAGCGGGCTTAGTTTGTTTCGAACCAGCGATACCATCGGCATGTGGTCCGGCTCTCTGTCTGGTTTTCTCCAGTATCGAACGTGGTGCATCTGGTAAGATGTTGTATAACAAACCAGACTGAGAATAGATAAGCTCAAACTGTTGAGCCCTCATAATGGCGTATTCTTCAGAGAAAACTCCGGACGTTGCAACGTCTTTGGACAACTGTGGGACCAAGGACTTAATGAACCATTCCAGTAGGAATGCTGGTGGGACTGTTACTTTGATAAGACTCTTTCGGCATCACCACTCTCGAATATGATCCGAGATATGGTCCGCTGTCGTCTGCTCGAAATTGGCTAGCAATTCTGTGCCAGCGTCGTATCTTACAGGTAACTGAAAATGGTTAAGGAAGACCATCGCCAGTTCGCCAAAAGTAGAATATCGTGAACGATCAAGCTCTATGTACCATTTCACGGCACTCCCAATAAGAGTGCGTTGAAACAATCGCAACTGGACGGAGTCATCTTTCAGTGAATTGGATGAACACCAAAGATGAAAAGTAGTCACGTGATCACCTGGATCTTCGTTAGGCTTGGCCTTGAACTTGGGAATGTCCGAAGGCAACTTCGTTGGCATAGGAGGCCAACGCGGATCGTGACAGATAGGATCATTTAACAACCATGTCAAATCGGGCAAGTGTAATATTTCCAGGAATGGTAGTTTGGGTTGTTGTTAATAGCCTAGATAAAAGGGTCCTAGAGTTTGACTGGCACCAGGTTGCCAAGAAAAGTTTGGCTGCTGGCTCGGGTTCGGGTAGAAACCATGACCCTGACCAGCGTAAGGGTTTTGCATCTGAGGAGACATCATTGGTTGATTCCCCATGAAGGACATAGGATGTTGGGCATTCATCGTGTTCGACGAACTTTGGGAAGGATTACCCCATGTCGGTCCCGATGGGAGAGGCATAGAAGTCTGTCCGGGGTTCCATTGACTGTGGAAAGAATTACCCCATATCGACATTCCAAAGGAAGGAACGGATCCTTGTCCTGAGTTCCAAGGTCCTTGTATATGTGCCCCCAGTGCAGGAATAGTACCCTGTGCTGGCGTAGACTGTCCAAAAATGGGTGTACCCCCAGACGGGAAAGCCGCGGATGCGAAAGTGTTATTACCAAACGTCCCATTCCAAACAAACGGTGACGAACCTACCGACTGAGTTTGCGTAGGTGTTCCTTGACTCCCGGATCCAAATGAACTTGTGTGTGCAGGCTGCCCGACGGACTGCTGATGCGGACCACCAAGCGAAGGGGATGAAGGAGGGATGTGACCTCCAGCGTAAGGAAAAGCGTTGAAAGGGACAGGAATACCCCCAAGTTGACCTTACAGGGGAGTGTTAGAGCTCCCCGCCCCCAGACCCAAAGTCTGTAAAGTGGAGTAAGTGAGTACAGGGCTTGTACCTGAACTAGGCATACCGTATGAAAACGGAGGGCCTGTCACACTAGGTGTGTAAGGAGGTGTGGCCGCCGCGATAGATGGGGTCGGTCCACTGTACGACGTAGTTGCGGCCAAGACCATGGTGGCCCGGACCATCGACAGAGGCAAGTTAGGAAAGCTTCTCCTGTGGTAGCAACAGTGATGGGAATGGAAGAATTCCCAGAGTTTGGTTCCATAACTGGGTTAGGCACTGACAGGCATTCGTAAAATTGAATTGGCACAATAATATCCGGCCAAGTATCAGTGGTTGAGGTTTCAACCAATCCAATATTTGTGGTTGATTCCTCTGGGAGTTGTTCGGGCTCAATGGTTTGAAACCCGGTTGCTTCGAAAGACCCTCTTTGGTCTAGCTTCCGCCTCAATGGTGGCGGGGGTGGCTCCAGTATAACCGGCAGCAGGCCCAGAAGCCTTCATGACCGGCGGAGCTCCGAATCCTCCACTGTGTGAGAAGATTCATGACACGCTAAGGTATTCTACATGAACAAACAGTAACACTCGCTAAAAGAAAGCCCCTAGAAGATAAATCAAGCAAGCACTAAACTAGTTGGAAGAACAGTTACAACAACCAACACTAGAGCAACTTACCAGTGCAAGTGCAACTCGAATACGGAAGCACCCTCTGGGTATACTCTGCAAAGCGTGGCCCGATGTCTGTCCCTAGAAAAGATTGGCAACTAGTTTGCCAGCACGTGAACAGTCACCAGGCGGGTACAGTCGATAGTCGGGTAGACCACAATGAGCAGGGTATCAAGCCCAAAACCTGTCAAGGGTATCGAGAGCAAATGGTCTGGAAGACGACTGAGGACCTCGAACAGATTCGAGACCCACGAAGCTCCGTGGAAAATGCAAACGACGGAATCCCTTAACAAATCCTTGATATGTGTTCTCCACAACGCTCGGTCCAGCTTTGGAGGGGTTATCTCCGCTACCTTTCCTTACACGACCTCGTGTTTAGCCCCTATGTTAGAGGGGGGTCACGGATAACTTTCCGTAACTGGACTTCTACACTCCCTATTGACAGACTCCAATGTTTGGTTAGAGTGGCCTTGGAGAATTTACTCTCCAACCTATTCCAAGGCCCTAGTCCTGAGCTAGTGTATGCACCCTACAAACAAAAAGTCTACTTGATTTTAATTAGCGTTGCTTTTAATGGGCTTTTTTAATTCACAAGGTATGATGGTGAAACTGATGGTGTGCAAAGACTCAAAGCAAAATGAACAAGAAATACTTGGAAACAAAACTTTTACAAACAATGCAAAACCAGCAACTTTTCAACAAGAAAGACTTCTTTTCTTTTCAAATTTACTAATATTTCATGCAGTAAATATGAAGGACTTTCGCTCAAATCTGCGATCTAATTATACTCTAAATGCACTGCAAAAATTTATGCAAAAAGACTTCTTCCTAGTTACTAATGCAACAACACAATCTTCAAATCAAGAAGAAAATGAAACAAGAGAGTTTTTTTTATTAATTGCTAAATGACGCAACAAAGGAAAAATGCCGACAAGCACAAAACCGAGAGAACAAAAATAAAACTCTGGCCTAAAGCACAGACCGTAAAAGAATCAGAGTAAAGATGTGCAAAAGCAATCAAGAAAGCACTGATTCTAACACTTGTCTAAAAACCATAAACAAATTTTTCTTTTGTCTTTTCTATCAAAACATCAACTAATAAAAACACAAGCTAAGGATAAGAGGCCCTAATTTACTGACTATGCAGCCTCAGACTCTAAACCCCTGAGAGGAGCTCTTCTCACTACAGGAGGGAATGACTGTCCCACCCAAGCTGAAAAGCTACCAATCAAGCCCGCGATTGTCACCAAAACAGCACATCTGTGAATGTGTGCTGATCTATAACAGCGCGCGGGTACCCGCGGGCTAAACCTGAACAGGCCGCGGGTCTGAATAAAACTAAAGATAAAACAACACACAGGAAGCCCAGACCTGAAAAAGGCCTCTGGTATTGACAACCAGGGTCTCTAAAAGGCTTGGATGCTTCTACTTTAACAGAAAAGAAAAATTTGCAAAAAGAAAACAAATGCAAAGAATAACCAACACAACGAGGCAGACTGAAAGCAAGACAGTAAATCAATCAAGACCCAGACAGGATCCAGAAAGCCCCCTGAGTAGGTAAACTTCTGACAGGGAAGAGGAGACTGCCTCTTAAGCTTCTTGGGCTCTACACGCTACTGAAACCACTACAGCATGCGTTCAAACGCGGGCTGTAGAAGGTTAGGACACGGGTTACACGCGTGCAGGCCTTATGCAAGCCGCGTGTACCTCTGTGTGTCCCAAGAATAAATGTCAAGCAACAGTCAAGGAAAAAATGGTATTGATAACTAGGTTCCCTACTAGCTTTGACCTAACAGAAAACAAATAAACAAAGAAATTGAGACTCTACTTCTTTGAACTACCCAAAAACCTTCAATGAAATCTGGAAACCCTAAGAGTAAAACTCCCCAGTGGAGTCGCCAATTCTGTTGTGGGGAAATTCTACCCTACGGACTAACAAGCTAGGGCTTAAACTTGCATGCAGATCATGACCCTTCAGAAATTACTTTCAACCTTCTACCCCAAACCTAAAACCCTATTTCACATGCAAACATGGAAAGAACCAACTAACCTTTTTATCGACGGTTGGTGTAGATCCTCCGTTGCGCTTTATCCCCTTGCTTCTGCTGCTCCTTCCAAAAAGCGATCCTGCAATCAAGACAAAACTACACATGCATGCTATTGTTCTACTAGAGGGTTAGATATTAAGCATAAATCAAATAAAACATATAAGACTCGTGCATTTGGGACGGGAAAAGTATCTTTTTATTAATCTCAAGATGAATCAACTTACAATGATTATAGAGACCGGCCAACATTCCTTGATCCTGATCCTGGGCTCCTCCTCTTCTTTGTCCTCCAACTGCTTTGCTTGAATTCTGTTTAGGCTTAAGAAAATGCTAAAGGGTTGGGACAAGTGGATTCGGCAATTGGGCAGAGTTTCTTTGCTATCTTTTTCCTCCTCCAAATAGTACCCCTACCCCTTCTTTTATAGGCTAGAAGGAGCTAGGGTTTTGGACGAACTCTCAGCCATGCATGGCAGGGAGTTCCAGTTAACTGACCCAAAGCTTTTTGTCCCGTCGGCAACTTTCTTCTTTTTGTGCTTTGTTAGGTAAACGCGGGCTGTAGTGGGCCAGCCAGCGTTCCAACGCATGCAGTAGAAGGCCAGCAAGCGTTCCAACGCGCCCAGTAATGGGTTAGGGTGCGGGTTGCTTAATTTAAGTGGTTTTTCAAGGTTTTATTCAGCATGGCTTTGGCAAGGAAGAGACATGAGTTGGCCTGATGCCAGGTAAGCATGTGTAGTGCATTTTAGGGTTATAACAACATGGTTTTTTGCTGATGGTTTTCTATTTTTTGTTAAGGAATTAGGGTTGTTGACTAATACAATTCATTGGGTTAGGGTTTTGGATTTTGATGGCTCCTATATGTATATTGTATTGCAAACAATGTATCACTATAAATGAATATAGAATATGTTGGTTTTCCTGGTTTGGGTTTCCAAGGAAAAGCATTTGTGTAATGTTTGTATTCGCCATTGTATCTTTTCTGTTCTTTTACTGAAAACATGTTTGCAGTAAATATTGTACATGGTTAAAATCTACATTTTCTATCAGATCTTTGTTGGCTTCAGTGGGATGCCTTTGTGGTCAAGGGTTTGGCTCGAGACTGTTATAATCCTTGTTACAGTGGGAGATCTATGGTATTGATTTTTTAGGTGAAAAGAAATGGCAAGAAATTCAAAAATGGAGATTGATAAGTTTAATGGGAAAAGTTTTGAGTTGTGGAAGATCAATATGGAAGATCTGTTGGTGGACAAAGATCAGTGGATAGTGATAGATCCAGGTACTGCACCTACAGAAACTTCAGTAGATGACTAGAAAAAGTTGGATCGGAAGGCAAAGAGCACAATCCAACTTTGTCTCTTAGATTGAGTATTATTGAATGTGTCAGAGGAAGCTACAACCAAGGATTTATGGGATAGGTTGGGGAAGTTGTATCATTCTAAGTCCCTAGTAAATAAATCATTCTTTATAAATATGTTATATAACCTGAGGATGAGAGATGAAGACTCGGTGGCAGAGCATTTTAACGCCTTCAATACTATGGTAAGTTAGTTAGTATCTGTTGAGATTAAAATTTCAGATGAAGATAAGTGTATAAGTTTACTGTGTTATTTACCAGACTCGTGGGATAGTTTGGTTTTTTCCATAGGTAGTAATACAATTGCCTTGAAGTTTGATGAAGTGGTCTCATCCGTGTTGCTGGAGGAGATGAGACCGAAGAATATGGAAGGACAAAGCACAGATGCATTATTTGCAAGAGGATGCTCCCAAGAAAGAAATGGATGTAATTTCTCTAGTGAGAGATCTAAGTCTAAGGGTAGAACTACATATCCCGAAAATTTTGTAAAGGTGTGTTGGAGATGTGGAAAAGAAGGGCACTACAAGAAGCAATGTAGATCCAAAGTTGAGAAAAAGAAGAGATATGAAGAATCTCCTTCTACAGAAGA
This sequence comes from Picea engelmannii, assembly GCA_009831015.1. Taxonomy (NCBI): domain Eukaryota; kingdom Viridiplantae; phylum Streptophyta; class Pinopsida; order Pinales; family Pinaceae; genus Picea; species Picea engelmannii. Next base: position 647,936 of record ML787909.1, on the reverse strand, counting down.
AAATACCTCCAAGGAAGAAGGAGGGGATGTGTACTTGGCTTCTTCAAGCACACATGTAGATCATGAGGCATGGTTGGTTGACTCAGGTGCATCCTTTCATATGAATCCCCATAGGGAGTGGTTCTATGAATACGAAAGGTATGATGGAAGTAATGTTTTCCTAGGTGATGACTCGACAACCAGAATCATAGGTCGAGGAAAATTCAAGTTGAGTCTCATAGATGGAAGGATTATAATGCTACCTAGTGTTCTGCACATCCCAGGATTGGCCAGAAATTTGATTTCTGTCAGAAAAAAGGACGATGTAGGGGTAAAAGAAATATTTGAAAAGGAAACATGCAGGATGGTTCGAGGAGCAATGGTGTTGTTGAAAGGAGTGTTGTTGAAATGAAGGATGTTGTTAAACAGGAAGTCCTACCAAGTAAGGTAGAACCAGAGAAAATAGAGTTTGATTTAAATTATGATGAATTAGACTCTACAGAAGAACAAGAATTAGAAGAAGAAGATCCTCATACTCCAATATTGATGATATCGGTTCGAGAAAGAAGGCTACCAGAAAGGTATACTCGATCTTATTTATGTTCAAATTTATCTTTGTCTATTACTGATAATGATCCTAGAACTATCAGGGAGGCAGTGGATTCAAAGGATGGAAATCTATGGAAAAAGGCCATGGATAAAGAAATGGAAGCCTTGGATAAGAATGAGGCTTGGGATCTAGTAGAGTTGATGACTGGAAGAAATCCCATTGGCAGCAAATGGGTATTTAAAAAGAAGTTGAATGCAGAAGGAAAAGTGGAGAAATACAAAGATCGGTTAGTAGCAAAGGGTTATTCCCAGGATGAGGGAAATTATTTTGGTGAGATTTTTTCTCGTGTTTCCAAGTTAAACTCTATAAGTTTTATGTTATCTATTGTTTTTTCATTTGATTTTGAAGTAGAACAGATGGATGTGAAGACAACATTCCTACATGGGGATCTGGAAGAAGAAATCTATATGAAACATCCAGAAGGATTTGTTGTGAAGAGAAAGAAGGAGCTGGTATGCAAGATGAAAAAGTCCATGTATGGTATTAAACAATCACCAAGGATGTGGTATCAAAAATTTGATACTTATATGTTGGGACTTGGTTTCACAAGAAGCAAAGAGGATCATTGTGTGTATTTTAAATTAATTGGTGATCATTTGATTTATTTGGTCATGTATGTGGATGACATGTTGTTGATAGGAAACAACAAGGAGATTATCCAGGATGTGAAAACTTAGTTGTCCTCTAAATTTGACATGAAGGATCTCAGTGCTTCAAATTTCATTTTGGGAATGGAAATTAAAAGAGATCAGAAAAAGAGGAAACTATGGTTAAATCAGAGAAAATATGTCAAGACAATATTGCAGAGGTTTAGTATGTAGGAATGTAAACCAATCAAGGTTCCTATTCTTATTGGTGTAAAGTTATATGCGGATCAGTGTGCCAAGACACAGGAAGAGGAGGAGGACATGTATCATGTTCCATATGAAAGTGCAGTTGGCAGTTTTATGTATGAAATGGTATGTACTATACCAGACATTGCACATGTAGTGGTATTTTTGAACAGGTATATGTCAAAACCAGGGAAGGAGCATTGGACAGTAGTAAAAAGTGTTTTCATTTATTTGTGTGGCACTGCTAGCTATGGATTGTGCTACCAAGGAAGACTGGGATTGGACAGAGTGGTGGATATACATGGCTTTGTGGATGAATACTGGGTTGGATATTTGGATCGTAGGAGATCTACAAGTGGGTATGTGTTTAACCTGTTTGGAGGAGAAATAAGTTGGATGAGAAAAAGACAGGTTGTAGTGGCACTTTCAACTACAGAAGCTGAATACATGGTAGCCACTCATGTAATTAAGGAAGTAGTATGGTTACAAACATTTTTTTTAGGTATTGGGTTGGTACAACAAGTTGTAAAGATAGATTGTGACAGTCAAAGTGCAATTTTTCTAGTGAAGAACCCGGATTATCATTCAAAGACAAAGAATATTGATATTCAATATCACTTTGTAAGAGACATGGTTGAAGAAAAGAAAGTGTTGTTGATGAAGGTAGACACTTTGAAGAATGTTGCAGATTCATTAAAAAAATATGCGAACACTGAGAATTTCTCTTGGTGTAGAGGATCCATGGGAATTGCTACCCTGGATTGTTGACTTGTAACCTTGTAACCCCTTGTATGCAAAGAAAAAAACAAGTGGGATAATGTTGGGTATGTGTTATATTATTTGCACTAGTAGTGTATATGTTGCACAAGGTGCATAGGGGGGGAGAAATCCCCATGTGCCGGGGTTCAGTGGAAACGCCCCCAAGAAAAAAAAAATCCTCGGGAAACGTGTTGCATTTTTGCCTTGTTTTTTGTTTTTCCTCGATTTTCATATCCATTTTTGGGCGGTTTTTTGGCACATGGTTTTTTGCTGATGGTTTTCTATTTTTGGTTAAGGAATTATGGTTGTTGACTAATCCAGGTCATTGGGTTATGGTTTTGGATGTCACTGGCTCCTGTATGTATATTGTATTGTAAACAATGTATCACTATGAATGAATGTAGACTATGTTGGTTTTCTCGGTTTAGGTTTCCAGGGAAAAATCCTTGTGTAATGTTTGTATTTTCCATTGTATATGTTTTGTTATTTTACTGAAAATTCATTTGTAGTAAATATTGTACAAGGTTAAAATCTACACTGTGGAATTGGCTTGCCACTCCACTGTAGACTCCAATTCTGCAGCAATATTACTGAGTTGTTGCTTAGCCATCTCCTTTGAAAGTTTTATTTATGCTAGTTCCTTTGTTCCTCTGTCATCTCTTTGGGTTGGAATAAGTCTAGCTTCATCCATATTCTCCTCATGCTGGAATTATACTCCATTTTGCATGATTGTCTCCTTCTAGAAGTCTTCCTTTGTATTTGGATTGCTTAACCAATATTCCAGTAGCTTCAGCTATGTCTCCCACTAAGTGAGTATGGCATCTGAATGCTTCTCTTGAACATTCCTTTGGCTCACAATTCTGTGGGCCTCCTCTTCTTTCATCTCTTGGGAATATTTCAGTGTCTACTCATTCTCCTCCTCCATGAAAGTCTATGTTGGTTGTCCTTCTTCTTGTTTTCCTCTCCTTTGGCCATCTCCATGGGCCAATTTTTCTTCTGGTGTCTCCTGCACCATTTCCTCATAATCATGATCCCCTACGAAGTTCACTCCAAGAGATATGTTGATCTCCCCTATCATCATAATACAATGATGATGATCATCTCCTTCTTCATTATCTCATGTCACCAGTATTTGTTGATCTATTTATTCCCCTATCAGCACTCCTTGTTGATATGAACTCTCCTATGAGTTCTTGGGAATCTCAGATAGTCTCATCTACTCCTTTCCCACTTGGCAACCTGACTTTTACTTTCTTCCCTACTGGAAGTCTTTGAGATATTCAACTGATCTCTTCTCATTACCATCCTGGAAATATATGAGATCCTCAACTGACCTCTCTTCACCATCGAGGCTTTCTCCATCTTCTGGTTTACAAATGTAAACCATCTTCTCCTCTGTGTTCCTAAGGTTTTCCACTTGCCTTAGCCACCTCCTCAGTATTTTATTTTTCCTCCTGGAAATCAACTGTTGGAAAGGCCACTTCACCTTCTTCTTCATGGGCCACTCATACTTCCAACTCCCTTGATCTCCTCGTTGTATTTTCTGTAATTAAAAAATCAATCTATCGAACTCCTCTCTGGTATCCTTGAGCTCTTTATCTATATCCTCTCTACCCATATTGTTATGGTCTCCTCTTGGACCTTTTCTATGGCCTTCAGTAGCCATTTTATCCTCTCCTATGTGAGATTCCACTTGATCTATGTGAGTTACAATCATACCCTTCGAAGCTCTCCTTTCTTAGCCTCTAGTTCACCTATTGTAACCTTCTCTGAGATTTTGCACTCCTGATGAGTGTAGGCGCACACCTTGCGCTCTCTCCTTCTCCTGCGCACTCCTTTATCTTTGGCTATTGTACTCCAACTTCTCACCTTAAGAGCTCCACAGGCTCTCCTCCGCTCCAAGAACACAACTGGTCCTTTCCTGCATCCCACCTAGCTGTTCGTTCGCCTATTGCACACTTGCAAATAGTATTCACACAGAGTATCAATACTCTTCCTCTCCTTTTCTTTCTTTCTGCAAACAAAATCTCGCTCGAATACCACCTGATGCAAACCCCCACCCCTCCTAGGGGGGCTCGCGTGACCTCCTGGTATAGGATCATTCACACAGGATTTGAATTCGCTCTCGGATCCATGTTGGATCCTCTCTAATGTACTCAGACCCTTTTCCTTATGCAAGTCCAAAAAAACCCACAGTTTCTTTACTCTAATCCCCTCTCACCTTCAAATCAACACCACAAATTCTAGCCCCCTTTCTTCAACAGAAATCTCATGTGACCATGGACTAGAACCAAACACTCAACTAAAAGGTGTTATCCGAAGCTTTAGGACTTTGATGCTCCATGAAATTCAGATCTTTGGGACAAATTGTTATCTTCGTGCAATCCTTTCTCTCACTCTCCTGAGTCTTGGACTTTACAAGTTCACATGCACAGTCTTTGCGCTTACTTTATGCAGGCTTGCACTATTCCTCTTGAGCTTATAATTCCTGGCACGCCCACCTAGCACACTCTTCACAGAACTCATGATTGATTTCTTGCACACTCCTTGCACTAGCTTCTCATAGTTATTAGTAACTCTAGTGTGCACTCCTTTCACTAGCCTTCCCTTGAGATTTTACACTTCTCTTAGTGTAGGTGCACTCCTTTTGCTTTCTCTATGCACTCCTTGCACTATCCCTTTTGATCTTATGACTAGTTCTAGTGTGCCCACATGGCACTCTCCTCCTAAACTCAAAACTGAGTTCTTACACTGGCTTCATAGAGTTCTCAATAACTCTATTGTGCACTCCTTGCACTAGCATTGAGATCCTAGAACACTCAGAAATTCACACAAATAGGGAATTATATCTATTCATGCAAGGGGAACATTTATACACTCATGGAATTCATAAACATTCAGTAAACATTCAAAAAATAAACACTCATTCACAGAGAACACACATAGAGACTCATATGCAGGGAAATATTCTTTTTCTATTAATCTGAATGATTTTTACAATGTTTACAAGACTGGAATGCAACAGAGTCTTAGTTCTTCTCTCCTCTCCATAATTATCCTATCTTCCTCTTCTCATGTTCTTCTCTTGAATTCTCATGAATTATCATACATTATCATGTGTTATGATCTCAATACATTGATCCTTTTACAAAAGTGGGGCTTCTCAATCCTTCCTCCACCTACTACATTAAATTACAATTAATTTACAACTGATCTTAATCAGATCTAAGATTATTTTCCTATCAGCTATTGAAGGTGACTTACATACAACATGTACAAATACAATGGTTCTACCTTCCTCGAGCCTTTAGAATATTAATTGCATTAAATTTGATATTTAAAACCAAAATGAGAAGGATGGCACTTCTCTCTCCTCGGGATATTCTCCCTCCATGTGCATTGTTGCGCTGGCTATTGACACACTACTGAGTAGGAGTGATGCTCCAACATCATCGGTTGAAGGAGAGGGAACATTCTTAGCTAGTAAGGTTTTTTAATAAAAATAAGTGTAACAATTTTCAGGTTTGTAGGTGATAGGAAAGATAATAAAAAATGTGACAATTTTGGCTTTCCTCATTGGAAATCATGAGAACAATATGATGATGAATGTGAAGAAAGATGTGGAAATTATGCAATTTTTTTTATTATTTTACACCGTAAATATCAATGTCATTTCATCATCAAATTATTCAACACTAACAAGAAATCTAGCTTCAGAGAGAATCATATTACCATCACTATAGAATCTTTTAACATTGTCAAAGCATTTCCTTTACCCCATAGTGTTGCTAAAAATTAATCAATATTATTATATTTATTATAAGACTCGTAGAGACTAATATGGGGGATCCCACATCATGACTAGGTAATCATAAATTCATGTTAATGTTGTATGTGTATATGTGAGTGGATCGATAAGAATTCAAGTGGGGAGCAATGTACATATACATGGAGGTATAAACAACAGATGGAGGGTGCATTAAATAGGGAGGATGTGGCTCTAGTGTATGGGGATGGAGGTGGATTTCATGCATGTTTTCCATGGATTATGGCTTATTACACACATGAATTAGGATAATCATGAATTGTGTTTTCCATTAATATGATACATATATTAATACAATGATGTGACCTTTAGATTCGTCTTCCAAGAGGTCTCTTTGACTCCCAATGCAGGTTCACATCTTGTGAAATTTCATATTCCTTCTCTAAGTAACCCTAAATAGATTACGTTTCCAAAATTCCCCCCCCTTAATCCGAGTAGGTGTATATGAGTCCAAGGTGGGAGATGAAATATTGAAGTGTGTAGTTGAAATCTTGAAATGGCTAGTTGTTTATGGTTGAATGTTCTCTCTGAATTTGGTGGTTTTGGAATGACCACAAACCAAATGGATAGTAGACGATGATTTCTTATACTAAATGGTGTTGGTGGTTTAAGGAAGACCACAAACCAATATGGTGGTTTACAGATGACCAAAAACTTTGGAACTTAGCTCTAGGGCTCAATGGTTCCTGGAACATTTCCTAAGTTATCTAGAAGTTGAATTTTATGTCTTCTACTAATGGGAAGTTATCTTGAGTGTTGGTTTAAATATTACCATAAAATGTTATATAGAAGAAGTTGGTGTCTTCTACTATGTTGTGGTTTAAGGAAAACCATAAAATATTGTCTAGCAGAAGTTGTAAGTCTTCTACTAAGTGGTGGTTTAAGGAAAACCACAAACCAAACCACACTCGCTTGTCACGCTCGCTTGTTACTGCTCATTGATAAGACTTTAAAAATTAATGCATGATTTTCAACCATGGATGTTGTTCTCCGTTGTTAGGGATAAGGTGATCCATATTATTTTGATAAGGACATGAAGGAAGAAATATAACATATATATAACAAGGAGATACACAAATATATGGAAAGGAACACAATAATATAGTAAAACTCAAATTATTTTAATGACTATATAGAATACAAAATATTGTAAATGAAAAATACATAAGCTAGCTATAATGGTGGTAGCTTATCTCTGAAGAGAGATGTGTCAGCTACACTAATTCGTAATAATATGATTACAATGAGGCTCAAAATTACTTTTTGACATAAAGCATAAATTATAAAACCCTAAACATCCAAAACCCTAACCCCAAAAGATGAAATGCCAAAAGGTTTGTGGGCCCTGATGGGGGTAGCTGATATGTCAACTTCCTGAGGGAACAACTTTTTCATATGATCTCCATTTGGGGATCTTGGTACCCTATCAGAAAGGTCTAGCGGAGGAGTAGATATTACAAACATCCCAATACATTGCAATACGGATCTAATGGGTGCTTCCAATTCAAAAAAATGTCATTTAGGCACTCAAAACTTCCTTGGAAGTTTGGGACCCAAAAACCTATAGAAAAACTACCAAGATGGAAACTGTAATTTGAGGCAATGGAATAGGTGGGAGGCCACCGATGTACACCTAGATCAGTCCTACCCCTTAGGAAACAATGGTCTCCATTATGTCAAGTTCCTCCATCGAATGTGGAAACTTTTGTTGAATCTAACTCCTAGTGAGCCACTTTCCCTGATGAATAAACTTCCCTGCTTTAACGAACTGATAGATATAGATGTTCTTCTAATAGGTTACTTTTGCCTTGGTGTCCATGATCCTATAAATTTTCTCCTATTCAATGAATTTAGTATTGAGTTATATAGGGGGCCAAGTGCTTGGCCACATCTGAAGTGTCCAGGAGAGGTGAAAAATATGATCAAAGCAGTTCCACATTAAATACTAGGTGCAAGCCAAGGAAAGGAGGAATACTTATTTCAAAATCATTCTCATTCACAACCTCGGTGATGGTGTAAGTATCATATCGGACTGGGCATAGCTTCCATGGGGTCCTACGAGGTTCTCTTTGTGAAAATGCAACCATACCTTATCTCCCACCTGAAACTTGTGTGGTACATGATGTTGATCATGGATCTTCTTGTACTTGGCATTGGCTTTATGTAAAATATTATGAACTTGTTGTTGGATTTGTTGCATTCTCTCAAAAATTTTGGTTTCTTGATCATCCTTGGTATGAGTATGGGAGGAATCTTCATGTGCAATTTCAATGGGCAGAGCTAGTTCCATAAGGTCCAATGGTTGGAACCCCAAGAACACCTGAAAATGGATGTGGCCAGGAAAGTTGTGGAGGGCTCTATTGTAGCTATGTTGAACGTAAGGAAGGATTCCATCCCATGTGCATATATGTTTGTAATTTTACATCCTCATGATATGGACAATCATCATGTTTGCTACCTCTATTTTTCTATCATTATGTGGGTGGAAGGTTGTTGATTTGGTTAGCTTAGTGTCCATCATCCACCATAGGTTGGACCAAAAAGTTCTCAGGAACCTAGTATATCAATCTGAGATAATATTTCATGGGATCCTAAAATGAACCCAAACATGTTCAAAGAAGATCTTGGCAGTGGCCTTAGCTGTGATGCTCTTCTTGCAAGGTGCCAAAATTTCCATCTTAGAGAATCGATCAATGACCATAAATATACAATCATTCCCATGCTTGCTTGAAGGTATATCAGACATTTAATCCATGGAGATGGACTCTCAAGGCCTATATAGAGTAGAAAAAATAGTGTATAGCCTATGTTTCTTGATGGCGGGCTTGGAAATGGTGCAAGTAGTGCAGAATCTGGTAGTACTTGCGGACATCTTGTCAAATATTTGGCCAATAAAAAAAAAATTCACTATTTCCACTGTTTTTTCTACACCAAAATGTCATGTTTCCCATATGTAATGAGATTCCAAAATCATCTTTGCATGCTCTCTTGAAGGAACATAGAGATGGCTTAGATGGAATAGAAATCCATCCTGGAGATGAAAGTATAGAACTGTTTTTCTTACACTCAATGTTTGATAGGAAGTAACAAAGTTAGATTCATTATTATATAATTGTGGCCACCAGGAAATCTCATGCTCGAAAGAGTTAAGAATTGTGGTTAGCGCCACAACCGAGGGTCGACTAAGGCAATTTGTGACATGGTTGGTCTTTCCCTTCTTGTACTTGGTTTTCAAGTGGAATTGTTGCAAGTATGTGAACCACTTCTGATGGTGGTCATTTGGTAACTTTCCTTGTGTATGCATGAATTGTAGATTCTTTTGATCGGTGTGGATGTTCATTTCCTTCTCCAAAATGTAATTCTTCCACTATCAACATCCCTACACAACGGAGTACATCTCTTTGTTGTAGGTGGGGTATCTATGAAGAAAATCATATTGTTTCACTATGATAGGATACTATATTCCCATGTTGATTGAGGACTACATCGATAGCATAATCTAAAGTATCTGTCTCAATATCAAATGGTTGTTGCAGGTCTAGAAGAATAAGGATTGGTGTTGATCAGAGGCGGAATTTCAAATCCTTGAATGATTTCTTTTTGGATTAATCCCACACAAACTTGGCCTTCACTCCACCCTTGGTCACCTAGATTAGGGTCCAAGCGATATGAGAGAACCCCAACACAAACCAGTGGTAGAACTTGGCAAGGCACAAGACACTATGTAGATCGATCATTGTCTTTGGGGCCAACCAATCATGGATGACTTGGATCTAGGCCCAATCCACATGCACACCCTACTCATCTACAATGTATCCCAAATATTGGATTCTTTGCATGCCGAAGGAAAAATTCTCCAAATTGGCATATAATGTGTGATGTCTCGTGGTGCCCAATACCTATTGAATATGATTCATGGTTGAGACAAGTAGTTGATGAGTTGGTACATACATGAGGTGTATAGTTGATGATGTTGTTACATATTAATGAGTCATAGTTGATGAGTAGTTGAAACATGATTGGTACATACTTGGTACATGGTTGGATGCACTTTTTTATGGTACAGGTTGATTACAGGTTGTTTGGTACAGGTTGGTGCATGGTTGATGCACGTGTTTATGGTACAGGTTGATTACAGGTTGAGGTACAGGTTGATGCATGGTTGATGCATGGTTCAGATTTATTGGCACAGGTTTACAACAGTATATCTCATAGTGATAGTGTGACAGTGGTTCCATCATTCTACTTCTACTTCAGGAAGGTTGTATGGGGCAAGGACAGGTGGTTGTAGCCACCTTCCGGTTGTAGCCTCCTTCTGGTTGTATCTAGAGAATTGAGGAGTTGGAGCCTCCCTCAGGTTGTAGCCTGAGAAAATAGGGGGTTGGAGCCTCCTTATAGTTGCAACTGGAAAACAAAGGAATTTGGTGCTTCCAATGAATGTAATTCTTCAAGACATATAAGAAAAAGCATTATGTGGTTTTCTCCCGATTTGTGTTTCCACGTAAAACACTGGTGTACTGTGTATGTGTGTGTTTGTTCATTTGTTCATTGCTTATTTACTCTGCAGTTATTGGATGATAATGATTCATTGATATAACACTTGGATTACATGGTTAAAAAGGATTAAATTGCTCTATTACTGATTCACCCGCCCTCTCAGTAATCCAACAATTGGTATCAGAGCTGGTTCCTTAAGAAAACAGTTTAACCACTGGAAGGAGATCATGGATTATTCTGAGAAGGGAGCATAAGGACAAAAGTATTTTTACATGCACAGGGACATTATATTTGGCTATCAGTTGTTACAGGATATGATAGTTCAAAAAGGGCAAAGACTGCAACCAAGAAGGAATTTAGGAAGAATAACAAAATAACAATGGATTTCATCTAGGAAGGATTACCTAATCCGGTAAGAGAAAAGGTTGGTAAATGTTCATCAGCAAAAACATTGGGATAAGTTATATGACATATATTCTTCACCCATCATAGATCCAGAAAATGTCAAAGAAGATGCAGATACAAATCAAGAAGAATTATGTTCACCATTTCAAGAAGATTCAGAAGATGAAGAGTACATAATCACCAAAGGTATGTTGTTTTGTGTTAATTGTGAAAAATGCGAACATCTTGAAATAGAATGCCATGAAGGAAATGAGACAAGAAAAATAATTGAAAAGGAAGACAATTATGAAGAAGAATTGATTAGTGATTTAGATGAATTAAGAGAAGAAAACAATTCACTCAAGAAATAATTGACGAAACAAAAGGAAAGTGTTCACATTTTTGAAGAAGCCCAATAGGTCATCGCAAACTTAAGAACTCAGCTAGAAGAAGCCAGAAAGATGGAAGAAAATCTTGAATATCAAAAGCAGTGTTTGGAAACCAACATAGTAGCACAAAAGGAAGAAGCATAAATGAGAGAGAAAATATTGACAGATCATCTTAAGGAAAGAACTAACGATCTAAACCATCTTGAGGCAAAGTTTGGTCAAGAAGAGAAAGGACTTGAAGAAGAAATAATCAGATTAAAAATTCAGCTTGAAGAAGCGAAAAGAACAGAAGAAGTCATGAAGTCTCAGATAATGAAGAAAGAAGAAGAGGTTGAGAAGCTTAAAGAAGAAGTTATCACATTGAGAAGTAAAATCTCCAAGATCAACACGAATGTTGAAGAGACAGAAACATCCACATCAGTTATACAGAATGAAGAGAAGCACTCTAGGTTGCTAGAAAAGAAGAATGAAAAAAATAGAAAGAGTTATGCAGAAGTACTCAAAGGAAGGAATCATGGTCAGCCAGAATCTAAGAAAACTATTAAAGATACATCTTCAAGGGGACCATCCATGTTCAAGACATAAAGAAGCTTCAATCATGATCATGATCAGTCAAGACAAAAATTCAGAAGGACTATGCCACAAAGAAGATCATTCACTCCCAAGTATGCAAATTTATTTTATGGTCATTGTTTTTATTGTACTAACTTTGGAAATAAGGTTGCAGATTGCAGGGATTATAAAATAAATGTTCAAGCAAGAAGTGCCTATGTGGCCGCATGTAACATTGAGTGTTACAAGTGTCATAACTATGGACACATAGCCAGTGATTGTAGAAGCATGATTGATACTTCCATAAAAAAGAATATTGATATCAGATATAAGAAAGTATGGATAAGAAAACAAGAAGAACAGGTGAACAAAGACCAAGTACCAGAGATCGCAAGATTGGCAATAAAACGAGATGAAGAAAATTCTACAGAGAAAAAGAAAGATGTCAGATACAGAAAGGTTTGGAAAATAGCTGAAATAAAGGAAGGGAAAGTAAATAAGGAACAGGTTAAAGAGATTGTACTTTCAGGAATTGCACTGAAAGATGAATCCACAAACAGAAAGAAAGAAGTTAGAGCCCAGAGAGATAATGAATATACCCATGAATATGATGATGAATCTACCAATGAAGATGATGATGAATACACATCAGAGCAGGAATTGTTCTGAGCCATCCGTCTTAGAGACTCCCAAGTAATATGAATATAAGACAGGAGGAGTCTATGCGATAGTTGTGACATACCAAAGAACCATCCTTCGAGCACCTTGCAGAGTTTGAGAAGACAGATTCAAAGCAATCAGTTAGAAGAAGTACAGTTTGATAGTATAATGATAAATGGGTTAGCATTATGGACAGTTGCGCAAGTAGAGTCTTGGACAGTATGGAAAGAGATGGATTCGTAAGAACACTTAGCAGGTTTGGATAGATATATGATAGTGGACGAGAGCATGGATTCATATATTGGTTCAAAGAATGGTTCAGAGACAAAGGAACATTATCATAATGGATGATAATTACATAGGAAATGGCTCAAACAATTCTAATGGATTACAAATTGACACATATTTTTTGGAAACAGGCAGTGCATACAACAGTTCACATTCAAAACAGAGTAATGCTCAGAAACAACACTGAAAAAACTCTCTACGAGCTATACCAGCAAATGTGAAGCACTTCAGAGTTTTTGGAAGCAAATGCTACATCAAAAGAGAAGATGGCAGAATGGGAAAGTTTGACTCTCGTGTGGAAAAAGGAGTACTTGTTGGTTACTCAAGTACAAGGAAATCATAAAAGTGTTACAATCTGAGATTGAACAAAATTATGGAAAGCATCAATGTAACAATTAATGAAACAGGAAGAAGAAAATGAATCAATGGAACAGTCTTCCAAAGAAGAAGCAGAAGATGAAAAACAAGTAGAAGAGGAAGATGAAGATGAAGAGAAACTGAAAGAATCATAAGAGCAAGTTCATCAAGTATCTCCAAATACACCTAGAAAACGAGTACAGAAGAATCATCCTTCAAATCAGATTATTAGAAACAAAGATGCAGGAGTTGAGACTAGAAGAAAAATCCGTTCACTAGAACAAACACACCTAGCACTCGTATCTACAATTGAACCAAATTTTTTTGAATAAGCCAACAAGGATGAATTTTGGAATAAGGCCATGGATGAAGAATTGGATCAAATAGATAAAAATGACACTTGGAATTGGTTCCAAGACCAAAGAATAAGAATGCGATCGACACAAAATGAGTTTTCAAGAATAAATTGAATGAAGATGGACATGTTACAAGGAACAAAGCTAGATTGGTATGTAAATGATATGCACAGATTGAAGGAATCGACTTTGAAGAGACATTTTCCCCAGTTGCCAGAATGGAAGCAATCCATTTACTTTTAGCTTATGCATGCTCCAAAAATATTAAAGTATATCAAATGGATGTAAAATCTTCTTTTCTAAATGGGGAACTTGAAGAAGAAGTCTACATTGAACAACCAGAAGGATTTCAGTTGTCAGAGAACACAGACTATGTATGTAAATTAAAGAAGGCCTTGTATGGTCTAAAACAGACTTCTAGAGCATGGTACTCCAAACTGGATAAATATCTGTAGCAGGAAGGGTTCAGAAAAGGAAGTGCAGACAACAACCTCTACATCAAGGTAAGTCAAGGTAATATTTTATTAATTGAAGTTTATGTTGATATTATTTTTGGTAGTGATGATGACAAGTTAAGCCAGAAATTTGCAAAAGACATGTAGAATAAATTTGAAATGTCGTTACTTAAAGAACTATCCTTCTTTCTGGGACTTCAGATACATCAAAGTAACCAAGGAATTTTTATTTCTCAAACCAATTATATCAGAGAAATGCTAAAGAGGTTCGGAATGGAAGATTGCAAACCAATTATCACTCCCATACAAACCAGTTGTAAGTTGAGAAAAGATGATGATTCAAAGTCTATAGATCAGAGGCAATACAGGTCAATGATTGGTAACCTACTATATGTGTCAGCATCCAAACTAGATGTAATGCAAGCAGTTGGACAGGTGGCACGATTTCAAGCAACGCCAAAGGAATCACATGTATTAGCAGTAAAGAGGATTTTCAGATATCTCAAAGGAACAGAAGAGTTTAGATTATGGTATCCAAAAGGAAAATATCTATCACTTATTGCCTACATAGATGCAGATTGGGCAGGTTGTATTGATGACCGACAAAGCGCTAGTGGAGCAGCGTTCTACTTAGGTGAGTGTTTAGTATCATGGCTAAGCAAGAAACAATCATCAGTATCTCTTTCTACAGCCAAGGCAAAGTATATTGCAGCAGCAGCATGTTGTACACAAGTTCTTTGGATGAAACAAACTTTGAAAGATATATAGGTTGAGTATGATGAGCCCATTCCAATATATTGTAATAATACAAGTGCCATTAATATTTCAAAAAACCCAGTGATGCACTCCAAGATGAAGCACATTCCAATCAAGTATCACTTTCTACGGGAACAGGTTGCAGAAAAGAACATCAGATTTGAGTACGTGGGCACAAAAGAACAAGTGGCAAACATCTTTACAAAACCACTTCCACGGGAAGCCTTTGAATATCTTCGCCAAAGACTTGGAGTTATTTCTGCTCCAAAATGAATGTTTTTTGAATGTTTTTTGAATGCTTATCTTATATGTCTTAGATTTACACGAAGAAGCACCATAAGAGGACAGTTCAGTCAAGGGGAGCAGCCCCGGATGGAAAGATGCCTTTTCCATTGATGACAAAGGGGGAGAGATTTATCAGATGGAGAGGACAGAGGCATGGTTCCAGGGGGAGCAAATTTATCAGATGCAGAGGACAGAGGAAAATTTATCAGATACAAAGGACAGAGGCATGGTTCCAGGGGAGCATGAGTGATATAATTTTAGTATTGCATCAGAGTGTTTCCATCAATGCCAAAGGGGGAGATTGTTGATTAAGGTTGGTTGTCATTGATGTCAACCCTTGAATAAGGCCCTACAGCACAAAGGTTTGGGTAATGGACCCAGAATTTTTTAATGTAAAGATGACTCATTATTGTCTTGTCATGGTTGATAAGAAGTAAAGATGGATGAACTCCAAAGTGGTCCCCTTATGGTTAAATCCCTCACGGGAAGACGCTTTGCGGAGTAAGAGAACCCATGCTTAATTGTGGAATAATTAGATAAAGGACAATGAATTTGTTAGGTAAACTATCCTAGATGGATAGTGCTTGTCATTCCATTTCCCATGGTATGTGGAAATTCACATAACTCCTCATGATTAGAGAGTTATGGCCATGAGAAGTTGGAGACCCCAGGTTTGGGTAATGGACCCAAGTTTGTTTGATGGATAATGGTATGAGTTATGATATACTTTCAGATAATACTATTCTATATGAATATTACATGTCATTCCATTTCTGGTGGTATGTGGAATGTCACATAACTCCTCACAGTTTGAGAGTTATGGCCTTACGAAGTTGGAGGACCCTCATATGTCATCTAGAAGCCTCAAAAGGTCAAAGTAGTCAAAGTGGTTTAAGAGATTTTAAAAGGTAAATAATAAAGTGAAGTAATGAGTGTATTATAATTCAAATTGAATACAAAATAAATTATTTCAATAATAAATTTAATGGAGAAATTAGAAGTGGGTTAACCATAAAATAAGGAAAGTGGGGCCAAGTGACCTAGAACATGTTTTTAAGGAAGCTACTTGGAGAGTATTAAAAAGAGGCAAGGCTCTCTCATTTTAATCACACTTGAGAATATTGAATACCTATAGGTGTCTAAGGTAACCAAAGGATATCTAAGCCAAAATTCTGAGGAAAGTGAAGAAAAGAAGGCCGAAATGCAAGGAAGGATAAATTCTTTTGATGGTGCTTTCTAAGGTATGTTATTTACAGATCATCTCACCATTTTCGCTATAAATTTTTTTCTATAATGATTTAGATCATGAAATTTCTATGACATTGATGAAAAATATCCAATTATCTGTGGTAAAAAATTCCACATGTGGTTCGTTGTATTTTGGGAGTTACACTCTGTGGAAAATAGGGTTTGTGGCTAGTCCTAAAACTAGTCAAAAACAGGTGTTTCGGGTAAAAATGTCATAAATTCTTCATAACAGATCCAAATTCAGTGAAACCAAATGTGTTGGTTAGGGTACATTCTTTAGTATTCTTTGTAACATTTTCAGATCATTTCAAATAATATTTAGTGCAAGGAACGCTCTACAAGGTCGCTCTCTAGAATAAGCCAGAATTCAGCAAGGTATGCCATTTTTTCTATAACTCCTTTTCTGAGAGGTTCCAAGTAGTGACACTTGGAGGAATTGCATAAACCACACTGGAGAACATTGTGTATCAGTTTCAGATATTTATACATTATATCTACAAAGTTATGATTACTTCAAGTTAGGGTTGTTGACTAATCCAAAACTAGGCATGTGAGACTAAAGAAAAGTTTGATGCTAGTCTCTTGTTGTTAAAGTTAAGGAAGGTTTGCAGGAATGTGATCATATACACCAGGTCTATTATAGAGCTAAAAATCAGATTTGGATGATGAAATTGATGAGGGCTTTTGGTTGAGGTACATGTTGACTACATGGTTGAGACAAGTAGTTGATGAGTTGGCACATACATGAGGTGTATAGTTGATGATGTTGGTACATATTGATGATTCATAGTTGATGAGTAGTTGACACATAATTGGTACATACTTGGTACATGGTTGGATGCACTTGTTTATGGTACAGGTTGATTACAGGTTGTTTGGTATAGGTTGGTGCATGGTTGATGCACTTGTTTATGGTACAGGTTGATTATAGGTTGAGGTACAGGTTGATGCATGGTTGATGCATGGTTTAGATTTATTGGTACAAGTTTACAGCGGTATATCTTGCAGTGATAGTGTGACAGTGGTTCCATCATTCTACTTCTACTTCTACTTCAGGGTGGTTGGACGAGGCAAGGATAGGTGATTGTAGCCACCTTCTGGTTGTAGCCGGAGAACATAGGGGGTTGTAGACTCCTTCTGGTTGTAGCCAGAGAATTGAGGAGTTGGAGCTTCCCTCAGGTTGTAGCCTGAGAAACTAAGGGGTTGGAGCCTCCTTACAATTGCAGCAGGAAAAAAAAGGAAGTTGGTGCTTCCAATGAATGTAATTCTTCAAGACATATAAGAAAAAACATTTCGTGGTTTTCTCCCGATTTGGGTGTCCACGTAAAACACTGGTGTACAGTGTATGTGTGTGTTTTTTCATTTTTTCATTGTTTATTTACTCTACAGTTATTGGATGATAATGCTTCATTGATATAACACGTGGATTATATTGTTAAAAAGGATTAAATTTCTCTATTACTGATTTACCCCCCCTCTCAATAATCCAACAACTTCGTGGAGATCAAAGGGAATGCATTAGTTGGGATTGTCTCCGGTACCTGTAGAGTTGGTCTCCAAAAGTAATAATGACACTATGGATCCTAGATTCATAAATAGCATGACACTTCCACATATATGGTTTTCTTAAAAAAACATCACAAAATTCAATAGGGGAAACATCATACAATACCTCATCTTTGAATGGTTTTTATTTCGTAGTGTAGGAAAAAAATTTGGATCATGTGGATGTCCCTTCCCTGGCTTAGCCAACTGATGGTGTATGGTTGAGGATGTGGAATCATTGTCACTTTCAACATATTGACAACCTCTTCGGATATTAAGTTATTCTTTCTATCACTGTCAACAATGAAATGGAGTGGGGTACCCTTCACCCACATCTGTGAGTGGAAGAGGTGCTCCCCTTCTTCAGGCTCTTTTGTTTCCTTTGGGTAGACTTTTATTGTAGAAATGGTGACAATGGGTTTTGCATCAATGATATTTTTTCCCTTTTACATTTATAAATCAGATTCTTAGTCATCATTTGACCATGATGCTTTCGTCTCAGTAAAAAATGATTTTTTGGAGTGGCATTCATTATTATTGTGCCAAGGTATTTTGTGGAACTCACAACACTTTCCAATATCCTTCTTCGAATTCCCATTACCCTTGTTTGTTCGTGGTTTGGAATGGTTTTCCTAGAACTAGCCATACTTTCTTTGTCTTTTTCCCTAAGAGTTAAACCCTTACTATAACGTACCCATCCACCCACAAGCTAGGAATGCAACCTCAAAAACTCACTTCAAAATTGATTTCAAATTATGATAACATTTAATTAATAAATAAGCATGAAATAAACATAATAAAAACTTATGCAATAACTGATATTCATTATACAACATAAAAGAATGTATAAACATGTCATGCACAACAATAACTAGCAAGCATGCATATTACAAATATGAATCTCCTATATAATAATTAATACACAATGGAAATAAATATACAAGAAAAAAAATAAAAACCATGACATAGGGAACTTGTCTTAAACGAATCCAATCACCAACTAGTTGTAGACCAAGGATGTTCCACCCAACCATAGAAACTACTGTTCCAAGTCTCAACAACAATTTCATCCCTAATTCAGGGCTATGAATCCACAAGAATGAGTTCCAGGATGACACTCATCTTCCCAAACCATTCAACACTTAGCTCTCATAGGTTTCTCAATGCACATAAATCCAAATTACACCATCTCTTTTCTCTCCATCCTGCACCACCCAAAGACAATGAACCCCCTTCATTGCCATGTATTCCCTCAGGTTGTCCACTTCTTTCCAAGGATCCAGTGCATCTATTCAATAATATCCATGTTGAGACTCTCAAGATTCATAGCTATGAACAAAACTTAACATACTCCACTACATCTCAGACATGCATGCATTAATTCACGCTACAATCCATCCAACAATGAACTCTCTCCTAGAAATTTGTTTTTCATTCCCCAAGCCAAGATAAATAATGAGTGAGGAATAATGAATGAGTGAAAGAGTGAATGAAGAGTGAACATAATGAAGAGTGTAAAAAATGAACAATAATTGAACCCCCAAACATCCCAAAGATGGTTTTATATATTTAATTAAAAATCAAGAACCACATGGCCTTCCCCAAGAATCTCATGTAACCACTTATCTAAATTAAAAGAATTATGGGTAAATAAAATGTAATAAAAATACTTATCCCCTTAAGCCCCCTCTCTCGTAGAGTCATAGCCCCCTATAACTTTTGTCCTTGTTGGTCTAATATCCATCGATGTATTTTATTATTAATAATGATCAAAACCTTACATTTCCTAGGCACTTCGGTCTCTTTTAATTGTGTGGGTGCTCCGGCCTTTCATAAAATAACAAAATACATTATTTAATATGGGGTCTCAAAAATAAGGTATTGCATTCCCCTCCCCCTTATTTCAGCATTGTCATTAGTGCATATACAAAACATAAATAAAAATTTCAAAATTAATCAAATAGTTGTGGGTACTCTTCCCACATAGCATCTTCATGCTCCCAAGTAGAATCTTCAGGATTGTAGCGGGTCCACTGAACTTTTACCAGTTCTATGACTCGATTCTGGAGCATTTTGACTTTTTTGTTTAATATGCACAATGAATGGTCCTAAAAGTCTCCTTGTGGATCCACCTGAATCAAATTCCAATCAATAACATGGCTAAGATGATGTACATACATTTTCAACAAAGACACATGAAATACATTATGCACATTCATGGAAGTAGGCAATGCAAGAATGTTGAAACTAGCCATAGTATGTCCAATATCTCAAATGGACCATAGAATCTAGCCACTAGATTTGTACAGTTGCCCAACTTCAAGGATCTATTCTTAGGATTTAATTTCAAAATCACATGCTCTCCCACTTTAAATTCTCTGGTTGTCTTATTTGTATCTGCATAAATTTTCTGTCTATCTTATGTTTCCTTCAAATTATACTTAATTTTAACCATCTGGTCTTCCATATCCTTGAGAAATTCTAGCCCAAGTACTACTATGTCTACTTCCTTTTCCCAACTCACTGAAGTATTGCATTTCCTACTATACAAAGATTCAAATTGGATCATCTTCAAGGAATTTTGATACCCATTATTATAGTAAAACTCAACCAAATGCAAATAAGCTTTCCACTTAGATGGCTTATCCATCACAAACATTCTCAGCATCTATTCATTCACTTGGTTGACTCTCTTTGTCTACCCATATTATTGTGGATGGTATGTTGTGCTAAAATTCATATTTGTACCAAATCCCTTAAATAATCCCCTCCATAAATTTGAAGTAAACTTTGTGTCTCTTTCTTAAACAATTGTCTTAGGTATCCCATGCAACCTAGCAATTTCCCTCATGTAAATTTATGCAATATTAGTTGTTTTATGAGTGATCTTTATAGAAACAAAATGACCAGCCTTTGTGGATTTATCAACCACTGCCATTATTCAATCATGTTTCCTTGTTGTCCTGGAAAACTTAGTTATAAAATCAATGGTTACCACTTATGATTTCTTCTCTGGCATTGGTAATGGTTGTAGAAAACCTGTTGGGTGTCTATGTTGATCCTTCACTCTCTGAAATTCCATACATATGGTAATGTAATAAGAAACATATTTATTAATTCCTGGCCAAAAGAATTGGCATCTTACTATTGCAATTGTTTTCTAGTAACCAAGATGTCCAACATATGGAACATTATGCATTTTTGTTAACACCAAATTCCTAAGTTCTTTGCAACTAGGAAGATAAACTCTATTCTTATGCATAAGTAATCCATATTCTTTAATCTCATACTCTTTAATTTTTTGTTGTAAACTTTCTTTTACCTATAGGTAATGTTGAACTGTAACAACAACATCTAAATTTATTCTCTTCAAATATGAGTGATTCATACTAATGGTTATATCATGCATTAGATGTACTCTTGTGTTGAGTGCATAATCAACTTTATTTTCTTTTACCTTAATATGCTTGATGTCAAAGTCATACTCACTTAAAAATTCTATCCATATCATCTGTCTAGAATTCAAATTTGGTTGTTCAAAAAGATATTTCAAACAACCATAGTTTGTCCTTAATTGAAATCACTTTCCCATGAGATAATTCCTCCACATATTCAATGCATGATTTGTGTAATCAAGCTCCAAATCATGTGTGGCATAATTATTCTCATGTTATTTAATATTTATAGACTCATAACTAATGACATACCCATTTTTAGTGAGAACTCCACCAAGTCCTTCCTTAGATGCATATGTACATACCAAAAAATTATCATTTGGATCAATAATATTTAAAATAGGTGTACTAGTAAGTAATTCCTTTAACAAATTAAAATTCTCTATTGTCCTTTCAAATTTGATTCAATTATTTTGCAAAGAAGTGATGGGATGAATAATCTTAGAGAACCCTTCTATAAACCTCCTTTAGTGTCTAGGTAATCCCATAAAAGATCTGATTTCTGATACATTCCTGGGTGTTGTCCATCCTCTAATGGCTTCAATCTTTTTTGGATCTACTACTATACCTTCTTCTGAAATAATGTGACCCAAATAGTGGATCTATTCTTGGTAAAAAGTGTTGGCAAGAATTGCAGTTTGCACAGTTTTCAATAAACTTGTTTTTGTCATTAATCTCAAACTTTTAAAATGTTAAAGGGACAGGCGTGGATCAGTTTTCACAGGCATGGATCAGTTTTCACAGGCGTGGATCAGTTTGCACAGGCACGGTGGTTCCAAATTCAGAGATCAGCATGCCTCTCAACATACCGAAATGCGAAACTGTGAAGAACCCGGTAGTTTCTATTTTGGGATTGCGGGAGTTTGTATTTCGGTATTCCGGGAGTTTCTATTTCAGGATTTTTGCATGGTAAGCAAAAACTTCAACATCACGAAGTCCCGAATGTTTAAATACCAAAACCACGACTTAATCTGATTCGTTGATAAGAGGGATATCATGGACTGTTGATCCGACTCCATTTCAGAGTTTCGGATACCGGGAGTTGAAGGAGTCAAGAGTCAAGACTCTTCATCACAGGAGTCCTGAAGTTCCGAAATGTGAAATGCCAAAATGGGAAATCGCGAAAGCACTTTATGGATAAGCACTTGGTCACCGTCGGTGGTCACATCGTCGAAGAGCTGTACAGAAGAGATTAAAGAGACAAGCTCCATTTTGGAGTTTGGGACATGGAGAGTCGAGACGACTCTTCACAGAATCCCCGAAACACGAAATGCAAAATGTGTGTTCAGAATTGGCCCCTAGTCATAACCTATGGTCACATTGATGAAGGTTCAAGGAAGGAGCTAGTGCAACCAAGATCCATTTCGGAGTTTCTGGGATCACGACATGGAGCATCAAGAAACTTCACCATGGGAATACCGAAATGCCAAAATCACGAAATGTGAAATGTCGATATGCCGAAATGCGAAAACGCCAAAAAACCTTTTTGGTGAAGATTTCAGGGTTCATGACTTGGAATGTTGAAACACTTCATCACAAGAAATGTCGAAACGCCGAAATGCAAAATGCCGAAATACCAGAGATCGGGACTTGGAGTATCGAAACACTTCATCACAGAAGTGCCAAAATGCGAAATGCCGAAAAACATTTGTATGCTCATCGAACGGTGTTGGTTAAATATTTAAACTGATCATGTGGATATTGTTCGTCTTGATGCCTTGGCCAATAATAATCATTGTAAGGAAGTTATTCAATTATTGTAACTGAATCTTTGAAGCCTGAGGGTTCGATTGTACACGTTGATGATACAGGAAGACATATAAAGTGATCGTTGTAAGAAAAGTAAAATGTGAGAGAGGATTATGGGAAATATATGGCTCTGTAAAATTTGAGGAAGAGAAAAGACAGAGAAGGGAAGACACATACACAGATTGAAAATCTAAGTGGTCTGGTCAAGAATGAATTGTTCAGAGAGGATTTGAATGCTTATTGTTTGGCATAGAAGATAAAAAGTTGGTTTGCAAGTTCTTTGTGACAGAGAATGATTTCAAGGTTGTAGGGAGGAGCAAGGGGAGACTGTAAAAGTTTCTGGTACAAGTTGGTGCTTGTACATCTGGGAGTTGTAGCTTCCATTCAGTAGGTGCTGAAGAAACAGAGGTAGCAGCCTCATCTGGGTTGTAACTCAGATAAAATAAGAATGTAAAGAGGAGTTGGAGATTGCCTTTCATTCATAAGAAGAAGAGGTTTTTCCCTTTTGGGTTTCCTCATGAAAAATCATTCTGTCACTGTTTCATTTATGTGATTGTATATTTATTGGTTAAATGTATTACTGCAAGTTAAATGTTAAAGGCATGATTTATTGATTAATAAGTAATCTTCTTATAAAATGAAACAAATTTTATACAACTGATTCACCCCCCCCCTCTCAGTTGACTTATCATGTACAACAAAAAGAACACTTACTAAGCTTGGCATACAATTGATGTTCCCTCAACACTTGCAACACCAACCTCAAGTGATGCATTCTCTTCCTCAGAATTAGAATAAATAAGTATGTCATCCAAGAACACAATGACAAACTTATCCAAATAATTTTTTAATATGTCATTCATTAAGCACATAAATACAATTGGTACAATGGTTAGTCCAAATGGAGCAACTACAAATTCATAATGTCCATACCTAGTTCAAAAGGATTTCTTATTGATGTCTTCTTCTTGATTCTTACCTAATGGTATCCTGATCTAAAGTCTATCTTTGAAAATATATGTTCTCCTCTTATCTTATCAAAGAGGTCATCAATTCTAGGTAGAGGGTATTTTTTATGACCATGGCTTTATTCAACTGTCTAATGTCTATACACGGCCTTAATGTTCCATCCTTCTTTTTGACAAAGACTATTGGTTCTCCCCAAGGTGAAACACTTGGACATATTTACCCTTTCTTCAACAACTCTTCCAATTTCATTTCTAATACTTTTAATTATGGTGTACTCATTCTATAAGAAGTTTTTTATATTGGTGCAACACCCGGTACTAAATCAGTAGAGAAATCTATTCCCCTCTTTGGTGGTAATCCTATTATTTCTTGAAATACATCTTCAAACTCTTTCAATATTGGAAAATATCCAAGGCTTGGCCCTTTTGTCTTTTCTATCTCTTCCAAGTGAGATACATACAATTGGCATCCTTTCCTGACACATTTCTTCATTTGTAAGGCTGAAATATCCCTTATAGAAATGGGTCTTGGAATTGCTTTCACAGTAATTTGTTTTCGTTCTTCATCAAGACATGTAAATGTCTTGTTATGACAATCTAGGACAACATAGTGTTTTTCCAACCAATCCATTCTAATTAGGTTATCATAAGATCCTAATGGGATGATATTCATTTCAGCAATAATTATCACTCCATTAAGACTTATTGGACAACCTATGACCATCTCATTGATCCTTTTTTTGGTTCTAGTGACTGGATGAACCAAACTTTATTTCTAAAGCTTAATTTTCTCCAAATGTAATATATCCACTATTTTAGGATCAGTGTAATAATGGTTTTCTCCTGAATAAACTAAAATAGCAATAGGGTGATTAATGATCTTACCTTCCACTTCGATCATATTGGATTGGTACTATTCTTGTCGGTCTTCTAAGGATACATATATTCTTCCCATGTCTTCTATTGTTGTAGCTTCTTGGATGTTGTGCATAGTATTCTCTTTATCTCCTATATGAGAAAAATCCTTGTATAGGTGATTTCCTTTGCACCCCCAACATTGTATTGGTGGTCTTCCTCTTTTTCCCAAGGATTCTTCCATAGTGGATTCATTCTTAGTATATTGTTCTTGCTAATATTTATTTGGATTGTTTCTGTTGAAAGGAGGTTTGAATCCCTTCCTTCTTTGATCATATTTCTATTTCTTCTTATCCTTCCAATATTTTTGCATGGATTCTCTGCCCTTCCCTTTCTCATCAAGTACTTATCCTTCCTAATGGTTTTTGTTAAAGTCTTAGTCTCATCATACTAAATCTTTTTCTTATAAAAGGATGGAAGTCCACTCAAAAACCTTTGTATCTTCTCTTTTTCATATTTGATAAATCCTACATACTTCAACAATCCCAAGAACTTCTTTCCATATTATGTCATGGTAATTCTTCCAAACCTAAGTTCAAATAACTCTTGCATATTCTTTTCATGTAAGTTCTCTGAAAGATGCTCCTTCTAAGAACATCTCTTGAACTACTTCCAAGTGATCCTGCTCTCATTAATGTTCTCAACTTGCTTCAGTTAATCCCACCACATAGCATCTTTTCCATGCAAATGGTATGTGGAAATTTTGGATTCTAGGTTAGATGAGTAGTTGTGCAACTAAAAGTACTTTCTGATTCCCAACAACTAGGATGCAGCATCATCTTCCCTTTCTCTTTTACCATCAAAGGATGGTGGCTTGAGTTTCCTTATCTCTCCTTGCAAACTATCCAATTCATGTCTTCTTCTTTGGTGCCTAATAGGAGACACATCTAGACTTCTTATGGAGTCCTTCGATGCATAAAATTTTCTTGTGGAGTAAGGAGGTGAGTTATTTCTATGATTTTTGTTGCCACTTATTGAATGACTATCTCTTTTGTATTTATCTCTTCTTTCATAATATTTTCCTCCTTCCTTGATTTGGATCCATTCTTTGCTTACCTATGCAACTAATTTAGGATTTGCATCACTTGGGAATTTATCTAATTTTTTTCTCTCATCAACCTCTCATTGTATTCATTGTAACTATGCACTTCTATTTTCAGGCTTTTCATAGTCTCTATTAATGTTTTGTGTTCCCCTTTTCTCTGGTGCCCATTTGATTATGTCTCTACATTACCCACATTGGTATTTAGGCCTTTGGATTCTTTATCATGACTAAAGGCTCCCTCTCCTTCCTCCATCTCCCAAATCAGCATTCTTATCTTGAACTGATATTTGTATATCCCCTAAGTATGCAAAATGTGCAAGCAACCATTTTTTTAGAATTATGCATATTATAAAATTTGCTAATTAATGCTACATGCCTTTTTTCTTCTCAACTCATGAAGAAATATATCATCATTCTCCAAATTATAATAATTCAAGGTTATTATCCTATAAATCATCTCTCCAACAACTATACCCA
Source organism: Picea engelmannii (assembly GCA_009831015.1). NCBI lineage: Eukaryota > Viridiplantae > Streptophyta > Pinopsida > Pinales > Pinaceae > Picea > Picea engelmannii. The sequence continues at coordinate 621,548 of ML787909.1, read as the reverse complement.
TGCCCCAATCTGATACGTAAGAACAAAGTTATTGCTTCCTGAAAAAAACACTTTCACCCCATTTATGCAATTTCTCTACTAGTGCATTTTTGCCGACTTTTGTCAACTGCAGAAGAAAATATGTCATGAAATAGAGAAAATTTTGTATCAGATATAGATAATAATAATGAAAATGAATTCATAACAATTCTCAGGTTTTCAATCTGATGCTCTAGTCATAAATTGCAGCAATTTGGAATCTGCAACTTTGTCCAATCCAACCTATCCAAGCTTCTGGAAAAAATTCGCTAAACCAAATTTGTTTGTCTTGATGACTATATAAAATGTTGATTTAATTAAATTTTCTAGTTTTTTTTTTTATCTAGGGTCACTTTTCATGCTCTGAAAATCTCAAAAATCCCCAAAACGTGGCCCGGAATAGTGGATTTTGGCCTAGTGTAGTATCCCCATTCCAATCCCCAGAGGATTTATTTAGTTCCTTCATGGGTTATTTCCATGTCTACTTTCTAGACTCTCCCTGATAGTTTCAGCTTAATATATACCTTTGCCAATGATCTCTACCCAAATATTTAAAAACCACTATTTTGAAATTCCTCACAAATCCAAGAAGAATTGGACAATATCCCTCTCTGACACTTTTGTAGATCTCCTCTCTTCATAAAAAAAACCCATAAGTTTTAGCCCAATCTAACTTAATTTTCTCTAATTATGGCCAAAATAAGAAAATGGCTCTAGACTACACCGTAGATCTCAAATCGGAAGCAATTTGGACCATTGATATGCATTCCATCCTCCATCGACGAATGATGTTCACCTTTGGCGTAGACAACACTTACCAAAAATATCGATTCGACTGTCAGCCATCAACCCAACTCCCTAATGACTGATTTTCACACAACTCCAAACCAGTTGACCCAAAAATTGACCATCAATCATCGATGATCTTCGTTGGTGAATGGAACTCCCTACCACTTTGGTCGATGCCTAACCATTGGCCCATTGGAAATCGACGATCCCTGATGATTATTGAAAACATTTCCTTAATTCAGTCAACCCAACGATCGACCATCATCCATCTCTTTTGGATGACATGGAAATTATTCTGACGTGGCATGACACATAGATGTTGACATGGAATGACATGTCATCTTGAGGAATCAACTAGATTGACATGAAATTACATGTGGATTATGATTTAGCATGACACATCATCACCTTCATTTCCTTCATTGGCCATCAACAATGTCTCTTGGAAGAATCTGAACTTTGCACTAAATTTGTCGATCCTCGATCCATCGACCATTGGCAACCTCAAATGTCCTTCGGTCAAACTTCAACACTTTTCCAAACTCATCAATCTCTGATCCATTGGACATCGAAAATATCAGATGTCATTTTGCTGAAATTCAACACTTCACCAAACTCACCAATCCCTGATCGATCGACCATCAACAATATCTGATGTCATTTGGATGAACTTAAACACTTCACCAAACTCATTGATCTTCACTCCATCAACCATCGATGATCTCAGATGTCATTTGGTCTAATTTCAACACTTCACCAAACTCATTGATCCCCGATCCATCGGTTATCGGTGACATTAAAGGTCATTTGGTTGAACTTCAACACTTCTCCAAACTCATCAATCCCCAATCCATTGGCCATCGACAATCTCAAATTTCATTTGGACGAACTTCAACACTTCACAAAAATTTTCCATCCTTGTTCCATAGGCCATCAACGATCTCATATGTCATTTGGCCAAAATTCAATGCTTTTCCAGACTTGTCGATCCCCGATCCATCATCCATTAGCAATCTCAGATGTCATTTGGCTGAACTTCAACACTTCTCCAAACTCATTAATCCATCATCCATCGGCCATCGATGATCTCAGATTTCATTTGGCTGAACTTCAACACTTTTCCAAACTCTTTGATTCTCAACCCATCGGCCATTGACAATATCAAATGGCAATTTTCAACAATTGGACAATTTCATCCAAAACCCAAGTGAATCTAGGTCATTGATCTCCCAACCAAGATGATATTGACCGTTTATTTTCTCCTAATTTTCAAATGGCCAAAAATGAATATGAATTGTCAATATTCCTCCTTTTTTGAACCTCTAAAATGAATCTCATTCGTTGATCTCATAACTTTTTCAAACTTTGAAACTTTATTAGTTTTTTCAATTTATCAAGGGGAAATCTAGGTCGTTGATCTCGAGATCGAATATGATCTCAGCCATCAAATATTTGAAATCTTCTCCACACTATAGAATTCATTAAAATACAAATTTTTCAACCTTCAAGGTTGAATTCGGCTCTGCAACTATGTAGATTGAATCCATTTACTTCTCAAGCAAATCTCAGTTATTTAAAACTCGAGTTTTCTCACGAATTTAAGGCGTTTCCCTCTAATTATTCACCATTTTCCAAATTCACACAGACTGAAATATGTGATAGTGTATCTTCCCAATTCACACTCATTTCATCCCATATGAGTCTGGTGTTTCAACTACGAGCTCCGATACCAATATTTAATGTACCCAACCACCCATGGGATGGGCACACAACCTCAAAAACTCACTTCAAAACTGATTTTGAATTCTGATAACATTTAATTAATAAATAAGCATGAAATAAACATAATAAAATCTCGTGCAATAACCAAGATTCATGCTATAGCATAAAATAATGTCTAAACATGCCATGCACAACAATAACCAACTACATTTTACAAATATGAATCTCAGATATAATAATTAATACATTGTGTTAGAACATGTATAATTTTGAGCTTTTGAACTTTAGATTTTGCCAGTTAGAAATAAATTTTTACCCAAAAAGAAAAAAACTTAGAGAATTACCTTTCAATTTTAAAATAAATACATTGGTTGTTATTTATCAATAAGGCACTCACAATATCTATCGTCGATTAGTTACTCTAATTTGATCGAATGGTCCTAATGATCTCTAAAGTTTAGAAACTATCTGAGTTTAAAAGGAAATATTTAACAGTCACTTTGGAGCTTCGCGCTTCGGGTATTCCAAAAAATCTAAAACAACAAAAACCTCGTCACTCCAAAGTCCCGAAGATATTCACATGTGATAAATCGTAAATGACTTATAGATGCATCATGGGACATGTGTCTTTTAAAAATTTTCTTTGGATGACACGTGGCACTTATTTTTGACATTTCTATTGGATGATTCACATGTTTTCAAGTGACACATGGCACCTCTCTTTTCTTGACATTTCATCAAGAATGAAATCATCTCTTCCACTTCACTCCAGGAGATTTACCTTCAAGAGTTTTAACAAAGATCGAGTTCACAAACCATCGAAGTATCAAATCTCTAAAGTAATGAATATTACAAAAAGTAAAAAGTGTTTTAAAAAGTTAATAAAACATTTGATAAATGAGGTTAATCATGATTAAGTATTAATTAATCACTCCACAGTTTCGTACTTCGAGATATTTACATCCTGTCACATCCAAAGCTTCTAAATGTCGAACTGTCGAAGTATTAATGACATTTATGATTGATTAAGGTTAATGATTTCAATAAAGATTGTGAATCACGAGGTAATAAATTCCATTAAAGATTAGGAATCACCAGGTAGTAAATTCCATTAAGTTTCTAATAAATTCTTCATCAATAGATCTATATGAATACCGATAGACTTTATGAATAAAATTATTTGAATTTCAAAGTTGTTTTATCATTTTCTATTAGTAGTTTTTCATTTAGTGAAAAGCTTATAGACTTCTCTTGTTATGGGTAGGATAGTTTTATTTTCTTGAGGATTATGGTGCCACGAAAATCTACAATGAATCTTGATGCATTAGGTGATGATTCCAATCCAAATGTAGATGTTCTATCAGTCACAACTCTGCGAGTTACGGAAGCCATTAAGTCTTGGAAGAAGGTTTTTGATATCTTAGAGTATGAAATTATCAACTGTATAGATGACTCTGTCGAGGAAGACAACTAGTCCTTTTCAACCAAGTTAGATTGGTAGCACGGTCAGAAATGCATAAGATTGTTGCACGACCCCAAATTATACCCTACAATGATATGATAAATTGGGCTTTGGAACATGTCGACATTCAAACCAGAAGCATCATCAGCCACCAGAAGACCATCGTTGGAACTTTTCGAATAGAGAATCTACAAGTAATGTATAAGATTTCCCCTACACCCAAATATACTTACAATGCATCATTTCTTCTTGATTTCGAGAGAAAATAATTCACTCAATATGGTAGAAAAGGTCATGATATAATCAATACCTAGTGGGGACATTTGGAAATATTCAGAGCCGATGCTCATGGTGTATATTCCACGGCGTCCTTAGATGCCCATATGTTATATATATCCATGATGCTCTATCGTTTGTTTGGGAGAAAGAAACCTGTGCATTTCTCAGTTGAGTGGGTATCCATAATGAACGAAGTAGATGAGGGTTATACCTTCAATTGGGATAAAATGTTATCTGATAATTTGGCCAATGAATTTGCTCAGTATCAATCATCAAAATCAAAAGGGAAACCCGCTCCTTTTTACTTGTCATCATATATTATGGATGCCATTTGTTTCATGACCCCATTCCCCCTAATGAAATGGATTTGGACCCCAGCCAGTTCTGAGCCAATACATTTCTACCACTCCAAATTATGGGAGGAAAATGCTAAAGATTGTTTTTATGAAATCTGTCACAATGTAGTGGTACATGTTCACATAGTTATCTATGGCCTTCCACCACCCAGTATTTCAAAAAATATTATGGGGAATTTAGGCACAATTTCACACTAGTTTATTGAGGAAAATTTATCCTACATTAGAGTATTTGGTTCTTTCATTCCTCCTCATGCACTTCCATAGTTTTTACCTGACCTCCTGGTATGCAAAGAAGTGTCATACCAAACAGTAGTAGGAGGTATCAGCAAAGAATTGAAAGCAGCTCGGAAAAAGGTATGGTTGACTTTCCCCATTCAACTTGGTATGTTCACATTGTTAGATTTTGGTCATTCTAAAGTTGAGGCTACAGCCCTAGAAGATGTCAAGCTAGTTGACATTGAATTCAAGAAACATGATCCACATAAGATAGTGGAGAATCATTTGGCTCAATAAAACATGAAGTGATACATCCATGAGGATTATCCTTATGATGAGATGTTCAGGGGAGTTAGATCTTATGAAGAAGTTCAAAGAGGATTCCAGACTCTGCCTCTTGACCAACAAGATGGTTCCCCCAGCTTTCAAAAGCATATATGAAACATTTTACTAAAGATATTGCAAGGAGAGTTGAAACCCATGCTTTCTTCATAGGAAGCAAAACCCATAGGATTTGAGCCAAGTTTCTCCACTAAGAACAAATTTGAAGAAGTCCCAAAAAGTATATAAAAGTTATTTCAAGAAATAAAAGCATCAATGTCAGGTTTGATTAATCCACAATCATTAGCTTAGTTTGAAGCTTTCATGAATCAAGGACAAATTCTTCCTCATTCAATGCCAGCTACTCATGTTGGCACCCCAAATACAATAGGTCAGGAACATTTCATGGTAATCATGTCCCCTATCACATCATTAACCCCTTTACAGACCAGTTTTGGAAATCCTAATAAAATGGAGCTCATGCATGTTGATGATCTTACTCCTATCTTGCCTGAAGAGATGCCTCCCTCAAGTTTATTTTCAGCAAGAAACGAAAAGATATTGTAAAAAGAGAATCTCACCAAAAGGATGGAGTAGTCACTTAAAGGATAATATTGGTGTATGATGGGAAAGACCTAGATGATCCTAAGTTTGCAAAGGAAGTTGCAGATTCACTAGGGTCTTTTGCCACTACTAATCAATGGTCAGTGGACAATTTAACTAAACAACTATAACAGAAATGTCTCTTGGTAGATCAATTGCAGAATGAGATACATAATACAGAACAAAATGTTGTAAACGGGATGAATCAATACATTGAAAAAATCTAGGCTAGTCATCAATATCAAATGAAGCAGTTACAGGATAATCTTGAGTTGATCTACCAGAGTTCACAGACCAGCAAAGGTTTGACCACTCAGTGAGACAGTTTGATTGAAAATCTACAGGCCAAATTGGCCCAAACAGAGAACAAAATAATAGATAGTATTGCCTTCAAAACACAAGCATCGGAAATCAGTGAGAAGCTAGAAGCTGTCCAGCAAAAGCTATATCAAAAGGTAGATGCTATTCAGAAATGATATCAAGCAATAAATCTTTCTCTGAAAATTATTTGTGTTAAGTAAAAAGAGGCTTGCGCAGCTAGGTCTAAGTTTCAGAAATTTATCATATGGAGGCAGAAAGATATTATCCATGGTCTCACCCCTTTCTCACATTTTGAACAAGTAAAGGGAGAAATGGACCTAAAAGACTAGGAAACAAATCTCGAGCAAAGCAAGAAACTTTCCAGAGAAGCAAAGGAGGCTTGTCTGGAGGCATTATCTTCTATGAATAAAAAAAATTGATTGAATTTGAAGGAAATAATATCTCAGAGGCATTGGGGCATATTGAAATAGAAATGAACCAACAAAGTTCTAGAAAGAACAAGGAAAATATCCAGTCATCCATCCAATAGATGAACCAAATTGATTTACTCAAAATTAATGAATTGTTGGTAAATCCAAGTTTACAGTATCATATCACAGTCTAAGAAGTGAGCATGATCCAGGAGAAGCTACCACGAAAAGAAAAAAAAAGATGTTAGATTTTGAATTAAATGAGAAGCTTAAGCCTTCGATATTCATGGTAGCATTGATGTACATGTGCACACAATTCAATGAACAGAGGAAAGTGAGTGTAGCTGGGAGAAAATGAAAGAACATACACAATGTCCACTTTCTCCGTCAGTACTCTCCCTCTCCTGCCTCATCACCTACACTTCCCCTCTCTCTGCACAACACTTACCCTGTCCATCCCTTCCACCTACATTCTTGCATCCACTCATCACACCTCCCTATTGTACACTTGTCCCCGTGTCATCCTATTCATGAACAATTATTTTTCCACGTAACCATTAGCCATCACATAACAAGCCAACGCTAATATACTTTCAATTCTTTATCCCATTAAATGCATTCGAAGGGACAAATGGCAACGAAATCATATGGAAAAGAAAGTAATCCAATGATTTTGGTGGCCTTAATGGACATGTGTACCCAGTTAAAAGAACAAAGTAAAACGAATGCATCTACGAGAAAATGAAGGGACAGATGAACTACCAGCACATCAAATCAAAACTCAACAATAGTTGCATGTTGTTATTCCATTCAGACTGTATTCTATTTTTAGGAAGATACTATGGGAAGTACATTGGTTTTCAGTTGAGACATTTTTTGTATAAATAGATAGATTTTAGATCTATTAGTGGGGGTATTCTTCCTGAATGTAAAGGAGAAAAAAAAAATTAATATCAATACAAGTGCAGACAGAGATTCTAAGTTTCATTCAATTTGAGTTATTTGTTTCCTCTATGTTTCCATCTCTCTGAATTTATTTATGTAGTTCTTGAAGAGTGAACGATTACAATTTGTGGGAGTTACTTCAAACACACCTAGGATTTATTTTTCCTAAGTTTTTTCCTTGTTTATTAGTCATAATTAGTCATTATCCAGTCTCCTATAATTTAGGGGAGAATATTCCACCTAGAGAATATTCTCTTTCAATTGACACTTCGGTTTGACTAGTTGAGTTGAGTTTATATGTTGAATTGGTTTTGTCACCGTGCAACATTGGGACCATCACCATGATAATTCAAAATTTCCTTGGTATAATCACCAGAGTGGCACATTAGCCTTGATTCCCTAAGTTAAATCCTCACTACTCTCTGTTCAATCAGTTAACTGAAGACTAGTTGACTAGTTAACTCAACTAGGTGGCAGTTCACTCATGTAACCGCCTGAGAGACTAGACTAGGTGGAATTTCACTCCCGTAATTGTTGGTGTGTGTCTAGATCACTCTATACCACCACTATGGTGCATTGGTTATCCTCAAGTTGAACTCATTGAGTTATATAGAGTATATCATGTGTAAATTATTCATTATTCATAACGGTTAATGAGAATTCTTCCATTCTTTCACTCCTTCTTCTTCTTTATCTAGTTCTATCTGCAAATGTGTGTATTATTGTTTAGATATATCTATTCTATGTAGGTTCAACACATTTACATGGTATCAGAGCCAACAAACTGCTAAGCAAAATCTACACCTAAATGTTTTGCAGGTACAAAATATTGAAGACAACGGAAAGATGGAATTCCAAAAAGAATTCATCCTTACACCTTACAACTATTTTTCATGGAAGGATAAAATATCCATACATCTCTAGTCTAGAGGGTCGTACAGGTTAACCATGAATACAAATCAAGAGTTGACATCAGCCATAAAAAAATCCAAGTACTTAAATCACATGGATGAGGCATTTGGAACAATTTGCAGTCTTATTTCTCCCGATCTCCTTTTTCATATATCTTCCAGTAAGACTCCCAATGAATCCTGGACCATATTGGAAGGGCTCTTTGGAAAATAGGATGATATGATGGGACACATGATAGAGGTGGAGATGCTCACATTAGATCCAAACAGATTCAAGAATATCCAAGATTTCTTTACAAAATTCAAGGATTTACTGTCACAACTCAAAGCTTGCAGGGTTGATAAATCGAAGAAGGAGAAAAAAATGGTTCTCACCATTCTCTCCAAGATTGGTCCTAAATTATCTGTATTCGTGTCTACATTCCATACTATCAGATTTGCTTCTGGAGCCACCTGGAAGATGCCTTCTCTTGAGGACTTTATTGAATCCCTAACACAAGAGAAGACCAAGCTCATCAACATGGGCGCAATCAAAGGCCCAAAGGCGCATGCACTCACTTTGCAAGATGGCAGCCACAAATATCAAAAATCTAAAGATAAAGATAAATGGAAATATCATGCACATCTGAATAAGGCAGGGTACACAAAACCCTTCACCGATGCCTCCGGATCCAAAGGAGAAAAGGGAAGAAAAGGGGAGAAATGCACATACTGTCACAAAGGATTCCATTCGAAATCCACATTCATGCAAAAACAAATAGATCTGATGTCTCAAATACTTCAGCAAAACAACCTTGGAGATCACATCCCCGAGGGTGCAAAGAAGAAGAATCCAGAAGATTCGAATTCCAAGAAAGGCAATTCTAGCCATGCCTTGATTGCAACCAACTCCTCTCCCGATGCTTGGATCGTTGATTTAGGAGAATCACATCACATGGCTGCATCAAAATCAATCTATTCTTCTTTGGATGCATGCAAAGGTCTATTAGAAAAATAGGACCGTGGAGCAATAAAATAAAACAAATGTAGAAACAAACACAGAAGACACACAATACAAGAGAGACACAGATTTACGTGGTTCACCCAGTGTGGGCTATGTCCACCAGAGAAATTACCATGTCCTTCCTTTATTATTATCCAGCAAATGAAGGGATACAACCTACAGCAAAACCCTCTGTAACTTCCTCTTCTTTCTCTCACAGTCTCCTCTCTCAGAAAACAATATTCACCATCATCCATAGCCGCAATACATTTCCCTCATAAAAGAGGGTTGCCTTTTAGGGAAAAAAACCCTAACATAATCTCTATCGTTAGATCTGTGACCTTATAATGAATGGTCCAGATTTACAATGAAATTACAATATAATTTTATCAAGCAATTTTTGCTTCGAGGGATTCGCCCCCTAACCCCCGCTGGGGGCTCGCTTGCCCCCAGACCCCCTGGACCTCGCAGAGGGGGTACCCCCCCCTCTGCACTCCCTGACGCAACCCTTCCCTCAACGGCACAGTCGCTCCCCAGGACCTTCTTCCTCTCGGCCCAAAGAACGCAAAGGTTCTTCTGAATTCCCTCTCTCGGGAATCCTTTGTACCCACAGTAACTCTTCCCCTCGGGCGATCCTCCCTTCCTTGGTTATCGGGGAATCATCTCTCGCGACTTCGCGCGTTCGACACTCGAACTCTTGACCCTCGGATCCATGAGCCCCGATGTTTCTGGTCAGCGTTGACTTTCCTTCGTGTGTCGGGACCTCGGGCTATCGCGACTTCGCGACTCGCGTTACTACATTCTCGATTCCCAACCTCCGAGATCCGAAACACCGAGATGCCAACAACTCGCCACCTCATCTTCTCGCTTCTTCGCCACTCGCGAGACCACTCTCTTCGATCTCCAACTCCCGAGATCCGATGTCCCGAGATTTCTCGGCTACGTCACCTTTCCGAAATAAAAGTCGGTAGCTCTCGTGGAACAGGAAATCGCTACTCGCGATATCGACATGCATGTAACTCTTGCACTCGCCAACCCTGATATGCCGATCTGCGACGGCCAAGGGACTCTACCTGCGCTTGAAGGTTAACACTCTCCCAGAAATTCAAGTCGTCGATTCTCTTCCTCTTGAACTGTCCTCCTGCTCCGAAGCCTCTCCTAGTCAGGGCTTCTCCTGGGTCTGTTCCACAATACCTGTAAGGAACTCTCCCTCCTGATCTTTCACCAACTTTCCACACAAACTCGCTCTGTTTTCAATTCTTCCATAAAATCACATACACAACATATGAAAGGAATAAGTAACAAGAAGCAAATATGCAAAGGCATAATGCCAACAGTACGCAGAGGATACACATATCCATGGAGTTGAAGCAAGGCTTTCCTGTGCTCCTTTTCCCAGACTTGCCACTGAGACTTCAACTCAAGTTGTTCTTCACCTACATGGTTCGAATAACTCAACACAACTTCTGGGCAATCCGAAAATGAGAGTTTAACTGTCCAACCTCCTCAACGCACTCTATGCGGAGGAATTCCACTGCACTCTATGCAGGAATCTCCTGGCTTAGGCAGAGAAACGATTGAAACTCATTCTCTCATTCCCTCAGGTTTCGAACCTGCCATGCAATCACATATGCAGCATATAGACAATAGGAAAAACAAGAAGCAAATATGCAACAGCATAATATCAACAACACACAGAGAATAATCACAGCCATAGAATTAAATCAACGCTTTCCTATTAATTCAATATCTATACATGGGGATCCTTCAACCATTCCCTGAGTTGCTCTCTTCTTGCTCCTGAACACGAATGCTGAATATCTCAATAATCTGAATGTTGTTACAATAATACAAAGGAGGGTGCCTATATTCTGTTTTCCCTCTCGAAAGCCAAAACTGTCTAATCTAGACTTAATTAACTTATCTACTTGCATTGAATCTAAATAAATGTCTCAACTACCTAAGGACGAGAGCTTATCCACTCAAGGTCCATTACAATGTATAGGTGCGCTTCATCACATCAACCTATTAATGTTTGGTGCTTCATATTTAAAATGTTTCAAAATGGGCGCTAGTGCTGCCCAGCTGTTCTTTCTTTCTCCTCGTGCTGGCTCGCTTGATGAGTTGTAGATGCTCGTGTGGATGCTCCTGCATCATACTCCTCGGCTCAAAGGATTTCATGGGCTCCTGCTCATGAGCTCCTTCACAGTCTGCCCATGCTTTTGTATGACTGCTTCGGTCTCCCAGCTGGCATCCTCCACTGGGTGATTCTTCCATTTCACCAGGTATTCAAGATACTGTTTTCTCCTGGTCTTCTTGCCAACTCGTTTATCCAGTATGCACTCCATCTGCGGTTTCTGTGCAACTGGTAATTGTTTCTGCCACTCGACCACTGGTTCCTCAGTCCCAGCATCTGCTTCCTTGGCCTTATATGGGTATAAGTCTGAAATATTTAAAATCGGAGATATCCCGATGCGCTCTGGCAACTCAAGTTCATATGCATTTTCCCCGAATTTCCTCAGGACTCTGCACGGTCCGATCTTCTTCATTTTGAGCTTGTTATATGTTCCCCTTGGGAACCTTTCCTTCCTCAGGTGTGCCAGAACCATGTCACCAACTTCAAACTGAAGTTGTCTCTTCTTCTGGTCGGCTCTGCGCTTATACTCTTGATTCACCTTTTGTAGTCGCTGTTTCACCTGCGCATGAAGCTCTTGCATCACTTCAGCGAACTCTTCAGCACGAGCGCTGCTAGTTTCATCCTGTTCTGGCTCCCTGAGCTCAGAAACCCCTCTCGACTGTGTCCCATACAAAATTTGAAATGGACTCTTACCGGTACTTCGATTCACTGAATTATTGTACGCGAATTCTTCCTGTGGTAAGATCTGATCCCAACTGCTATGATGCTCCACCACGAGGCTCCTCAATAGATCTCCCAAGATTTTGTTGACCACTTCCATCTGCCCATATGTCTGTGGATGGTAAGCAGAACTGAATGCCAATTCATTCCCTAGCTTCTTCCATAGTGTCCTCCAAAAGTGACCTATGAACTTGGTATCCCGATCCGAGACTATGCTCCTGGGCAATCCATGCAATCGCACAATCTCTTTGAAAAATAAGTTCTTGATGTGGGTTGCATCGCTGGTCTTATGACACGGAATAAAATGTGCCATCTTTGAGAACCTGTCCACCACCACGAAGATGGAATCAACTCCTCGCTGTGTCCTCGGCAAACCCAGAACAAAATCCATACTAATGGCTTCCCATGGCCTCTCGGGTATGGGCAACGGCTGATAGAACCCTGTGTTCTGCTTTCGGCCTTTCGCATGTTGACATATCCTACACCTGTGAACAAACCTTTTTACATCGGCGCGCATGCCTGGCCAATAATATGATTCGCTCAGCTTGGTGAATGTTTTGTCATGTCCAAAATGACCTGCTAAGCCTCCACTGTGCTTTTCCTTCACCAAATTCTCTCTCATAGAGCAATATGGAATGCACAATTGATTGCTTTTGAACAACAATCCATCCTGGATCAGGTAGTCAATCCAAGGACTCCTATCCCTGAGAACTGGGTTCTCGGCTGCCTCGTATGCCTCACCAAAGTCTACGTCACCTGCATACATATCTTTCAGATTCTCAAAACCCAAAGTCTTGACCCTGAATTCCTGCAGCAATAAACACTTTCTTCTCAAGGCGTCAGCTACCTTGTTAGCAGTCCCCGAAATGTGTTTTATCACAAATGTAAAATTCTGCATGTATTCCACCCACTTTGCATGCTTCTGATTCAGCTTCTCCTGCTGACTCACGAACTGTAACTCATGATTGTCATTGTACAAAATGAACTCCTTGGGTATCAAATAATGCCTCCACTTTTTCAATGCCTGAATGATGGCATAGAACTCTTTATCGTACGTGGAGTACTTCATCTTGGCATCATCCAGCTTCTCGTTGTAATATGCAACAAGTCTGTCATCCTGACTCAAGACCCCTCCAACAACATACCCACTGGCGTCACACTTCACCTGGAAGGTCTTCTGAAAGTCAGGCAACACCAGAATTGGTTGCTCTGTTATCTTTCGCTTCAACAGATTGAAGCTCTTTTCAGCCTCCGTTGTCCAGTCAAAAACTTTATGTTGTTTCTTTACTGTGTCCATCATTGTTGCGCTAATTCCACTAAAATTTTGAATGAACTTTCGGTAGAAACTAGCTAGTCCATGAAAGCTCCTTACCTCAAAAACATTTCTCGGCGATGGCCAATTCCTGATCACTTCCACCTTCTCAGGATCCATCTTCAATTCATTCGCCGAAATCACAAAACCCAAATAAATGAGTTATGTCTGCATGAAGGAACACTTCTTCAAATTTATTAGCAGCTTCTCCTGCTGTAGCCTTCTCATCACAGTGGCTAAATGTTTCAAATGCTCAGCCCTGGTCTTACTGAAAATTAATATGTCATCCAAGTACACGACCAGAAACTTACCGATGAATTCCCGTAGGACTTCATTCATCAGCCTCATAAATGTGCTCGGCACGTTTGTCAAGCCAAACGACATGACAAGCCATTCGTACAAACTCTCGTTTGTTTTGAATGTTGTCTTCCATTCATCTCCCTCTCTCATCCGGATCTGATGATATCTTCTCTTGATATCAATCTTCGAAAAATAATTCGCCCCACTCAGGCAATCCATCAGATCGTCCATTCTCGGCAGTGGAAATCTGTACCTGATGGTGATTTTATTTATGGCCCTGGAGTCTGTACACATCCTCCATCCTCCATCCTTCTTTGGACTCAGCACTGTCAGAACAGCACATGGACTAAGACTTTCTCTCACCATTCCTTTATCCTGTAGATCCTGTACCTGACTTTTGACCTCCTCGTTCTCCTGAGGTGTCAATATGTACGTTGCCTTATTTGGTAAACTTTCCCTGGGTATGAGATCAATATGGTGACTCACACTCCTCATCGGTGGCAACGAACGAGGTAGTTCATCCACGATGATATCAGCGAACTCTCCAAGCAGTTCCTGAATCTCTTCTGGCAAGTCGTCCACTCTTGTGCTTGTCAGGACAATTTTCGGCTTTCTGACAACAAAGAATTGTGGATCTTCATTCTTCTCCATCTCTGTGAGAAGCTCTTTCCCACTCATGAGAAGTATTGTACTTCTCACTTCCGGCTTCACTTCTTTATCCTTTATCGGAAGCAAGGTATGTGATTTTCCATCCTTCTCTAAGGTGTATGTGTTCATTCTCCCATCATGAACGACATTTCTATCATACTGCCATGGTCTTCCCAATAAAACATGAGAGACATCCATGGGAATAACATCACACAAGATTTTATCTTTGTAATCACCCATTTTAAATTCAACCAGGCATTGTTTTGTAACTCTTACCTGGTGTCCTTTCTGCAGCCATGACACTTTATATGGGCTCAGGTGCTTGTTCGTCTTCAGCTCCAACTTCTCCACCATCTCGGTCAAAACGAGATTGTCAGTGCTTCCGCTGTCTACTATGACCTTGCATTTCCAGCCCTTGGTCTTGCAAGTTGTCCGGAATAGTCTGCATCTTTGCACTGAACTGTCCATCTCTTTCTCTGGTTTCAAGAGAACTTTATGCACTGTTAGTGACTTCCCACTTTCATTGTCTTCATCCCCCACGTCACGCCTCTGTGCCTCTGCAACGTGAGATTTTCCTCTGTCCACTTTCCTTTCTGGACAGTCCACGGCTTTATGACCGTCTTTTCCACACGTAAAACATGTGATAACTCCTCCTCTGCCTCTTCCTCTACCTCGGGTATGAGGAAATGTGTCGGCGTCAGCATATCCTCCTTGCTGATCATCTTGCTGCCTCCTCGGCTCAGCATATTGTTGTCTCTACTGTGAGGCTCCGCCTCTTTCAGCTTTTCCCTGAGGCCTCTTCCAATCCTCCTTGGGATTTTGAGTTCGTTCTTGGGCAACTGCTTTGCCTCTAGGCTGGCTTCTGCCTCGCCCTCGCTGTCCCTTCTTGTGGCTCAGCTTCTCCTCGGCCTTTAGAGCCATCTGGTAAGCATCTTCCACTGTCCTGATGGTTAGCATGCTCAGCTCGTCCTGAATGTCATACCTCAACCCATTCAGGTATCTTGCCACCTTTTCATCATCACTCTCCCGATGACCAGCTCGGATGTTGAGCCTGTAGAATTCTTCGGTGTATTCTTTCACCGTCATCAACTTATGTCTCAGGTTTTGCATGCGCCTTAACAGAGTGATCTGATAGTCTCTGGGGATGAACTTCGCTTTCATCTTGGTGATCATCCGATCCCAGCTCTTGATCTTTTGTTTTCCTTTGCAGCGCCTGTCAGTCTGCAATTCGTCCCACCATAAGGCTGCATGTCCTTTCAACTTCGTGACAGCATGCCTCACCTTCTTGTCCTCTTCGATATCCTCATAATCAAAGTAGGTGTCGAGTTCTCGGATCCAATCCAGAAACTCCTCTGCATTTAGACTTCCCTCATAGACGGGAATGTCCATCGTGGTCTTCGAGCTCATCCTGGCGATGGCTCTGATCAACCTCTCGGTTGATGCGTCTTCTGCTGAGGCTTCCTCAGCATTGCGTCCAGCTTCCTCTTCTACCTCAGAGTCACTAAACTCTGCTGCACCTGCACCACGTCTCTGGGTGGTCTCCATTTCTTCAAGCCTGGCTCGGAGATCTCTCATCTCTCGTTCCATCTCAGCATTACCTGTCGGCCTTCCCCTTCTTCGGGCATCCCTATCTTCACGATCAGGCGATTGTCTCTCTCTTCTGGGCGGCATGGTGAAATACTCTTCTCTCTGCTACCTGAACAAAGAGAGCTTCTTTCCCTGCTCTGATACCACTCTGGCGCAACCCTGCCCTCGACGGCATAGTCGCTCCCCAGGACCTTCTTCCTCTCGGCCCGAAGAACGCAAAGGTTCTTCTGAATTCCATCTCTCGGGAATCCTTTGTACCCATAGTAACTCTTCCCCTCGGGTGATCCTCCCTTCCTTGGTTATCGGGGAATCGGCTCTCACGACTTCGCGTGTTCGACACTAGAACTCTTGACCCTCGGATCCACGAGCCCCGATGTTTCTGGTCAGCGTTGACTTTCCTTCGCGTGTCGGGACCTCGGGCTATCGCGACTCGCATTACTACATTCTCGATTCCCAACCTCCGAGATCCGAAACACCGAGATACCAACAACTTGCCACCTCGTCTTCTCGCTTCTTTGCCACTCGCGAGACCACTCTCTTCGATCTCCAACTCCCGAGATCCGATGTCCCGAGATTTCTCGGCTACGTCACCTTTCCGAAATAAAAGTCGGTAGCTCTCGCGGAACAGGAAATCGCTACTCGCGATATCGACGTGCATGTAACTCTTGCACTCGCCAACCCCGATATGTCGATCTACGATGGCCAAGGGACTCTACCTGTGCTTGAAGGTTAACACTCTCTCAGAAATTCAAGTCGTCGATTCTCTTCCTCTTGAACTATCCTCCTGCTCCGAAGCCTCTCCCAGTCGGGGCTTCTCCTGGGTCTGTTCCACAATACCTGTAAGGAACTCTCCCTCCTGAGCTTTCACCAACTTTCCACACAAACTCGCTTTGTTTTCAATTCTTCCATAAAATCACATACGCAGCATATGAAAGGAATAAGTAACAAGAAGCAAATATGCAAAGGCATAATGCCAACAGTACGCAGAGGATACACATATCCATGGAGTTGAAGCAAGGCTTTCCTGTGCTCCTTTTCCCAGACTTGCCATTGAGACTTCAACTCAAGCTGTTCTTCACCTACACGGTTCGAATAACTCAACACAACTTCTGGGCAATCCGAAAATGAGAGTTTAACTGTCCAGCCTCCTCAACGCACTCTATGCAGAGGAATTCCACTACACTCTATGCAGGAATCTCCTGGCTTAGGTAGAGAAACGATTGAAACTCATTCTCTCATTCCCTTAGGTTTCGAACCTGCCATGCAATCACATATGTAGCATATAGACAATAGGCAAAACAAAAAGCAAATATGCAACAGCATAATATCAACAACACACAGAGAATAATCACAGCCATAGAATTGAATCAACGCTTTCCTATTAATTCAATATCTGTACATGGGGATCCTTCAACCATTCCCTGAGTTTCTCTCTTCTTGCTCCTGAACACGAATGCTGAATATCTCAATAATCTGAATGTTGTTACAACAATACAAAGGAGGGTTCCTATATTCCGTTTTCCCTCTCGAAATCCAAAACTGTCTAATCTAGACTTAATTAACTTATCTACTTGCATTGAATCTAAATAAATGTCTCAAATACCTAAGGACAAGAGCTTATCCGCTCAAGGTCTGTTACAATGTATAGGTGCGCTTCATCACATCAACGTATTAATGTTTGGCGCTTCATATTTAAAATGTTTCAAAATGGGCGCTAGTGCTGCCCAGCTGTTCTTTCTTTCTCCTCGCGCTGGCTCGCTTGATGAGTTGTAGATGCTCGTGTGGATGCTCCTGCATCACTCCCCCACGTGGAAGAGTGTACATACTTCTGGGGTGTAAATACTTCATGGGATATAAACACGGCTGAAAGCAAGGACCTCTGAATCAGGAAGATAATCAGGCTCCACAACCAACAATCTCCCACTTGGAGACTGATCTCAACAACTCCACCACTGTTGTATATGCTGGACTCTGAACCTTCTTGGACCTGGCAAATTTCTCATTTTCATCTTCATTCTTGAAGACCAACTGAAACTGAGCAGGAACTCAATTTCTCCCTGATTACTCCCTTTGTTAACATGTCTGCAGGATTTTGGCTAGTGTGTATCTTTTCCAGCTTCAATTGTCCATCTTCCAAGGAAGATCGTATGAAGTGGTACCTCAACTGTATATGATTAGTCTTCGAATGGAAGGTTGAGTTCTTTGCAAGGTGAATGGCACTCTGACTGTCACAGTACAACCAACTGTTCTCCTGCTTCTTTCCCAATTCCTCCATAAACCTTTGTAACCAAATCATTTCTTTACTAGCCTCTGTAGCAGCAACATACTCTGCCTCTG
>ML787909.1:581761-595404 GCA_009831015.1 Picea engelmannii | reverse complement strand
GAGGAATTAGCATCAGACCAAGGTATTTTAAAATTATGTATTTGTTTTATTCTGTTATAAAATTAATATTCGTTGATAAATTTAACATGTGTATGAGCTAAATTAAAAGGAATTATTGAGTTACTGAAATCAAGTAGCAGTTATTGTTTTGTTTGTAGAATTAATTGATGTTAAATTAATTCGACCACTACAGATGGTATCAGAGCGCCTCGTTCACAATCTGGAACCTTAAGGGCCAAGTTCCCAGCTCCAACTCCAACTCCGCCTAACCTGCAAACCAAACAAGAAATTTTAACACAAATATAAAAATAAATGAAATACATATAAAATATATATATATATATATATATATATATATATATATATATATATATATATATATATATATATCAGACCTGGGTTTTGAGGGAATTGTGCTAATGCCCATATTTAGTACACCCAATCTACCTTCTAGATTCATCGTCCAATTAAAAAGGTGCATAAACACAAAGAGAATGGATCACGCCACCTTCAACCCCACCTTAGTCATAGAATGTGCCTAGCTTCTATCCCTGCAATAATGACAACCAGTTTCCCACATGGACACCTAATAACTTTGGAAATCTTATAAATCTGCAAAATGCAAGCATTGTTAGAGATTCGAAGACCTGAAGTGTTAACCGCGCGAGACTAGAAGAACCCAATTGCCAACATTAAAGCTTTGTTCTATTCCAGCATAAAAATTGTTTATTTGGGTACTACAGTTCCCTTGACATCAAATTAGACAAGATTTCTCTTGGTGGTTTTCAAGCTACTGGCACTATCAGTTTGTTTTTAAAATGTTCTATCAATTCCAGATGAATTGCTCTCCAAACCTAATTTGTAAAATTATTTTCGAGTAGTAACAGATCATGAAATCCACAACAGTCTGTTTCAGATGCAGTTTGAAACGTGGCCATTAAAAATTTGTCTGACTTCAACTAAAATAAACTTTTTGGGTGAGCGTGATGATTTGTGCACTATACCTAACCTTGATTAAACAGAACCGGACAACTGATCCTACTATACTATATCAGAAACTACTGAGACAGACAAGAATTAACCACCCCAGAAATAGTATATGTCACTTGTCAATGTCGCGTGTCTATGCACTCGATTCAGGTGGCGATGTCGGTATTCGATCAGGTGTCCATGCATTCTCGGTACTCGTTTACCGATGGGGGTTGTTTCCAAATGAGGTTCCATGATGATGTGAGTGAGCTTCTATTAGTTTTCCACGATGCTCTCCTTAACCAGTCGAGCAGCTTCGCACCTAAAATGTAAATTTTTTTTAATAAAAAAAATCCATTTGATAATCCCCTCCTTTCAGTCGTTCTTTTTGCACTCCCAAAATCATTCAAAAGCAGTCAAAGAAAATGGTGAATCAAAAATGTATGATCTTGCAACTGGAACCATTGGGGCGAGTGAAACCAAATACTTTGATGAGCGAGTTGAACCTACGTAAGAGCTAGAGCTTTTCATAGTCTAATAATTTGAATCGGCTTATTCGTAATAAGAAGGAAAAGCTGGACCGACAAAACGAGAAGCATGAGCGGAAACGGAAACGGGGATGATTTGTGCACTATACCTGAGCTGTGAGTAAGCTATAAATGTCGTGGGATGCTACATGCATCTTGACCAAAGAAAACTGCGAGTAAAGAACGCCAGATTGTAGGAAAATTTTGCAGAGCAGGTCTAAGATTCTCAATAGTACATTGTGATGATGTCCTGCGATGCCTACTACATAGGAATTGGGCTTCCAATAGAACCCAATAAACTGTTAATGCAAACTAATGTAAAATTACAAATGCATACACAGAAATCTTATGTGTACACATACATATTCCTTATTTCATCCCTACACACAGGGTTTACACAAAATGCACAATGGCAAGCGATTTCCTCAAAAAATACATATGGCAGTGCACCATTTCACCATGGAATTCATATCAGCACATGCCTACACAGGTACACCCAGTCGAAGCAAATGTATTTACCCTTTCTCCTTAGGATTAAACCTAACTGCAAAAGAAGAAGGAATAAGTGATTAGGAGAGCTTACAAACGATGGAATATCCGAAAATTCAGGCATCGTCCATTTCAGAGCGTCCCGATGATACGCATCAGTTGGTGTAGTGATTACGGTGCTAACACTGGGCGATTCTATAACCACAAAGGGAAGCCAGCACAAAGCACCCAAGGTCAAGGCACCATGCAAACCCAGAACGGGCCTCCTCTGGCAAATAATAAGGACAAGCTCAAGTCAAGTTAAAGTGTACAACCCATCCATAGTTGTTAAGCACCTGCCACAACACAACGCATGTTAGCCACACTTTTCCCCTATCCATTAAACACTATCAAAATCATAACCAGACACCAAAGTAGAGACCAACGGGTTAACAAAACACAACGCGGGTTAATAAAACCTTACACCAAACACCCAGGTGCCACTGCCATAACACAAAGCCCTGTGCCAAACGCCAAGATGTCAAGGAGGACGAGCTCGAGCCCACAAGGAGGCCTTTGTGCACAGCACATCCGAAAATACCCAACGAGAAAACAAAACAACGCACAAGCCATCGCCCAAGCACCAGCGCTCAGAGCTGAGCATGGAGCCTGCCGAGAGGGAGAGAGCATAATGGAGAAATGGAAAAATTTATGTAAGGTTTTAGGGGAAGAGAGATTGAGAGAGAGTACGTGTAGGGTTAGGTTTAGGTCAGGAGGGTGTTGGAGGAATGAGGGCGGGGCACGTGGGCTTCATGCATGCCCGCCCTTTGTTTTGTTTTTTGTTTTTTTTTTAATTTGTTGTTTTTAAATTATTCCTTTAAATTTATATATGTTTTATTTTAGATCACCGTAAAGTATTTATCTATATAATTTGTTAATTTGTTAATTTTCTTTATTTTATTTATTATATATTTTTTTTGTAGTGTGATAAATAAGTAAAAAGAAAAAAAAATATTAATAAATAAAGTTTAAACATTAGTTTTAAAGATGTAAAACTAATATAATTAAATAGAAAAAAAAATAATATAAAATATATATATATATATAATATTAATAAATAGAGTTATAAAAGGAATTATTTCACTTAATTAAAGGGTTTTGAACCTGCAACCCCCACCAAGCGAAGCGCCTTAAAAAGAACACTAACACCAATGCGCCCTCATAAGTCTTTACAAATAAATTATTTTACTTATTTAGATTAATGGTAACACTATCGGGATAAGAGTAGTATTATTATTACGAAGATACAGTATGAAGATTAAGACTAACTGGCTTATTACCTAACCTATTGATCTAGAGTCAGCTAACCGAGTTGAATCATAATTAGTGAATGCACTAGAAATCAAGGTAAAGACTTATTTAGCATCGCTAATCTTTGTATCCCAAGTATAAACTCCGATTGTCCAAGCGTTAGGTTCACGAGACCATACACACAATTCATCGAGCCGAGCGCCAAGTCCCTCCACTCCATTCCACCAGTAAAAGTCAACACTAAATGATGCAGGTGAGGGTGTTCCCACACCTCCAGCTCACCCGCTCACAGGATTGATCAAAATCCCAACTATTGAGCCGAATTGGCTCTTCGGATTCCCCCGGGAATCTCTCCTGCAATTATTCGATCCAGTCCACAGGTCCTTCTTTACTCTCCATGGCCTTCAGCACTTGACCAAGGTTATCCCCAAATCTCTATCGGGGTTCGGGGTTTCACGGTTCTCGCTGTCAAGAACTCCTATCCTCTCTATTCCCCGATTCGCGATCAGCTCCTTCCCTGGCCTTAGCCCCTCTGGCTATACCCTTTGGTCCATGCGACCATTCTCCTATATGACCTCAGCCAAACCTTTATCAGAGTTTCGACACTTGCGATGTCGAAATGCGCATGTACCCAAGACTCACGATTCCCCGAATCGCGATGCGCCTTTGATCACGCTAGCCCTCTGGCTTAGCCCCTGGTCCACATGACCAGTCCCCATGACTGTAGCCATACCTTTCATCGAGATTTCTGGGTTCGCAGGTTTGCAATGCAAAGTTTTCACAACCACGGAATCCCCAATATGTCGATCCTCGATGTGCTCCAGATCGCTGACAGCTGGCCTCGACTACGCCTCTGTCCTCCTTCTCTGTTGTGACGACAGCTGGCGCCCCCACTCATCGAGGCATCGCGGATCGCGATTTCACAATGCGTAAATCACTTGTCACTGGGATCCCCGATATCCCGATTTCCGATTAGCCGATGAACGACTTCTTGTCAGGACTTTCACCGATGGCACCAATCTCCTGCCATGCGTCCTTTCCAGATGGATGGTCCCAATTAATTCTTGGGGATTCGGGAATTTCGTTGTCCTAGTTCTATTTTCCTCGAGAACTCTGATTTCCCGATTGGTGATGTGTCGACGGGCGCTTGATCTGGGCCACGTGTCCCCCTTCAACGGACCGCTCAGATCAGGTCGGGGTTTCCACCTTGTATTTCCCCGATGTCTTTGTCCATGGGAATGCCAATTTCTCGATGCTCCCAAACGCCGACTCTTCCAGATCTCCTCCACGCGTCCTGCCAAGATCAACGGTTGAGATCCTTTCTCGGGATTTCGATACTTTCAAGGCCTCGATTCTCAGCCTTATGAAAACCCGATGACGCCAATATCCCGATGTCTAATCCCCGCGTAACTCTTCCCGATCCAATGGCTTATGGGATTTTGAGTGAGATCTGACGGCTATCGATCTCCTCCTACTATGCCCTTCTTCCAAAGCTCCCTGGACGTAGAATTTCAACGGTCCAGAAACTATCCTCCTGCCGATCAAACGGTTGTCGTTGCTCCTCCTGAGCTTCATGCGTTTCCTTCCTTCCTATGCTTGGAAGAATCTCCGAGTCTCAAAGGCCTCGACCTTTGTCTAATTACTCTGCGAGCTCCTCGAACTTGAGTCTCGCCACGCGTACACGACGCTGCCCTTCCTGAGCTTTCTTCTCCTTCTGAACCCTCTAAGGATTCTTTGACTCTTGTGTCTCTGCATAGTCTTTGCGCACCTACAGTGCTGTCTCTCCTGAGCTTCTTACGAACACTCAGAACCCTTGGGGGATTTTCTTTCTTCTCCTACTGATGGAGAATGAAATGCCTTCCTGGCTCTCTGTTTGCTCAAACAACCCCCTTGTTGAGCCTCCTGGGTATTCAGCAACCCAATGAAGATCCTCCAATGGATTCTTCCTTCAACCGCAGAACTCAAAAGAGTCCTCTTCTCCCGTGCCGTCTGCACAATATCTCGACGCCCTCCTGGCTGAGTGTCTCCTCTTCCCCAGAATGTTCAACAATTTTGTTCTCCTTGTGCACTCATGCACTTCACTCAATGCCCACCTGGCAGAGCTCCCAGAATCTTTAGTGATTCTGTCTGCAACTATGTCTCAGATACACAGCCTTGCTTCCTGAGGTGTTCAGTAACGTCACAGGTCTTCTTCTTCCTGAGTTGTTGATCTCAGTTATGTGCCTCAGAATGTCTTCGTCTGAACCCACAGCATTCAGAAGTGCCTCCTTAGTGCACCGGCTCTCAGAACCCTCAATGTCCTGTCATACCCTCCTGGCATGAAGCCTCAAAGACCTCTCAAGCCTGAAATCACATAAACTCCCTGCAAATTCTTAACAAACATACATTCACAGCATATATATGAAGAATAAAGGGAACACTCACAGACATCCATAAAATATAGAACTCATGCAGGAAAAACTGTTGTTTTGTATTAAAAATGGCAAATTGCCTGTATCTTTACAATGGTGTTCCTGAGATCTCCTCGGCTCTTCTCTACTCCACTTGACTCAAAATGAGATATGAAAATCTCTTTTACCTGAGGGCTCCTTCCTCCAGGTTCACCTACCCTAATTAAATTACATTCAATTACAATGAATGGGCTGTCTAGTCCAGGATCGGATCTAGATCTTAGCCATACACATTAAATGCCTATCCTGTCTACAGCCTGCGCAAAGGCATGGCTTTCCTGGCTCAACAGCCTAAGCACATTAAATTACATTGAAATTCAAATTCAAAATGAGGCTGCACCTCTCTTCAGCCTTTGAATGTGTGCGCGCTGACGTGGCTAGCTGGCTGGCTGCTGGCATGGAGCGATGCTCCTGCATCATACTCCACAGCTGCAAAAAATCATGAGCTCCTGCTCATGATCTTCCCCCTTCAGCTGTTGGAATCCTCCTGGGTCCCAAACAAGTCTTTGGAGCTTTCCATCTGCTCCAATCTGCTACTGCTACTGCTTCTGCTTCCGTTGCACTGCTGTTGCCTCTTTTCTTCTGCCCAGCTGCTCGTTGCTGGCAGTTCCTACTAACTCTAACATCAGCCTGCTGATCTCCTTGATCACTTCATCCAAATGCTCCCTTGGCTGGTCCTATTTTTGCAGTCTCCTCAGCTGCAAAAAGTTTTGGCCATCGGGAAGATCACTATGATCTCCCATGCCATCTTCTTCATCTTCATCTGTGGCTTCAAGTTGCCACTTTGCTGCAGACTTCAACCCTACAATCCCCTGTTGACTGCCTTGCTGTTCAGTCATCCTCTTCCCTGACAGCTCAAATTCTGCCAGTTCTCTTGCTGGCTCTGGATTGTTTAACCAATCCTCCAGCATCTCCAGCTCCATCTCCCATGGAGTGATAATCCTATCTGCTCACCCCTTGGCTTCGTTTGCTGCTAGCTCTAGTGCTACAGCTTCTTTCTTTTAGATCCCAGGCTGAATATGTTGAGACATTCCTTGGAATGCTCACTTTCTTCTTTTTCGACTTCCGCTACAACCTCTAACGTTACAGTCCCTTCAGTTACTTGGTTGAAAATACCAAGCCATTCTTCCGAATGTTCATTCTTTTCTTCCACTTCTCCCGCTGTCAGCTTCAGTGCTACAGCTTCTTCCCTTTCAGCTCCCTGGCTGAACTCATTGAGTTGTTCCTTAGAACGCTCATCTTCCCCTTCATTCGCTTGGGCAGTCCCAAAAGTCTGCTCCAATTCTCCTTTGACAGTCATTTCCAGCTGTGACTGTTCTTCTGCTGTTGCACCACCTACAACAGAATTTTATGCCCCCTCCTAGGCAGATGGTAGGAATATTTGTATTCCCCCAATCATTAGAAGATCACCCTGATCTTTCACCTCTGTCAGCTGCACTTGCTGATCCAGATTCATCTTTGA
Organism: Picea engelmannii; assembly: GCA_009831015.1. Lineage (NCBI taxonomy): Eukaryota > Viridiplantae > Streptophyta > Pinopsida > Pinales > Pinaceae > Picea > Picea engelmannii. The sequence goes on along the minus strand of ML787909.1, from coordinate 588,217 downwards.
ATTTATGAGACTATCAGACAATCTCATCTGCTCTGTCAGCTTCTCTGGCTGATCCAAATTCATCTGTTCATCCCTGCCCATCTGGAAATATGGGATGCTTCCGCTACTTCCCTGGCAGACCATGAGATCAACTGATCCCATCTTCATCAAAACTCCTTACTAAATTGAACTCTTCATCGATTCCATGAGACCTTCATATGGCCTCGCGTTTTCATCTCTGCCCTCCTGGAAGTTCAATACGCTTCTGCTACCCTCCTGGCAGATTTTGAGATGCCACAGCGATCTCTGATCATTGCCCAGCTGGAAATGTAAAATTTCTTGACCCTCCTCATGACAGTCCACAAGATCTTCAGTCGATCCCATTTATGTTTCCCCACCCATCTGGAAAATTGGAAACCTTCTATTTCCCTCCTGGCAGCCTGAAATTCCCTCACTGTCCTCCTGATAGTCTGTGAGATCCTGCAGTGATCTCAGCTCATTGCCCTCATGGAAATCTAGAATTTATACTTCTCTTCCCATCTGGCATTCTTTGAGATCATCAGACGATCCCAATTCAGATTCAAAGTCATCGAGGCTGTCTCCAGTCTCGGGTTCACATATCGAAACCAATTCTTCATTCTGCCGCATCTGTAGTTCAAACTTCTCTATCTCTACTCGTATATCAGCGAGCTCTCTATCCATCTCTGCAAGCTTTTCTGCCTTGCTCTTCTTCCTGCGGCCTTCAGTAGCCATCCTGCTACCTCTATCTTCCTTCGTGGCAGATCTGCTGCTGTCACTCCACACTAAGAGTGTCTCCAGTCTCATCTCCTTACAGTCTCCCTAACTGTCTCCTTGATTGTTTCTTATCTGCAATCAATCATTACAGAGTCTTCAATAACTCTGTCTTCCTCCTGCTCCTCTGTCTGCAATATACAAACAGATTCCCGCTCCGATACCACTTGATGTGTATCGGAGTGCTTCAGTTCTTCTTTTCTCCTCCTGTCTGAAATATACAGACAAGATATCAGCTCTGATACCACTTGATGCAGGCAAGGGTGTTCCCACACCTCCATCTCACCCGCTCACAGGATCGATCAAAATCCCAACTATTGAGCCGAATTGTCTCTTCGGATTCCCCTGGGAATCTCTCCTGCAATTATCCGATCCAGTCCACAGGTCCTTCTTTACTCTCCACGGCCTTCAACACTTGACCGAGGTTATCCCCGAATCTCTATCGAGGTTCAGGGTTTCACGGTTCTCGCTATCGAGAAATCCTATCCTCTCTATTCCCCAATTCGCGATCAACTCCTTCCCTGGCCTTAGCCCCTCTGGCTATACCCTTTGGTCCATGCGACCATTCTCCTATATGACCTCAACCAAACCTTTATCGGAGTTTCGTCACTTGCGATGTCGAAATGCACATGTACCCAAGACTCACGATTCCCTGAATCGCGATGCGCCTTTGATCACGCTAGCCCTTTGGCTTAGCCCCTGGTCCACATGACCAGTCCCCGTGACCATAGCCATACCTTTCATCAGGATTTCGGGGTTCACAGGTTTGCAATGCAAAGTTTTCACAACCACGGAATCCCCGATATGTCGATCCCCGATGTGCTCCAGATCGCTGATAGCTGGCCTCCACTACACCTCTGTCCTCCTTCTCTGTTGTGATGACAGTTGCCCCCCCCACTCATTGGGTCATCGCGGATCACGATTTCACAATGCATAAATCACTTGTCACCGGGATCCCCGATATCCTGATTTCTGATTAGCCGATGAACGACTTCCTGTCGGGACTTTCGCCGATGGCACCAATATTCTGCCACGCATCCTTTCCAGATGGACGATCCTAATTAATTCTTGGGGATTCGGGACTTTCGTTGTCCTGGTTCTCTTGTCCTCGAGAACTCCGATTTCCCGATTGGTGATGTGCCGACATGCGCTTGATCTCCGCCACCTGTCCCCCTTCAACGGACGGCTCAGATCAGGTTAGGGTTTCCACCCTGTATTTCCCCGATGTCTTTGTCCATGGGAATGTCGATTTCCCGATGCTCCCAAATGCTGACTCGTCCAGATCTCCTCCACGCGTCCTGCCAAGATCAACGGTTGAGATCCTTTCTCGGGATTTCGGTACTTTCAAGACCTCAATTCTCAGCCTTATGAAAACCTGATGACGCCAATATCCCGATGTCTAATCCCCGCGCAACTCTTCCTGATCCAATGGCTTACGGGATTTTGAGTGATATCTGACGGCTATCGATCTCCTCCTGCTATGCCCTTCTTCCAGAGCTCCCTGGACGTAGAATTTCAACGGTTCAAAAACTGTCCTCCTGCCGATCGAACGGCTGTCGCTGCTCCTCCTGAGCTTTGTGCATTTCCTTCCTTCGTATGCTTGGAAGAATCTCTGAGTCTCAAAGGCCTTGACCTTTGTATAATTACTCTGCAAGCTCCTCAAACTTGAGTCTCACCGCGCGTACACAACGCTGCCCTTCCTGAGCTTTCTTCTCCTTCCGAACCCTCTAAGGATTCTTTGACTCTTGTGTCTCTGCAGAGTCTTTGCGCACCTACAGTGCTGTCTCTCCTGAGCTTCTTATGAACACTCAAACCCCTTGGGGGATTTTCTTTCTTCTCCTACTGATGGAGAATGAAATGCCTTCCTGGCTCTCTGTTTTCTCAAACAACACCCTTGTTGAGCCTTCTGGGTATTCAGCAACCCAGTGAAGATCCTCCAATGGATTCTTCCTTCAACCGCAGAACTCAAAAGAGTCCTCTTCTCCTGTGCCGTCTGCACAATATCTCGATGCCCTCCTAGCGGAGTGTCTCCTCTTCCCCAGAATGTTCAACAATTCTGTTCTCCTTGTGCACTCATGCACTTCACTCAATGCCCACCTGGAAGAGCTCCCATAATCTTCAGTGATTCTATCTGCAACTATGTCTCAGATACACAACCTTGCTTCCTGAGGTGTTCAGTAACCTCACAAGTCTTCTTCTTCCTGAGTTTTTGATCTCAGTTATGTGCCTCATCACGTCTTCGTCTAAACCCACAGCGTTCAGAAGTGCCTCCTCAGTGCACCGGCTCTTAGAACCCTCAGTGTCCTGTCATACCCTCCTGGCATGAAGCCTCAAAGACCTCTCAAGCCTGAAATCACACAAACTCCCTGCAAATGCTTAACAAACATACATTCATAGCATATATATGAAGAATAAAGGGAACACTCACAGAAATCCATAAAATACAGAACTCATGCAGGAAAAACTGTTGTTTTGTATTAAAAATGGCAAATTGCCTGTATCTTTACAATGGTGTTCCTGATCTCTCCTTGTCTCTTCTCTACTCCACTTGACTCAAAATGAGATATGAAAATATCTTTTACCTGAGGGCTCTTTCCTCCAGGTTCACCTACCCTAATTAAATTACATTCAATTACAATGAATGGGTTGTCTAGTCCAGGATCGGATCTAGATCTCAGCCATACACATTAAATGCCTATCCTGTCTACAGCCTGTGCAAAGGCATGGCTTTCCTGGCTCAATAGCCTAAGCACATTAAATTACATTGAAATTCAAATTCAAAATGAGGCTGCGCCTCTCTTCAGCCTTTGAATGCGTGCACGCTGACGTGGCTAGTTGGCTGGCTGCTGGCATGAAGTGATTCTCCTACATCACTAAATCTCAATACAGCAATCGACAACGCCAACACTACGCGCCAAGGAAAATCTCCCGAGTCAAGCATCGTAGGATATTTAGTTATAAGCGAAAAGTTAAAAGGGCTTAGACTAGGAGAGGCGGGGAGGAGGTGACATATGCACTAGGAGAGTAAGCATAGGAATTGGCGAGTATGGTGCAAGGCTAGTGTAGCTACAGGGCAAGGGAACCAATAGTTTTTTTTCATAGGGGCGAAGAAATCAAGCTTAGACGCTTAATCCTAACCCTAACCTAGCCAATCCCCTAAAGGAGTAATGTCTGTTTACAGACAAGTAAAGAAAACTTACGTCTAACCCTGTTTCTAGTTTAAGTAGCACCAATTTGAAACGTCCTGGAACTCACCCTGACAACTTTGGATGATGCAGGTTAAAGCATACAAGATGGTCAGGACTTGAGGGGTTCGAGGTAGGGGAGCATCGTCACAAGTGTCGCCAACACCACCGGCGCCACCACCACCATCGCCCGAACTAGCTCTCATACTGCTTTCGTTGGAAGCCATTAATGAGACTTTGAAGGGGCGACAACCGGTAGGTACTGAAGTGGAACCCCCATCGTCTGGAATGGATAATCCAGAAGCGTCAAGGGATTCAGGGGGAGGGCCTCCACCCGAAGACATCACATGAGAATTGTAGAAGATTAAACTTATGTAGTTTGTTGGGGGTCGCGCCAGTGAATGCGCGAAAGCGTGGTTGGAAGGCATGACAAGGTGTTTTTCCTTAAGGGACTATGAGTCCAACTCAAAGGCAAAGATCACAATTTTTCAATTAAGAGATAGCACCTTGAACTGGTAGGGCAACCTAGAAAGAAAACTGCACCTTACCCCAAACACAGTATCTTGGGAACTTTTCGAGGAGAGGTTCCAAAGGAAATATCTACCAGCATACTACGAGGAACAACAGGTAGGGGCATTTCATGCCTTAGTACAAGGAAACAGAACTGTAGAAGAATATGAGATCAAATTTATGGAACTAGTCAAATATGTTTCGTATATGGATAATGACCAATGACAGGAAGAGTGCTTCGTCTATGGATTAAACCCTAAGATAAGAGCTATGGTTCAGATGTGGAAGTCGTCTTTAGTAGCGGAGGTGGTGTAAAATGCACGTTATGCGGAAGAACACATGAACTTAACCGGGGGTACAAGACCGATATTTCCGCATCATCCTGGATTTGTAGGGAAGGCCCTAAGGACATTTCCTAGGGGAGGGGGCTCAAGGCCACCGCCATATGGTAACAGAGTCGTGCCAAGTATAGTAGCTGCAGGGATTTCAATGGCAGCGAGTCCAGCATCTCGTTCATTGCCAACAACACAGACAGGTCCACGACCATCTCAAGGAACATCGAGTAGGGTAGGGGTTCCAGGGGAAGGAACCCATTTCAGAGACATTCACATAACAGTACACAAGTTTAATCTCGTGTTACCTGTTGGGGGTACGGAGGACCCCATTACCAACGTGACTACCCAGAGTTACAATCAAGGTTCGTGCATAGAGAAGGAAAGGCACCGATGGGGAGAGCAAGTAGTAGCCACCAGATTTACGCAGCGGTTAATAATCGCTAGGCTGAACATCAATCCACGTTGGTGGAGTCATTAGGTATGCTAAATCATATCAATGTCAAGATTTTGTTTGATTCTGGTGTGACAGATAGTTTCATTTCACCATCTGCATTAGAAAAGAGTGGGTTGGCAGCCTATGAGCACGATGACTTTAAACAAGTCGAGATGGCTTTGGGGGAAAAACAAGCGGTAGGACCTAGTGTTGATAATTGTATAGTAGACATGGGAGTGTGTACTACCAGGTTGAAGGTATACGTCACTACTCTTGGGGCATATGACCTAATCATTGGAATGGATTGGTTAGCAGCTCACCGAGCTTTGGTAGATTGTTTCGCAAAGAGGGTGCTTTGTGTCGACGATGAAGGAAGGCCAGTAGAGATCTAGGGTGTACAAAGAAAAGTGTCGTTACGCTTTATATCAACTATGAAGGTTAAGCGATGCTTGAGACAAGGGTGTCGATTGTATGTAGTGGAAGCAGTGAATGAAAGCAAGGGACCCTCATTGGATCAGTACCCGGTATTGTCAAAATTTCAGGATGTTTTTCCAAACGAGTTACTAGGGTTACCTCCTGAGAGGGAGCTTGATTTTACCATTGAGCTAAAACCTGGTGCAGAACCAATCTCCAAGACTCTGTATCGGATGACAGCGTCGGAACTTTGTGAATTGCAAATGTAGTTGAAAGAGTTACTAGACTTAGGGCTAATAAGGCCCAGTGTCTCACCTTGGGGCGCACCGGTAATTTTTGTAAAGAAGAAGGATGGATCCTTATGACTATGTATAGACTACAGGGACTTGAACCGTGCTACAGTGAAAAATAGCTACCCGATGCCACGAATAGATGACCTCTTCGATCAGATGAAAGGGGCAGCGGTATTCTCAAAGATTGATTTGCAATCAGGGTATCATCAATTAAGGATAAAGGAAGGTGATATCCCAAAAACTACCTTCCGAACTCAGTTTGGACATTACGAGTTTGTTGTAGTACCTTTTGGATTGACCAATGTGCTAGCAGTATTCATGAGCCTCATGAACGGCGTATTCCAGAAGTACTTAGACCGTTTTGTACAAGTATTTCTAGATGACATCCTCATCTATTCCAAGAATGAAAGAGAACATGAGGAACACCTACGAGCAGTGTTGTCCTGCCTTAGGGAGAACAAATTATATGGAAAGTTGTCAAAGTGTTCCTTCTTCCAGAAAGAGATCCACTATTT
>ML787909.1:550940-569220 GCA_009831015.1 Picea engelmannii | reverse complement strand
CCATAAAGGATGGTATGAATAATTATGTAAGTGTTTACTTGAGGAAGATAAATATATATATGTATATATGTATATTTATATTTACTTAACTAAACTAAAATTATCTAAGTGAATGTAGCTTGTGCTAAATTATTGTAAATGAGTAATTTCGTGAACATTTAAATAGTTTACTATCTTTTATGAAATGAATGGTCTTGTTGATTGGATTGGAGGCACACAAGAATTACTTTAGGTGTGATAATTATTTTCATTAGTTCATCAGTACATGTACGAGTCATGTATGTGCTAGCTACACATGTATGCCTTGCAGATGTACACTAGTATGTATAAGTGTTTTAAATTGGTGGTGTTGATTATTTTTTGTGGATGTATGAATCGTGTGTCGTTACCCTTGTATTGTAAATTACTCTAACTTTGGGATGAAGTTTCTTGAAGGGTGGGTGTATGTAACAACCCAAATTGATTAATTTTATCATAGTTTTTAATTTAAATTTAATTAATTATTAAAATATATTAATGAGTCTTTTATTATTTTATTATTAAAAGGTGGGTGAAGTAATTAATGGGGGGATAAGGTTGTTGGGAATTAATGAGAGGGATTTGAGAGAGGAGGATAAGAAAGAAGGGGAGGACTTGGAAGAGAAATCTTATTTATGTTTGAGGATTTATGATTTTTTGAAAGAGAGAGGAGGAGGAGAAAATTGGAGGAATGGTTTTGGGGAGATCTCACAAGTGTAACATCCTCCCTGCTATTAAAATCAACATGCAGTAGATAGATACAATGAATTGGTAAAACGTTTTTTTATTTTATTTTTATAAACAAGTTGAGTAGTCAACTTGCATCTAACTTCTACAAAAAAAGACCTAATTAGAGTCTTAGCGCAAGGGATCCTAACCTACATTGGTTAAGCATTCATGATAAAAACAAAGCACCCCCAAAAAAAATGGAATCCACCTTACCATATCTGCAAAATAGTCCAACACATCTCTACTTAATTATATTGAAACAAAAGAGATACATTACAAGAAAATGATATCTATGCCCACCTATATATACATAAATATTCTTGCGACTCAAATTCGTTAAAATGAACATAGGGTATGCTATTATTGATATCATTTGCATAGTAATTGCAAGATGTTTCCAACTTAACAAGTTACTAAAGTTCAACTATGTATTTAACACACCCAACATAGATTCATGGATCATCAATAAAGGCAAGACAAAATAAGTATTTTCATAACTAGTTCTATTACTATATAACAATAATACTATCATTATGCTTTTAATATCTCTCACCACTCTAACTATCAATTAACCAAGTTTTTAACTAACATTTTCCATGTCACTACATTCATTATTATTCTATTAATAACTTCGTATCTATTCATACTTAAAAAGTAATATTTTAATTTAAACATGCCTTAGATCAAGATAGAGGTTGTTCACCCTACTAGGTATAACCTTGACCCCGCAGTCTAACTGTAGTATTGGTCTAAGAATAGTTGGCAGGATAGCATGCCTCTTGCGGTCTATAAAAATCCACAATGTTATCTAAAAGGAAGGACGTAGCTGGCTAAGATCAATATTGGATCATCAAGATTAAACGCTCATAGAAATTTGTTCACTAAAACTAAAATATTGCTACCTTTATTATTATACCAAAAACCTATAATAGGAAATTGCCAAAATATTTATAAAAGCTCTCACCCTAAAATTGTCAATTAATTGTTTACCAAAGAATAGTTATTCCTAAATTAAACATTATAGGCCAAGGCGCAATGATAGAAATTTAACCAACACAGAACACAAACTCGATGTGAAGGTTTACAGGGTTAACCACACAATTCCTAAGATTCTATTTTAACCAGTCCACGACATGGTCCATGGTTTCCTAAATCCATTACACCTATGGCATGCAATAAAAATATCTGGACTGTCAAGGAGTAACTCACTAACATTATCAAATTCTGCAAGATATTAAAGTTGTTATTACACCGTTTTCAAAAATGAAGAAATCGATTATCAATTCATTGTCATCAGTTTCAATGCCGAAATAAATTCTAGAGAAGGAAAAATGTTGAATGAGAAATTTATACAATTACGGTGATACCAAGGTCGCTATGAGGGAAATTTATATAGTACTGGGATACATAAACATGGTCGTGACACGTGTGGTTCTAAAATATGTCTATCATTAAGAAAAACACAAGGATATCTAAAGGGAATCCATGTGTAATCCAAACAACTCGCTAGAAACCATAAGACAAACGCAGTCAACTTCTTAAGTAGATTCGCGGTGATACACAGGAAAACGCAGTCAAGGGAAGGGAGTGAACGACGCACAGGTCGTCAACACACAGAAAAGAGAGGTGTGTTGGACACACGGAATTCAACAACGCAGAAAGTAAGGGTTGTGAGGGACGCACATGCATGAGGATAAAACGTCAAGCACAAGTGTAAAAACACAAAGCTGAACCGATTAACCCAACACCGAGATAAAATGGAATTTCCTTAGTAAAATCAACATCATTTCTGCCTATTCAGGAAAAATGACTTCGCTATGTTAAAAAGAAACATTCAAGGAGGGAGATAACAATGATAAGGGAGTCTGGAATATGATAATAATTTTTTGTTATACCCTAAATAAATTTTCCATCAGAATAATGTTGTTCTAAAAACTCTGTCATCCAAATGTATAAAACGTTGTCAGGCATGCAACAACACAAGCTATCTTCTACACCACACCAGTAATATAAAATGCGAACAAAAATTTGTTGGTTACAAAATATACCATCACGCATCATTATATATAAATTTTCTGTCACTCAAAATCGTTACCACTGGAATGGCAATAAACATATGTCTAGAAAAAAAAATCACTGTTAATATATTTATATTTTTCAAGCCAAGAAATGTCAAGTAATCAACTCCCCTATATCCCAAAGCATAGCATAAAATCGTTGTCTCAAGTTAAAATCCAGGTATGAAGTCAATCGCAGACAAAGGTAGGGATGAACAACCAAGCGCATAACTAAACCAACAAGGATGCAAGGAAATCCATACGCAAGGGTACTTTTTCCTAGAAGGCACAAGTCAAACAATCAGCCAAGGACAATAATAGAGGTAGACGACGGATGGGTTTATCCTTCACTTCATCATCCTCGCACGGGAAAGCAGGGCGTTGAGATCCATAGGTATTTTAACACTAAGGCGACGACCATAGATCAGGCTCTTGGCCGACTGCTCAGGCGAGGACTGGTGAGCTAGGGACGAAGGCTAAACAACCACGAAGGTCACAAACAACATAGCCAGGTGGTCAAGACGTGCCAAAAAACGAAGGCCAAGAGAGTCAACAATCGTCGAGCTAGGCTAAGAAAAGTTCAGTCACCAATCTAAACATTCAATCTACTACCTAATCAACATGCAGATCCAAGCATAAAACCTATATCATATACTATACAAAATGAAAAGAGAGTGTCATTGCCTATTTGCCCACTCTGAGTGATGACCGCACGCTCCATGCAACTCCCGCTCGTCGATCGTCGAGACTTCACCGGTACCTCCCAACAAATGCTAGGGGTACTCTTCTTCCCCATTATCCCCCCGAGTCGAAAAGGGGCCACACAGACTATCTAGAGATTTCGACTAGCTCCCAGCTCGCCTTGCAAGGCTGAGCTACCACTCCTCACCGAGCTGGGTATCCCAACTCCCATAAGTAATTCAGTCAAGTAGATATTTCTACAGCGTAATGTTATGCAAACAAAAGAAAATCCTTCATCCTTCTCCTTCCTTCAGTATATAGAGTTTTGAACTTCCTTTTTTTCCTAAAATCTCATTTCATTAAAGTTTTAAAAATAAATTCCTAAAAATTCCTCTCCGTACAAGTGTCCCCCATCCCCTACATTCCTCCATAAATTAATTTCTTTAATTAACTAATTATCTTTATTTCCCTCACCCGCCTAGAGTTACTCCTAGAATCACTCCTAGGTGTCCCCAAATTCAGATTTTAATGGCTTTCCCTATTATTAAATTGCTAGTTCAGTTTAAATTAGAAAGCTCTTAAATGGTAGATACTTTTTCTAAGTTTGACTTTCCGCTTTTTCCCTTATGTTCCACTTTTTTCCTTTTTATGTTTACCTCCTTTCCTAGTTTCCTAATTTTTTAGATTTTCCCTCTTTGCCCTTTTTAATTAGAACTCAAAAAGGCAGGTGTGGAAATTAACCCCTTTTTCCCCTTTCTCATTTAATTAGTATATTTTAAATTATCAAAATAATAAGACAATTAATTCCCTTTTTAAATTGTATTTCAACAGATTTTTATGAATAAATTAAATTTCTTACTCCCTTCGTGTTACAAGATTTAATGAAGATCATAATTATTATTTAAGTTGTTTTTATTTTTATTATTTTTATTATTATTTTATAGATAGACAAAATTTTACCACTAGCGTAATTTAGCTCAGACCTTAAATTTCGTACTAGGCGACATTTAATTAGGGAAAATGTTTTTTTTTTTAATTCTTATCACTTTGTTCATCCTAAGGCCGACTAGGTTCATTCATTTATCAAAACAATGCGACGTGCCCTTCAGGACACACTAGGTGCTCCAAGGGTGCCACTCGCCTCATTTGTTCCCTTGCGCGACGTGCCCTTTAGGATGCACTACATGCTCCAAGGGTGCCACTCGCCTCTTGACTGACTTGGTAGACATCAATAACCCCTGGAGTCAACACTCCGCCAAGTGAACTTGTGGGAGACTAAGGGCCTCTAAGGAATAAGGGCCCCGCCTTATTGCGCGCCCCTTAGAATCATCGTGAGCGACTGTCACAGTCTGCCCTCACAGCATCGTGGGTCATCTCGAACTAGGTAATCATTAACCTATAGTTAGAGCCACGGTGGGAGTGCTAGTAGGTTGTGGTAGGGCTGTTGTCCACACTTCTCCCTCAACATCTCTGGTAGTCATGCATGACCCCTTTACTCCACATGTGAGTTTGGTCGGCAAGCTATCGTCAGCTTGCATCATCAACAAATCATGTTAGAATATATTCATATCATATCATCTAATCAAATGCACTAATATCACAGTAAAACAATCCAACCCCAATGGTATACTCCCTGACTCGATCTAGAGTCCAAGGGGTTCCATCGATGCCTCTGCATCCTCGAGGTCCAAAATTCTGCACACTCATTAAAACTGAGTCAATAGCACCTGTCTAGGTCAAAGCGGTAAAACAACATGTCATCAACCCATAACGCCTCATAATCAAAATCAAAAGTTTTAATAGCATAATAATCTAGATCACTTGGGAGCAAGTGTCCTCAAAGAATAAGTTTGCTCAGTGCGCCAGAGCGGGATGTTACATACACCCCCTCTTGGTATAAACTTCATCCCGAAGTTTCACAGTATATATGCCGAAATAAAGTGTATCACAGTATCATATGTCTATCTATCAAACAAAAATGGAAACGGCTGGTGCATATCATATGCATCCTCCCAGATCGTCGAGTGAGGACTATAATTGTCCCACTGAACCTTGACCTGATCTACCGTTCGATGTCAAAGTTGTCGAATGTGATGATACAAGATGCATACTGGCTCAGGCGTGAGCACCCCCTCATCCAATACCTGCAAGAACTCATGTTAATAACATGTGTAGGATCACTAATATAATGTCTCAAAATAGATACATGAAAAACATCGTGCATACGCCTCAAAGAATCTGGCAAGGCTAGTCGATAGGCCATGGGCCCCTTTCTCTCCACAATCTCAAAAGGTCCCACGAACCTAGGAGAGAGTTTAGCTCCCTTCCAAAACTTTATCAAACTCTTATGCGGTTTAACCTACAAGAAGACTCGATCACCGACCTCATAACTACAGTCGAAACAGCACGCATCGGCATAACTCTTCTGTCGATCCTGAGCTTCTTTAATCTGTTGTCTTATTGTTTGCATTTGTTCTTCCATTTCTTGGATCGCTTCTGGGCCCACCAAATCCCTATCCTCAAGCCGATCCCAACTCAAAGGCGTTCAACATGGTCACCCGTAAATAAACTCGAAAGGCGCCATCTTAATGGTGCTCTGGTAACTGTTGTTGTAAGAGAACTCCACTAGACTTGGCAAGAATTCTTCCCAATGCTTTTGTTGGTCCATCAAGTACATGCGCAACATGTCCTCCAAGGTTTGGTTAGTTCGTTCGATCTTCCCATCAGTCTCTAGGTGATATACAGTACTAAAGTTAAGTTGGGTTCCCAAGGCCTCTTGGAAACTCGTCCAAAATCGTCCAGTAAACATCGATCCTCAATCGGATATAATCCTCTTAGGCATGCCATGCAGCCTCACAATCTCACTGATGAAAACTCTAGCTATGTCAGGTGCCTGATACGTCATATGCACAACAATAAAGTGAGCACTCTTCGTTAGAGTATCTACTACTACGAAAATTGAGTCATGTCTCCTTGCCTTCAGTGGCAATCCAACAATAAAATCCATTGAAATAACCTCCCATTTCGATTCTGGAATAGCATGTGGTTGTAGTAATCATGTTGGGTGTCCATGTTCATCCTTTACCTACTGAAATTCTAGACATCTGGCCACATAGTTGAATATGTCTGCCTTCATTCCCTTCTAGAAGAATAAGGGTTTAAGGTTTGCCCTCATCTTCGTGACTATCGGGTGAGCCATGTAAACTGCTCTATGAGCCTCACTCAGGATCAACATCCTCAAATCGTCATTCGGCGGTACGTAGATCTGATTTTTAAACCTCAATAATCCATCACTATCAAATGAAAATCCTTCAAATCATGGTACCATCATTGTGTTTTGTCCGTGATGCAGGAGCATCACAATTATCAAGCGAGCCAGTGTAGAAGACAATGAACAACTGGACAAGCCCAGCCAAACTTTTTGAATTTTATCTTGAAGATGATGTGCCAATGTATAATTGAAGTCATTTAATGAAAATCGCCTTTTGAATATTGTATTGGACCTTGAGCGATTCGCTCTCATCCTTAGTAGATAGGAGGCATTTAATCTAGTTAATGCAGGTAGATAGAATTTATTTCCAGATTTGACAGTTTTAGAGCGCAGGAGGGAAAACAGATATAGACACCCTCATTGTACATTGTAACATTAGCTAGCAAGCAAGCAAAAAAAAAACAGTTAGAAGCATCGAGCAAGAATAGCAGAGAACTGTAGAATAACATCCATGTACAGATTTTGAATTAAAAGAAGGAATTGATTTAGATTCATGGTGTTATGTCTCTCTGCATGTGTGTGTTGAGGATATGCTCATGAATTTTTGTTTTCCTGTTATGCATTTGCTTTGATATGTTGTGCATATGATTTCATGGTTGAGTTTGAAATCTGAAGGAAAGGAGGAATGAGTTTCAATTGTTTCTTTATTTGAGCGAAGATTCCTGCAAGGAGTGCAGTCGAAAACATCCGCAAGGAGTGCGTTGATGGAGGCTCAGGTAGTTTAACTCTTACTCTTATTCACCCAGAAGTGAAATTGGGTTGTTGGAGCTGTGCTAGGAGTGTGCAGGCAGAAGGAAGTCTCAGTTGTGAATCTGAGCAGAAGCTTTGGAGGATAGTTGTTGCAAGTGTGCGCAGAGTCAAGAGAGGCTGAACACTTGAAGTGTTGCAGAGTTGCCGCAAGGAGTGTGTGCAAAGACCCTCTTTTGAGGCTCGAAGTCGTGACAGAGCTCAAGAGGGATAAAGCCTTCGAAGTTGTTGAAGGACAGCGTGAAGAAGTTAGTGATTGGAAGCTTGTAAGAAGTGTTGCAAGTTCGCGTATAGGAGGTTTCGCATCAAGAAATCCTCAAGGAGGAGAAGTGACGGTCAAGATCTTGTGGAGGGAACTCGTGAAAATCCTGTGAGCCATCAGATCCACCAGAAGTAGCAAGGAAGTTACGACCACATCAGGAGTTTAAGCTCAGGACACCATGAGTCGTTGGATCATCATCTAGTTACCCATCAACCGTCTGATTGGACATAAGCTACAAAGGGTTTAAGCCCGTGTGCGACATCGGGGTTTCAAAAGTTCAGAAGTTTAAGGCCTTTCAGGTTTCGAAACACTGATGGGAAATCCTAGCCGTTGATCTCGGTAGGACATGCATCAGGAATCTGGAGAGGCATCAGGGTTCGACACATCGTGAATTCCGGGAGAGAAGAAATCACGACATCAGGAATCACGATCCGCGATATCTCAACAAGCTCATAACTGTCCATCGTTTGGGATGTGCGTCAGGAGATCTCGAGTAGTCGGAGTTCGGGACATCGGGGATTTCGAAGGCAAGAAATCCTTACATCTTGGAATCGCGATCCGCGATATCCTGATGGAAGGGTTCGTGTGGGCCACATCAGAGTTGGTGGAAGACAGGTGGCGCAATATCGGGAATCGGGAAAAGGAAAGTCTCGAGTCCATTGACATCAGGATTCGCGATCCCGCGAATCCCAAAATCCCGATAGAAGTGAAGGGAGCTAAGGTAACAACTCGCACGTGCGTCGGAGTTTCGTCACGTCGGGTATTGGGAGTCGGGGATTAGCAAGGCAAGTCGTTTTCGACATTATGAGTACCAAAATCCCAACGGAAGGATTCCCGATAGGAATAGGAGGCATTGACATTTACCCATCGGGTTTCGGGGTTCTGTGAAGCACAGGGTGCACGACCACGGGACTCGCGAAACTGCGAAGTCCGATTCCCTGATTTTAGAAGGGGAATCATTAAGAAGAGAGTTGTGGGTGCAGATTTTCCAGATAGGGAAAATAAAAGAGCTATTTAAGAGTTCTTCAGGCCGTGAGAGGAAGAAGAAGATCCTGTGAGAGCGGACGTGCCCTGGGTGGCGTGGCTGCATCAGAGTGGTATCAGAGCCAAAAAATTTCTTTGCTTTCTGTAGCAGAGAAGGAAATTTCACCATGCCGCCAAGGAGACGGGATAGACAGTCACCCGATCTAGAAGAAAGAGAAAACCCAAGGAGAAGGGGAAGACAAGCGCAAAATCTAGAAATGGAAAGAGAGATACTAGATCTCCGAGCAAGACTTGAAGACATGGAGACAATGCAAAGACACACAGCCAGTGCAGGGGATCTTAGCGATTCCGAGAGTGAAGTTGAAGCTGAACAAGAAAGAGAAGTTGCAGCCGAGGATGCAGCCAATGAGCGATTAATTAAAGCTATTGCATGGATGAGTTCAAAAACAAAGATGGACATTCCAGTTTATGAAGGAAAACTGGATGCAGAAGAGCTTCTAGACTGGATTAGAGCTCTGGACACATACTTCGATTATGAAGATGTCGAAGAGGATAAAAAAATCAGACATGCTATCACGAGATTGAAGGGACATGCAGCATTATGGTGGGACGAGCTTCAAGCAGATAGACGCTGCAAGGGCAAGCAGAAAATTAAAAGCTGGGATCAAATGATTGCAAAGATGAAGGCAAAGTTCACCCCGAGAGATTACCAAATTTCTCTGTTCAGGAGGATGCAGAACCTGAGACAGAAGCTGATGATAGTGAAAGAATACACTGAGGAATTCTATCGATTGAACATCAGAGAAAGTCATCGGGAGAGCGATGATGAGAAAGTTGCCAGGTATATGAATGGCCTGAGATACAATATCCAGGACGAGATCAGTATGACAACCATCCGAATGGTGGAGGATGTGTATCAAATGGCTTTGAAAGCTAAAGAGAAATTGAGCCATAAGCAAGGACAGCGAGGTCGAGGCAGGAGTCAGCGCAAGGGTAAATCGGTTACCCAAGATAAATTCCAGAAATCCAAGGATGACTGGAAAAAGCCTCAGACTAGGACCGAAAGAGGTGGAAGTTCTCAACGAGGCCAACATGCTGGACAGTGGGGGCAGCATACAGAGCAGAGCGGAGGATACACTGACAATAACATGTTTCCTCATACCAAAGGTAGAGGACAAGGAATAGGTGGAGTAATCACATGCTTCACATGTGGGAAAAATGGGCACAAGTCCTTTGATTGTCCAGATAAAAAGAAGGACGGAGGAGAAGCTCACATCGTCAAGGCACAGAGGTGGGATGTTGAGGCCAAAGACGCAGAAGGCAGAAGATCGCTTATGATGCGAAAAGTCCTTTTGTCACCCCAGAAGGAGGTGGAAAGTTCAGTCCAAAGGACCAGACTTTTCAGAACAGCTTGCAAGACCAAGGACAGGGTGTGCAAGGTCATTGTTGACAGTGGTAGCACGGATAATCTCATATCCACATAGATGGTAGAGAAGATGGAGCTAGAGATGACTGATCATACAAGCCCATACAGAGTTTCATGGCTACAGAAAGGACACCAAGTAACTGTTACTAAACAATGTTTAGTTGAGTTCAAGATAGGAGGTTATAATGATAAGATCTTCTGTGATGTTATTCCCATGGATGTTTGTCATTTATTGCTGGGTAGACCATGGAAATATGATAGAAATGTGATTCATGATGGGAGAATGAACACATATACCCTGGAGAAGAATGGGAGAACCCATATGTTGCTTCCGATAAAGGATAAGGAGGTGAAGCCGGAGGTAAGCAACACAGTACTTCTCATGAGTGGGAAGGAACTTCTTACAGAGCTTAAGAAGAAAGAAGATCCACAATTCTTTGTGGTCGGGAAACCGAGGATTGTTCTGACTAGCATAAGAGTGGATGATTTACCAGATGAGGTTTAGGAACTGCTGGAAGAGTTCGCTGACATCATTGTGGATGAACTACCTCGTTCGTTGCCACCGATGAGAAGTGTAAGTCATCATATTGACCTCATACCAGGAGCTAGTTTGCCGAATAAAGCCACGTACAGATTGACGCCGTAGGAGAATGAGGAGGTTAAAAGACAATTCCATGATTTATTAGACAAGGGATTGGTCAGGGAAAGCTTGAGTCCATGTGTTGTTCCAACAGTACTCAGTCCGAGGAAAGACGGAGGCTAGAGGATGTGTACCGACTCAAGGGCGATCAATAAGATAACCATTAGATACAGGTTTCCATTGCCAAGAATGGATGATCTGATGGATTGCCTGAGCGGAGAAAAATACTTTTCAAAGATTGATCTGAAGAGCGGATACCACTAGATTCGCATGAGGGAAGGCGATGAGTGGAAGACAGCCTTCAAAATAAATGAAGGATTGTATGAATGGCTTGTCATGTCGTTTGGCTTGAAAAATGCGCCAAGTACATTTATGAGGCTAATGAACGAAGTCCTGAGGGAATTCATCAGGAAATTTGTCATTGTGTATTTGGATGACATGCTGATTTACAGTAAATCAGAGGCTGAACATCTGAATCATTTGGCCATTTTGATGAAGAAACTACAGCAGGAGAAGTTGTTGATTAATATGAAGAAGTCCTCATTTATGAAGACAGAGCTCATTTACTTGGGTTTTGTTATTTCGGCTAATGAGTTGAGGATGGACCCAGATAAAGTGGAGGTAATTAAGAATTGGCCATCACCGAGAAATGTATTAGAGGTGAGAAGTTTTTATGGTTTGGCTAGTTTCTACCGAAAATTCATCAGAAATTTTAGTGGAATTAGCGCAGCGATGATGGATGCAGTGAAGAAGTGGCATAAGTCTTTTCACTGGACAGCAGAGGCTGAGAAGAGCTTCAATCTGTTGAAGCGGAAGATCACGGAACAACCGGTTTTGGTGTTTCCAGATTTCCAAAAGACATTTCAGGTGAAATGTGATGCAAGTGGGTTTGCCATAGGAGCAGTCTTAAGTCGGGAAGACAGGTCGGTCGCATATTTCAGCGAGAAGCTGGATGAGGCAAAACTGAAATACTCCACATATGATAAAGAATTCTACGCTATCATATAGGCATTAAAGAAGTGGAGGCATTAATTGATTCCAAAGGAGTTTGTATTGTACAGTGATAACCACGCATTACAGTTTATGACTCAACAAGAGAAGTTGAATCAAAAACATGCAAAATGGGTAGAGTATATGCAGAATTTCACATTTGTGATTAAGCATATTTCGGGTACTGCTAACAAAGTGGTTGATGCTTTGAGCAGGAAGTGTTTGTTGCTGCAGGAATTCCGAGTCAAAACATTGGGTTTTGAGGATCTCAGGAACATGTACGCAGGAGATGCAGATTTTGGAGAGGCGTATGAAGCAGCTGAGAATCCAGTTCTCAGAGACAGAAGCCCTTGGATATATTATATGATCCAAGAAGGATTGTTGTTCAAAGGCAATCAACTGTGTATTCTGAAATGCTCCATGAGGGAAAACTTGTTGAAGGAGAAACACAATGGAGGATTGGTCGGACACTTTGGCCATGACAAGACATTCATGAAGCTGAATGAATCATATTTTTGGCCAGGTATGTGAGCAGATGTCAAGAGGTTCATTGACAGATGCAGAGTTTTCCAGCATTCGAATGGGAGGAAACTGAATGCAGGTTTATATCATCCATTACCCATACCTGAGAGGCCGTGGGATGAAATTAGCATGGATTTCATACTGGGATTGCCAAGGACACAAAGAGGTGTTGAGTCAATCTTTGTGGTAGTGGATAGGTTTTCTAAGATGGCACACTTCATTCCATGCTAGAAGACCAGTGATGCGACACACATCGCAAATCTATTTTTCAAAGAGGTCATTCGACTTCATGGATTGCCAAAAAGCATAGTTTCGGACAGGGACACTAAATTCATAGGGAATTTTTGGAGGACCTTATCGAAGAAGTTGGGGACTAACTTGGTGTTTAGTTCTGCTTATCATCCTCAGATGGATGGAAAAACAGAGGTAGTGAACAGAAGTCTGGGAGACTTGCTGAGAAGCTTGCTGACAGAGCACCACAGCAGTTGGGACAACATATTGCCACAAGCAGAGTTCGCATACAATGATTCAATGAATCGGAGCACAGGCCGAAGTCCATTCCAGATTGTATATGGAACACAGCCAAGAGGAGTTTCTGAGTTGAGGGATTCAGGACAGACTGCTACTAGCAGTGCTAGCACAGAAGAATTCGCCGAAGCGATGAGGGAACTTCACAGCCGGGTGAAGCAGCGATTGCAGAGTTCAAATCAGGAATATAAACGTAGAGCAGATCAACATCGAAGACAACTTCCATTCAAGGTTGGGGATCTAGTTCTAGCACACTTGAGAAAAGAAAGGTTCCCGAGAGGAACATATAACAAATTGAAAATGAAGAAAATCAGGCCATGCAAGGTCTTGAGAAAATTCGGGGAAAATGCTTATGAGATCGAGTTACCCGAAGGGATCAGAATATCTCTGATATTTAATATCGCAGATTTATACCCATACAGAGCTGGAGAAGCAGAGACTAGAATAAAGGAACCAGTGATCCAGTGGCTGAAACAAATGCCAGTTGCAGAGGAGCCACAGATGGAATGCATACTGGACAAGAGAGTGGGTAAGAAGACCCGAAGGAAGGAATACTTCAAGTATATGGTCAAATAGAAGGGCCATCCAGTGGAAGATGCTAGTTGGGAGGCTGAAGCAGAGGTACAGAAGCATGGAAAGATTGTGCAGGAGCTCATGGACAGGAGCCCATGAAGTTTTTCAAGCGAGGGAGTATGATGCAGGAGCATCGCAATTATCAAGCGAGCCAGTGCGGAAGACAATGAACAGCTAGACAAGCCCAGCCAAACTTTTTGAATTTTATCTTGAAGATGATGTGCCAATGTATAATTGAAGTCATTTAATGAAAAGCACCTTTTGAATATTGTATTGTACCTTGAGTGATTTGCTCTCGTCCTTAGTAGATAGGAAGCATTTAATCTAGTTAATGCAGGTAGATAGAATTTATTTCCATATTTGACAATTTTAGAGCGCAGGAGGGAAAACGGATATAGACACCCTCATTGTACATTGTAACATTAGCTAGCAAGCAAGCAAAAAAAAACAGTTAGAAGCATCGAGCAAGAATAGCAGAGAACTATAGAATAACATCCATGTACAGATCTTGAATTAATAGAAGGAATTGATTCAGATTCATGGTGTTATGTCTCTCTGCATGTGTGTGTTGAGGATATGCTCATGAATGTTTGTTTTCTTGTTATGCATTTTCTTTGACATGCTATGCATATGATTTCATGGTTGAGTTTGAAATCTGAAGGAAAGGAGGAATGAGTTTCAATTGTTTCTCTATTTGAGTGAAGATTCATGCAAGGAGTGCAGTCGAAAACATCCGCAAGGAGTGCGTTGATGGAGGCTCGGGTAGTTTAACTCAACATAAATTCACCCAGAAGTGAAATTGGGTTGCTGGAGCTGTGCTAGGAGTGTGCAGGTAGAAGGAAGTCTCAGTTGTGAATCTGAGCAGAAGCTTTGGAGGATGGCTGCTGCAAGTGTGCGCAGAGTCAAGAGAGGTTGAACACTTGAAGTGTTGCAGAGTTGTCACAAGGAGTGTGTGCAAAGACCCTCTTTTGAGGCTCAAAGTCGTGAGAGACCTCAAGAGGGATAAAGCCTTCGAATTTGTTGAAGGACAGCGTGAAGAAGTTGGTGATTGGAAGCTTGTAAGAAGTGTTGCAAGTTCGCGTACAGGAGGTTTCACATCAAGAAATCCTCAAGGAGGAGAAGTGACGGTCAAGAGCTTGTGGAGAAAACTCGTGAAAATCCCGTGAGCCTTCAGATCCACCAGAAGTAGCAAGGAAGTTACGGCCACATCAGGAGTTTAAGCTCAGGACACCATGAGCCGTTGGATCATCATCTGGTTACCCGTCAACCGTCTGATTGGACATAAGTTGCAAAGGGTTTAAGCCCGTGTGAGGCATTGGGGTTTCAGAAGTTCAGAAGTTTGAGGCCTTTTAGGTTTCGAAACACTGACGGGAAATACTAGCCATTGATCTCGGCAGGACATGCGTCAGGAATCTGGAGAGGCATCGGGGTTCGACACATCGTGAATTTTGGGAGTGAAGAAATCACGATATCAGGAATCGCGATCCGCGATATCCCGACAAGCTTAGAACCATCCATCATTTGGGACGCATGTCAAGAGATCCCGAGTAGTCGGAGTTCGGGGCATCAGGGATTTCGAAGGAAAGAAATCCTTACATCTTGGAATCGTGATCCATGATATCTCGACGGAAGGGTTCGTGTGGGCCACATCAGAGTTGGTGGAAGACAGGTGGCGCAATATCGGGAATCGGGAAAAGGAAAGTCCTGAGTCCATTGACATCAGGATTCGCGATCCCGCGAATCTCGAAATCCCGATAGAAGTGAAGGGAGTTAAGGTAACAACTCGCACGTGCGTCGGAGTTTCGTCACGTCGGGTATCGGAAGTCGGGGATTAGCGAGGCAAGTCATTTTCGACATTATAAGTGCCGAAATCCTGACGGAAGGATTCCCGATAGGAATAAGAGGCATTGAAATTTACCCATCGGGTTTCATGGTTCTGTGAAGCACAGGGTGCATGACCACGGGACTCACGAAACTGCAAAGTCCGATTCCCCGATTTGAGAAAGGAAATCATTAAGAAGAGAGCTGTGGGTGCAGATTTTCCAGATAGGGAAAATAGAAGAGCTATTTAAGAGTTCTTTGGACCGTGAGAGGAAGAAGAAGATCCTGTGAGAGCGGACGTGCCCTGGGTAGCGCGGTTGCGTCAGTCCGATAAAACCCTCGACCTCTTTGTACCAATCATCATTACGCTGTAAATTTAGAATCTTTTCATGCAGATTCGTCTAAAGAGGCAGCACAAAAAAGATGCGTGGTCTCTGACTCAATGCATCTGCCACTCGGTTCACTGTTCCTTCTATGTAAGTAATCTCAAATTCGTACTCGCTAAGAAATTTTGACCAACGTCGTTGTCACGCGTTTAGGTCGCTTTGCATAAATATGTGTTGTAGTCCACAATGGTCAGTCTTTAGTTCAAATTTTCGTCCAACAAGGTAGTGTCTCCAAACCTTCAAGGCATATATGATGGCTAACAACTCCAAATCATGCATCACGTAGTTCTCCTCATGCCTTTTCAGTTTCCTCGAAATGTAAGCAATCACTCATCTATCTTACATCAAGACTCTTCCTAAGCCTTCCTTGGATGCGTCAGTGCATACCAAGAAGTCCGCATCCATGTCAGGGACCTTTAGTATCAGTGTTGTTGTCAACAACTCCTTGAGCCTCCAAAATGCCACGCATTTCTTGGTCCAAAAAAACTTCTTGTTTTTCTTCTGCAATTCCATGATTGGATTTTCTATCTTTGAAAACCCCTTGACGAACCATCGATAGTATCCTGCTAAACCCATGAAGCTATTCACTTCTAGGACATTCGTCGGTGCAGGCCATTCCATAATGGCCTCGACCTTCGCTAGATCCATAGCGATACCTTCACCAGAGATGACGTGCCCTAAGTAGTGGATCTTCCATTTATAAAATGAGAATTTGGATAACTTCCCATACAATTTGTGATCTCGCAAACACTATAGTACCAAGCATAAGTGTTTTTCATGCTCCTCTGTCATCCGAGAGTAAATAAAAATATCGTCAATGAATACTTGGATGAACTTGTCCAAGTACTCGCGGAACACCCCGTTCTTCAAACTCATAAACACTCTTGGGGATTTTGTCAGTCCAAATGGTAAAATAGTAAACTTGTAATGTCCAAACCTCATCTTAAAGGTGGTCTTAGGGACGTCATCCTCCTTGATCCTTAACTGGTGATACCCTGATCGCAAATCAATCTTGGAGAACACCGTCGCGCCCTTCATTTGATCGAACAGATCATCAATTCTCGGCAACAGATATTGATTCTTGATCATGGCCTTGTTTAGTTGACAGTAGTCAATGCAGAGTGATGCAGAAGCATCACCAACTCAGCAAGCGAGCCAACACATCAAGCGAAAGTTCAGCTGGAAAAGCAAACCCAAAATTTTGAAATGCTTTGGGACTGTTGCGCAGATCTTAAATGAATCATTTAAGAGATGGCGCTTTTGTATATTGTATCAAACCTCGATCCATACGCTCTTGTCTGAAGTAGATAGGAGGAATTTAATCTAGTTAATGCAGGTATATAGGATTTTATTTCCAGATTAGACAGTTTCTGATTTCGAGAGGGAAAACGGATATAGACACCCTCCTTTGTATCATTGTAAGATAAGCAGCATTCAGAAGAGAAGAGCAAGCAGAGAACTTTGTGAAGAACACCCATGTACAGATTTGAGTTAATAGAAGAGAGTCTTTGATTCAAATTCAGGGTTTGAGCTGAAGTCTGAATGAGAGAGGGAATGAGTTTCAATTGTTTCTCTATCTGAGCCAGGAGATTCCTGCAAAGAGTGCAATCGAATTCATCTGCATAGAGTGCGTTGATGAGGGTTCAGTAGTTTAACACTTATTCTCATTCAACCAGAAGTCTCAAGAGTTTGTTGAGACTATGTGAAGAGTGTGCAGGTGGAATTAGAAATCTCAGTTGTTAGTCTGAGAAAAGAACTAAGGACTGTCGCTACAGGGAATGTGCGGAGTCTGAGAGATTCAACACTTGAGAAGTCGTTGAATGCCAAGTGCGGGGAGTGCGCACGAATTCCTCTGAGGGAGTAAGAGTGAATAAGCTCAAGAGGGATAGAAACCTTGTGATATCATTGAAAGGGAGTGTAGAAGGTTTCGAGCAGGAGCTGCAAGTGCAGGCTTGGAGAACAAGTCTCGGCAGAAGCACTTAGTCATTTTTTAAGAAAACATCCAGGAAGAGGAGTCGACGGTCAGGATTCACAGGGCAGAGTAATGAAATCCCGCCAGCTGTTGGATCTCGACGAGATACACATGGGTTAAACCTAAGCGTGTCGAGGAGGAGCCTAAGAGCCATCGGGATTTGGCTCATCGAGGAATCGGGGTTTGTAGAGACAGGAGTTTTATGCCTGTTGAAATCACGATCAGCGATTTCCCGACGCAGCTGGAACCATTGATCGTTGTTGGGACACGTGGCATGAGATCCCTGGGAGTCGGGGTTTAGCACTTCAGAGATATTGGTGTCGAGAGTGTTGTGGGGTATTCTACCCTACGGACTAATAAGCTAGGGCTCTAAACTTATATGCAGATCATGACCCTTAAGATTTAACTTTTAACCTTCTACCCAAAATCTCAACCCCTTTTCTCAGGCAAACACGGGAAGAATGAACTAACCTTTTTATCGACGGTTGAAGTAGATCCTCCGTTGAGTTGTTATCTCCTTGCTGCTGCTACTTCCACAAAGCTTCCTGCAATCAAGACAAAACTATGCATGCATGCTACTGATCTACTAGGGGGTTAGAGATAAAACATAAATCAAATAACATAGATGAGACTCATGTATTCGGGACGGGAAAAGTATCTTTTTCATTAATCT
>ML787909.1:517672-541988 GCA_009831015.1 Picea engelmannii | reverse complement strand
TGTGAATCAACTTACAATGATTTCTGAGATCGGCCACCGTTCCTCGATCCTGATCCTGGGCTCCTCCTCTTCTTCTGTCCTCCAACTGCTACTGCATGAATTTCTCCTAAAGCTTGAGGCAAGGCTAAAGGGTTGGGACAAAATTGATTTGGCAATTTGGCAGAGTTTCTTTGCTATGATTTTCCTTTTTTGAATAGTACCCCTACCCCTCCTTTTATAGGCTAGAAGGAGCTAGGGTTTTAGGCAAACTCTCGGCCATGCATGGCCAGGAGTTCCAGTTAACTGACAAAAAGCCTCGTGTCCCGGCGGAAACTTTCCTGATTTTTTGCTTTGTTAGGTACCCGCGGGCTGTAGTGGGTTAGCCCGCAGATACCTGCGTGCAGTAGAAGGTCAGCAAGCGGTCCCCTGCGCCCAGTGAGAGGTTAAGGCGCAGATTTGCATGTTTTAAGTGGTTTTTCAAGGTTTTATTCAGCATGGCTTTGGCTAGGAAGAGGCATGAGTTGGCCTGATGCCAGGTAAACCTGTGTGGTGCATTTTAGGGTTATAACAGAGAGAATCACAGAGGATTGAGGAAACTCCGAATTGCGACGGGTCCCACAGTGATAGTATTTGGTATTGACAGGTGTCGCCCATACCGGGGATCGGGACTTGGAAGGACCTGTGACATCGCGCAACAGGAATTGTGAAATTTTGAAACGTGAAATTTCGAGACCCATTGAGTGGGGACCACAGGCGTCAGAGCAAAGGACAGGTGACATCAGAATTCGGGGATCAGGAATCCCAAAGGTGTGAGTTCTACGCTATTTGAACTTGCGAATTCTGAAATCCCGATAAGGGTGAAGGACGTGGTCTCGTGGACTGGCAGGTCACATGGGAAATGAGTAGCCGGAGGGACTAACGCCATAGCAAAATCTCCATCGCAAAATCAAGAATCGGTGATTCACGAGGGGAGAAACTCTTGACAACGAAAAAGCTGATTTCCCGATAGGGAATTTCCCGATAGGTAGAAGGGAGATCATAAGAATAGTTCTGTGGGTAGTGAGGACTTACGATAGGAAGTTGAAGAGTAGTTTAGCTCTTCGGGCCTAGGGGAGAGAAGGTCTTGGTGAGAGCGGGACGCGCGGGTGGCGCGTGCTGCATCAGTGTGGTATCAGAGCGAGTTTTTGTTTGTATATTTCAGACAGAGGAGAAAAAGAGAAGACTGCACCATGCCGCCCAGAAGAGAGAGGCAATCACTTGACCCAGAAGATAGGGAGGTGAGGAGAAGAGGTAGGCCAACAGGAAATCCAGAGATGGAAAGACAGATACGAGATCTCAGAGCGAGACTCGAAGAGACGGAAACAGCTCAAAGACGCACAGCTGGTGCGGGGGATCTTAGCGATTCCGACAATGAGGTTGAGGCTGAACCACAAGGAGAAGTTGCAGCTGAAGATGCAGCCAATGAGCGATTGATTAAGGCTATCACTCGAATGAGTTCAAAGACCAAACTGGACATTCCCATCTATGAAGGAAGTCTGGATGCAGAACAGCTTCTGGATTGGATTAGAGCTCTTGATACCTACTTCGATTATGAAGATATCGAAGAGGATAAAAAGGTAAGGCATGCTGTCACTAAACTGAAAGGACATGCAGCATTATGGTGGGACGAGCTTCAGGCAGACAAACATTCCAAAGGTAAACAAAAGATCAAAAGCTAGGATCAGATGATCGTAAAGATGAAAGCAAAGTTTATCCCAAGGGATTATCAGATCACACTGTTCAGGAGAATGCAGAACCTGAGACAGAAGTTGATGATGGTGAAGGAATACACCGAGGAGTTTTACAAGCTCAACATCAGAGCAGTTCATCGGGAGAGTGATGATGAGAAAGTGGTCAGGTATCTGAATGGCCTGAGGTATGAAATTCAAGATGAATTGAGTATGGCAACCATCCGAATAGTTGAGGATGCTTACCAGATGGCTCTGAAAGCCGAAGAGAAGCTGAGCCGTAAGCAAGATCAGCGAGGGCGAGGCAGGAGTCAGCCTAGAGGCAAGATAGTTGCCCAGGAGAAATATCAGAAGCCCATGGAGGAATGGAAGAAACCTCGGGGTAATATAGAAAGAGGTGGAACCTCACAGCGAGGACCACATGTTGAACAGAGGAGACAGCATAACGAACAGATAGGAGATTATGCTGATGCAAACACTTTTCCTCGTACCAGAGGTAGGGGAAGAGGCCGAGGTGGAATCATCACATGTTTCACATGTGGAAAGGATGGACATAAAGCAGTTGACTGTCCAGATAGAAAAGGGGATGGAGGAGAAGCTCACATCGCCGAAGCGCGGAGGCATGATATTGAAAATGAAGACATCCAAGCAGGAAGGTCACTGACAGTGCATAAAGTCCTTTTGACACCTGAAAAAGAGGTGCAGGAGAATTCATCTCAAAGGACCAGACTGTTTAGGACAGCTTGCAAGACCAAGGATAGGGTGTGCAAGGTTATCGTGGACAGTGGCAGCACTGATAATCTCGTTTCGACCGAAATGGTGGAGAAGCTAGCGCTGGAGACAACTGATTATCCCAGCCCATACAAGGTTTCGTGGCTACAAAAAGGACACCAGGTAAGTGTCACTAAACAATGTTGAGTTGAATTTAAAATTGGGGGATATAATGATCAGATTCTGTGTGATGTTATTCCCATGGATGTATGCCATTTATTACTAGGTAGACGATGGAAATATGACAGAAATGTGGTTCATGATGGGAGAATGAACACATAAACCCTGGAGAAAAATGGGAGAACCCATAGGTTGCTTCCGATAAAGGATCAGGAGGTAAAGCCGGAAGTAAGTAGTACAATACTTCTCATGAGTGGGAAGGAGATTCTTACAGAGATGCAGAAAAAGGAAGATCCACAATTCTTTGTTGTCAGAAAACCAAGAATTGTCCTGACTAGCATGAGAGTGGATGACTTACCAGCTGAGATTCAGGAACTGCTAGAGGAGTTCGCTGATATCATAGTGGAAGAATTACCTCGTTCGTTGCCACCGATGAGGAGTGTGAGTCATCACATTGATCTCATACCAGGAAGCATTTTGCTGAACAAGGTTGCATACAGATTGACGCCACAAGAAAATGAGGAGGTCAAGAAGAAGGTGCAGGAGCTGCTGGATAAAGGACTAGTCAGAGAAAGTCTGAGTCCATGCACTGTTCCAACCGTGCTTAGTCCGAAGAAAGATGGAGGCTGGAGAATGTGCACCGACTCGAGAGCAATCAACAAAATTACCATCAGGTACAAATTTCCACTGCCGAGAATGGATGATCTGATGGATTGCCTGAGTGGGGCAAATTATTTTTCAAAAATTGATCTGAAAAGTGGATATCATCAGATTCGCATGTGGGAAGGTGATGAGTGGAAGATGGCATTCAAAACAAACGAAGGTTTGTACGAATGGTTGGTCATGTCGTTTGGTTTGACAAACGTGCCGAGTACATTCATGAGACTGATGAATGAAGTTCTGAAGGAGTTCATCGGGAAATTTGTAGTCGTATATCTGGATGATATATTGATCTACAGTAAAACCAAGGCTGAACATTTAAAACATTTGTCTCTTTTGATGAGAAAGCTACAGCAGGAGAAGCTGTTGATAAACATGAAGAAATCTTCATTCATGAAGACAGAGCTCATTTACTTGGGGTTCATCATTTCAACGAATGAATTAAAAATGGATCCAAGTAAAGTGGAAGTGATTAAGAATTGGCCATCACCCAGAAATGTTTTTGAGGTGAGGAGTTTCAATGGTTTGGCTAGTTTCTACCGAAAGTTCATTCGAAATTTCAGTGGAATTAGCGCCGCAATGATGGACACAGTGAAGAAGCGACATAAGTCTTTTCATTGGACAGCAGAGGCTAAGAAAAGCTTCAATCTGTTGAAGCGGAAGATCATCGAGCAACCAGTGTTGGTGTTGCCAAATTTTATGAAGACATTTCAGGTGAAATGTGATGCAAGCGGATACGCCATAGGAGCGGTCCTAAGTCAAGAGGACAGACCAGTTGCCTATTACAGCGAGAAGCTGGATGAAGCAAAACTGAAGTACTCCATGTATGATAAGGAATTCTATGCTATCATACAAGCATTGAAAAAATGGAGGCATTACTTGATCCCAAAGGAATTTGTTTTGTATAGTGATAATCATGCATTGCAGTTTGTGAGTCAACAGGATAAGTTGAATCAGAAACATGCTAAATGGGTAGAGTATATGCAGAATTTCATGTTTGTGATCAAACACATTTCAGGGACTGCTAACAAAGTGGTTGATGCTTTGAGCAGGAAATGCTTGTTGCTGCAGGAGTTCCGGGTCAAAACATTGGGTTTTGAGAATCTAAGGGACATGTATGCCGGAGATGCAGACTTCGGAGAAGCTAATGAAGCGGCTGAGAATCCCATTCTCAGGGATCAGAGCCCATGGATAGACTACATGATCCAGGAGGGATTGTTGTTCAGAGGAAATCAACTGTGTATTCCAAATTGCTCCATGAGGGAGAATTTGTTAAAGGAAAAACACAGCAGAGGCTTAGCAGGACATTTTGGCCATGATAAAACATTTGCAAAGCTGAGCAAATCGTATTTTTGGCCAAGCATGCGAGCAGATGTCAAAAGGTTTGTGGACAGGTGTCGAATTTGTCAACATTCGAAGGGCCGAAAACAAAATGCAGATCTTTACCAGCCATTGCCCATACCAGAGAGGCCGTGGGAGGCGATCAGCATGGATTTCGTACTGGGATTGTCGAGAACACAGAGAGGGGTTGATTCCATCTTTGTAGTGGTGGATAGGTTTTCAAACATGACACATTTTATTCCATGCTAGAAGACCAGCGATGCGACTCACATCGCAAACTTATTTTTTAAGGAGGTCATTCGACTCCATGGATTGTCGAAAAGTATTGTTTCGGACAGGGACACCAAATTCATTGGACGTTTCTTGAGGACACTCTGGAAGAAGCTAGGAACTAATATGGCGTTTAGTTCAGCTTATCATCCATAGACAGATGGGCAAACCGAGGTTGTGAACAGGAGTCTGGGAGATTTGCTGAGAAGCCTGGTGACCGAGCACCACAGCAGTTGGGACAATGTGTTGCCTCAAGCAGAGTTCGCATATAACGATTCAGTGAACTGGAGCACAGGTAAAAGTCCGTTTGAGATTGTATATGGCAGACAACTGAGAGGAGTATCTAAACTCAGGGATTCAGAGCAGACTGTTGTTAGCAGTGCAAGCGCTGAAGAGTTCACTGAAGCAATGAAGGAACTTCACAGTCAGGTGAAGCAGCGATTGATTGATTCAAATCAGGAGTATAAGCGCAGAGCAGATCAGCATCGGAGACAACTTCAGTTCGAAGTCAGTGATCTGGTTCTGGCACATCTGAGAAAGGAAAGGTTCCCAAGGGGAACATATAACAAATTAAAATGAATAAAATTGGGCCATGCAGAGTCCTGAAGAAATTTGGAGAGAATGCTTATGAGATTGAGTTGTCGGATGGCATCGGGATATCTTCGATATTTAATGTTTCAGATTTATACCCATACAGGGCTGGAGAACCAGAAACTGGAACTGAGAAACCAGTGGTTGAGTGGACAAAGCAAGTACCAGTTGCAGAGAAGCCATAGATGGAGTGCATACTGGACAGGCGAGTGGGTAAGAAGACCAGACGGAAGCAATACTTCGAGTATCTGGTGAAATGGAAGAATCACCCAGTGGAAGATGCCAGCTGGGAGATAGAAACAGTTATTCAAAACCAAGGACAGACCGTGCAGGAGCTCATGGATAGGATCCCATGAAAATTTTCAAGCCGAGGAGTATGATGCAGGAG
Organism: Picea engelmannii; assembly: GCA_009831015.1. Taxonomy (NCBI): domain Eukaryota; kingdom Viridiplantae; phylum Streptophyta; class Pinopsida; order Pinales; family Pinaceae; genus Picea; species Picea engelmannii. The sequence goes on along the minus strand of ML787909.1, from coordinate 536,141 downwards.
CATCACCAACTTAGCAAGCGAGCCAACACATCAAGCGAAAGTTCAGCTAGAAAAGCAAACCCAAAATTTTGAAATGCTTTGGGACTGTTGCACAGATCTTAAATGAATCATTTAAGAGATGGCGCTTTTGTATATTGTATCAGACCTCGAGCCATACGCTCTTGTCTGAAGTAGATAGGAGGCATTTAATCTAGTTAATGCAGGTAGATAGGATTTTATTTCCAGATTAGACAGTTTTTTATTTCGAGAGGGAAAACAGATATAGACACCCTCCTTTGTATCATTGTAAGATAAGCAACATTCAGAAGAGAAGAGCAAGCAGAGAACTTTATGAAGAACACCCATGTATAGATTTGAGTTAATAGAAGAGATTCTTTGATTCAAATTCAGGGTTTGAGCTGAAGTCTGAGTGAGAGAGGGAATGAGTTTCAATTGTTTCTCTATCTGAGCCAGGAGATTCCTGCAAAGAGTGCAGTCGAATTCATCCGCATAGAGTGCGTTGATGAGGGTTCAGTAGTTTAACACTTATTCTCATTCAACCAGAAGTCTCAAGAGTTTGTAGAGACCGTGTGAAGAGTGTGCAGGTGGAATTAGAAATCTCAGTTGTTAGTCTGAGAAAAGAACTAAGGACTGTCGCTGCAAGGAATGTGCGGAGTCTGAGAGATTCAACACTTGAGAAGTCGTTGAATGCCAAGTGCGGGGAGTGTGCACGAATTCCTCTGAGGGAGTTAGAGTGAATAAGCTCAAGAGGGATAGAACCCTTGTGATATCATTGAAAGGGAGTGTAGAAGGTTTCGAGCAGGAGATGCAAGTGCAAGCTTGGAGAACAAGTCTCGGCAGAAGCACTTAGTCATTTTTCAAGAAAACATCCAGGAAGAGGAGTCGACGGTCAGGATTCACAGGGAAGATTAATGAAATCCTGCCAGCTATTGGATCTCGAGGAGATACACACGGGTTAAACCTAAGCGTGCCGAGGAGGAGCCCAAGAGCCATCGAGATTTGGCTAATTGGGGAATCGAGGTTTGTAGAGAGAGGAGTTTTATGCCTGTTGAAATCGTGATCAGCGATTTCCCGACGCAGCTGGAACCGTTGATCATTTCTGGGACACATGGCGCGAGATCCCTGGGAGTCGGGGTTCGGCACTTCGGAGATCTTGGTGTCGAGAGAATCACAGAGGATTTAGGAAACTCTGAATTGCGACGAGTCCCATAGTGATAGTATTTGGTATTGACAGGTGTCGCCCATACCGAGGATCGGGACTTGGAAGGACCTCTGACATCGCGCAACAGGAATCACAAAATTCCGAAACGTGAAATTCCGAGACCCATTGAGCGGGGACCACATGCGTCAGAGCAAAGGACAGGTGACATCAGAATTCGGGGATCGGGAATCCCAAAGGTGTGATTTCTACACTATTCGAACTCGCGAATTCCGAAATCCCGATAAGGGTGAAGGACGTGGTCTCATGGACTAGCAGGTCACGTGGGAAATGAGTAGCCGGTGGGACTAACGCCATAGCAAAAGCTCCATCACAAAATTGGGAATCGGGGATTCACGAGGGGAGAAACTCTTGACAATGAAAAAGCCGATTTCTCGATAGGGAATTTCCCGATAGGCAGAAGGGAGATCGTAAGAATAGTTCTATGGGTAGTGAGGACTTCCGATAGGAATTTGAAGAGTAGTTTATCTCTTCGGGCCTAGGGGAGAGAAGGTCCTGGTGAGAGCGGGATGCGCCAGTGGCGAGTGCTGCGTCAGTCTGGTATCAGAGAGAGTTTTTGTTTGTATATTTCAGACAGAGGAGAAAAAGAGAAGATTTCACCATGCCGCCCAGAAGAGAGAGGCAATCACTTGACCCAGAAGACAGGGAGGTGAGGAGAAGAGGTAGGCCGGCAGGAAATCCAGAGATGGAAAGACAGATACGAGATCTCAGAGCGAGACTCGAAGAGATGGAAACAACTCAAAGACGCACAGCTGGTGCGGGGGATCTTAGCGATTCTGACAATGAGGTTGAGGCTGAACCACAAGGAGAAGTTGCAGCTGAAGATGCAGCCAACGAGTGACTGATTAAGGCTATTGCTCGGATGAGTTCAAAGACCAAAATGGACATTCCCATCTATGAAGGAAGTCTGGATGCAGAAGAGCTTCTGGATTGGATTAGAGCTCTTGATACCTACTTCGATTATGAAGATATCGAAGAGGATAAAAAGGTAAGGCATGATGTCACTAAACTGAAAGGACACGCAGCATTATGGTGGGACGAGCTTCAGGCAGGTAGACATTCCAAAGGTAATAAAAAGATCAAAAGCTGGGATCGGATGATTGCAAAGATGAAAGCAAAGTTTATCCCAAGGGATTATCAGATCACATTGTTCAGGAGAATGCAGAACCTGAGACAGAAGTTGATGACGGTGAAGGAATACACCGAGGAGTTTTACAAGCTCAACATCAGAGTAGGTCATCGGGAGAGCGATGATGAGAAAGTGGCCAGGTATCTAAATGGCCTGAGGTATGAAATTCAAGATGAATTGAGTATGGAAACCATGCGAACAGTTGAGGATGCTTACCAGATGGCTCTGAAAGCCGAAGAGAAGCTGCGCCGTAAGCAAGATTAGCGAGGGCGAGGCAGGAGTCAGCCTAGAGGCAAGACAGTTGCCCAGGAGAAATATCAGAAGCCCAGGGAGGAATGGAAGAAACCTCAGGGTAAGATTGAAAGAGGTGGAACCTCACAGCGAGGACCACATGTTGAACAGAGGAGACAGCACAATGAACAGACAGGAGATTATGTTGATGCAAACACTTTTCCTCGTACCAGAGGTAGGGGAAGAGGCCGAGGTGGAATCATCACATGTTTCACATGTGGAAAGGATGGACATAAAGCAGTTGACTGTCCAAACAGAAAAAGGGATGGAGGAGAAGCTCACATCACCGAAGTGCAGAGGTGTGATATTGAAAATGAAGACACCAAAGTAGGAAGGTCACTTACAGTGCATAAAGTCCTTTTGACACCTGAGAAAGAGGTGCAGGAGAATTCAGCTCAAAGGACCAGACTGTTTAGGACATCTTGCAAGACCAAGGATAGGGTGTGCAAGGTTATCGTGGACAGTGGCAGCACTGATAATCTCGTTTCGACCGAGATGGTGGAGAAGCTAGCGTTGGAGACAACTGATCATCCTAGCCCATACAAGGTTTCGTGGCTACAAAAAGGACACCAGGTAAGTGTCACTAAACAATGTTGAGTTGAATTTAAAATTGGGGGATATAATGATCAGATTTTGTGTGATGTTATTCCCATGGATGTATGCCATTTATTACTGGGTAGCCATGGTAATATGACAGAAATGTGGTTCATGATGGGAGAATGAACACATATACCTTGGAGAAAAATGGGAGAACCCATAGGTTGCTTTCGATAAAGGATCAGGAGGTAAAGCCGGAAGTAAGCAACACAATACTTCTCATGCGTGGGAAGGAGCTTCTTACAGAGATGGAGAAAAAGGAAGATCCACAATTCTTTGTTGTCAGAAAACCAAGAATTGTCCTGACTAGCACGAGAGTGGATGACTTACCAGCTGAGATTCAGGAACTGCTGGAGGAGTTCGTTGATATCATAGTGGACGAATTACCTCGTTCGTTGCCACCGATGAGGAGTGTGATTCATCACATTGATCTCATACCAGGAAGCAGTTTGTTGAACAAGGTTGCATACAGATTAACGCCACAAGAAAATGAGGAGGTCAAGAAGCAGGTGCAGGAGCTGCTGGATAAAGGACTGGTCAGAGAAAGCCTGAGTCTGTGCGTTGTTCCAACCGTGCTTAGTCCGAAGAAAGATGGAGGCTGGAGAATGTGCACCGACTCGAGAGAAATCAACAAAATTACCATCAGGTACAGATTTCCACTGCCGAGAATGGATGATCTGATGGATTGCCTGAGTGGGGAAAATTATTTTTCAAAAATTGATCTGAAAAGTGGATATCATCATATTCGCATGAGGGAAGGTGATGAGTGGAAGACGGCATTCAAAACAAACGAAGGTTTGTATGAATGGTTGGTCATGCCGTTTGGTTTGACAAACGCGTCGAGTACATTCATGAGACTGATGAATGAAGTCCTGAAGGAGTTCATCGGGAAATTTGTAGTCGTATATCTGGATGATATATTGATCTACAGTAAAACCAAGGCTAAACATTTAAAACATTTGGCTCTTGTGATGAGAAAGCTACAGCAGGAGAAGCTGTTGATAAACATGAAGAAATCTTCATTCATGAAGACAGAGCTCATTTACTTGGGGTTCATCATTTCGTCGAATGTATTAAAAATGGATCCAAGTAAAGTGGAAGTGACTAAGAATTGGCCATCACCCATAAATGTTTTTGAGGTGAGGAGTTTCCATGGTTTGGCTAGTTTCTACAGAAAGTTCATTCGAAATTTCAGTGGAATTAGCGCCGCAATGATGGACACAGTGAAGAAGCGACATAAGTCTTTTCATTGGATAGCAGAGGCTGAGAAAAGCTTCAATCTGTTGAAGCGGAAGATCACCGAGCAACCAGTGTTGGTGTTGCCAAATTTTATGAAGACATTTCAGGTGAAATGTGATGCAAGTGGATACGCCATAGGAGCGGTCCTAAGTCAAGAGGACAGACCAGCTGCCTATTACAGCGAGAAGCTGGATGAAGAAAAACTGAAGTACTCCACGTATGATAAGGAATTTTATGCTATCATACAAGCATTGAAAAAATGGAGGCATTACTTGATCCCAATGGAATTTGTTCTGTATAGTGATAATCATGCATTGCAATTTGTGAGTCAACAGGATAAGTTGAATCAGAAACATGCTAAATGGGTAGAGTATATGCAGAATTTCACGTTTGTGATCAAACACATTTCAGGGACTGCTAACAAAGTGGTTGATGCTTTGAGCAGGAAATGCTTGTTGCTGTAGGAGTTCCGGGTCAAAACATTGGGTTTTGAGAATCTAAGGGACATGTATGCCGGAGATGCAGACTTCGGAGAAGCATATGAAGCGGCTGAGAATCCCGTTCTCAAGGATCGGAGCCCATGGATAGACTACATGATCCAGGAGGGATTGTTGTTCAAAGGAAATCAACTGTGTATTCCAAATTGCTCCATGAGGGAGAATTTGTTAAAGGAAAAACACAACGGAGGCTTATCGGGACATTTTGGCCACGATAAAACATTCACAAAGCTGAGTGAATCGTATTTTTGGCCAATCATGCGAGTAGATGTCAAAAGGTTTGTGGACAGGTGTCGAATTTGTCAACATTCGAAGGGCTGGAAACAGAATGCAGGTCTTTACCAGCCATTTCCCATACCAGAGAGGTCGTGGGAGGCGATCAGCATGGATTTCGTACTGGGATTGTCGAGAACGCAGAGAGGGGTTGATTCCATCTTTGTAGTGGTGGATAGGTTTTCAAATATGACACATTTTATTCCATGCCAGAAGACCAGCGATGCGACTCACATCGCAAACTTGTTTTTTAAGGAGGTCATTCGACTCCATGGATTGTCGAAAATTATTGTTTCGGACAGGGACACCAAATTCATTGGACATTTCTGGAGGACACTCTGGAAGAAGCTAGGAACTAATATGGCATTTAGTTCAGCTTATCATCCACAGACGGATGGGAAAACCAAGTTTGTGAACAGGAGTCTGGGAGATTTGCTGAGAAGCCTGGTGACAGAGCACCACAGCAGCTGGGACAATGTGTTGCCTCAAGCAGAGTTCGCATATAACGATTCAGTGAACTGGAGCACAGGTAAAAGTCCATTTGAGATTGTATATGGTAGACAGCTGAGAGGAGTATCTGAACTCAGGGAGTCAGAGCAGACTGTTGTTAGCAGTGCAAGCGCTGAAGAGTTCGCTGAAGCAATGAAGGAACTTCACATTCAGGTGAAGCAGCGATTGATTGATTCAAATCAGGAGTACAAGCGCAGAGCAGATCAGTATCGGAGACAACTTTATTTCGAAGTCGGTGATCTGGTTCTGGCACATCTGAGAAAGGAAAGGTTCCCAAGGGGAACATATAAAAAATTAAAAATGAAGAAAATTGGGCCATGCAGAGTCCTGAAGAAATTTGGAGAGAATGCTTATGAGATTGAGTTACCGGATGGCATCGGGATATCTCTGATATTTAATGTTTCAGATTTATACCCATACAGGACTAGAGAAGTAGAAACTGGAACTGAGAAACCAGTGGTTGAGTGGACAAAGAAATTACCAGTTGCAGAGAAGTCGCAGATGGAGTGCATACTAGACAGGCGAGTGGGTAAGAAGACCAGACGGAAGCAATACTTCGAGTATCTGGTGAAATGGAAGAATCACCCAGTGGAAGATGCTAGCTGGGAGACAGAAACAATTATTCAAAAGCATGGACAGACCGTGCAGGAGCTCATGGACAGGATCCCATGAAAATTTTCAAGCCGAGGAGTATGATGCAGGAGCATCGCCAACTCAGCAAGCAAGCCAGCACATCAAGCAAAAGTTCAGCTGGAAAAGCAAACCCAAAATTTTGAAATGCTTTGGGACTGTTGCGCAGATCTTAAATGAATCATTTAAGAGATGGCACTTTTGTATATTGTATTAGACCTCGAGCCATACGCTCTTGTCTGAAGTATATAGGAGGCATTTAATCTATTTAATGCAGGTAGATAGGATTTTATTTCCAGATTAGACAGTTTCTGATTTCGAGAGGGAAAACGGATATAGACACCCTCCTTTGTATCATTGTAAGATAAGTAGCATTCAGAAGAGAAGAGAAAGAAGAGAACTTTATGAAGAACACCCATGTACAGATTTGAGTTAATAGAAGAGAGTCTTTGATTCAAATTCAGGGTTTGAGATGAAGTCTGAATGAGAGAGGGAATGAGATTCAATTGTTTCTCTATCTGAGCCAGGAGATTCCTACAAACAGTGCAGTTGAATTCATCCGCATAGAGTGCGTTGATGAGGGTTCAGTAGTTTAACACTTATTCTCATTCAACCAGAAGTCTCAAGAGTTTGTTGAGACCGTGTGAAGAGTGTCAGGTGGAATTAGAAATCTCGGTTGTTAGTCTGAGAAAAGAACTAAGGACTGCTGTTGCAGGGAATGTGCGGAGTCTGAGAGATTCAACACTTGAGAATTCATTGAATGCCAAGTGCGGGGAGTGTGAACGAATTCCTCTGAGGGAGTCAGAGTGAATAAGCTCAAGAGGGATATAACCCTTGTGATATCATTGAAAGGGAGTGTAGAAGGTTTCGAGCAGGAGCTGCAAGTGTAGGCTTGGAGAACAAGTCTCGGCAGAAGCACTTAGTCATTTTTCAAGAAAACATCCAGGAAGAGGATTCGATGGTCAGGATTCGCAGGGCAGAGTAGTGAAATCCCACCAGCTGTTGGATCTCGAGGAGATACACACGGGTTAAACCTAAGCGTGTCGAGGAGGAGCCCAAGAGCCATCGGGATTTGGCTCATCGGGGAATCGGGGTTTGTAGAGACAGGAGTTTTATGCCTGTTGAAATCACGATCAGTGATTTCTCGACGCAACTGGAACCGTTGATCATTGTTGGGACACATGGCGTGAGATCCCTGGGAGTCGGGGTTCGGCACTTTGGAGATCCTTGTGTCGAGAGAATCACAGAGGATTCAGGAAACTCCGAATTGCGACGGGTCCCACAGTGATAGTATTTGGTATTGACAGGTGTCGCCCATACCGGGGATCGGGACTTGGAAGTACCTGTGACATCGCGCAACAAGAATCGCGAAATTATGAAACGTGAAATTTTGAGACCCATTGAGCAGGGACCACAGGCATCAGAGCAAAGGACAGGTGACATCGAAATTCGGGGATCAGGAATCCCAAAGGTGTGAGTTCTACGCTATTCGAACTCCCGAATTCCAAAATCCCGATAAGGGTGAAGGACGTGGTCTCGTGGACTGGCAGGTCACGTGGGAAATGAGTAGCCGGAGGGACTAACGCCATAGCGGAAGCTCCATCACAAAATCGGGAATCGAGGATTCACGAGGGGAGCAACTCTTGACAACGAAAAAGCTGATTTCCCGATAGGGAATTTCCCGATAGGCAGAAGGGAGATCATAAGAATAGTTCTATGGGTAGTGAGGACTTCCGATAGGAAGTTGAAAAGTAGTTTAGCTCTTCGGGCCTAGGAGAGAGAAGGTCCTCATGAGAGCGGGATGCGCGGGTGGCGCGTGCTGCATCACAGAGCCTCCGTGACCCATCCTTCTTTCGAATGAAAATAACAGGTGCACCCCATGATGACACACTTAGATGTATCAGTCCCAGGTCCAGCAATTCTTTTAGTTGCTTTCTTAACTCTTGTAATTCTGGGGTCGACATCCGATAAGGCGTTCTCGCTATGAGTTCAGTTCCCGGTTTTAGGTCTATAGTGAACTCCAATTCCCTATGTGGCGGCATCCCATGTAACTCCTCCATAAATACGTCCGCAAACTCTCTCACCACCAGAAGGTGTTCTAAACCTTCCGTTAATCCCTTCTCGTTTAATGCAAGGATCACATAAAGCTTGCACCCCTTGCGCATGCTCTTCCATCGCTATAAGGAAGAGATGAACCTCAGAGAAACTCCCTGGTTCCATCCTATAATCACACATCTTTGTCCCTCGTCATCGACCAAGCTCAACCATTTCATCTTACAGTTGAGTATCGCCTCATGTGATTCCAACCAGTCCATACCAATTACAACATCATAAGATCCTAAGATTGTGACGTACAGGTTGGCCCTTGTGACAAACTCTCCCAGGTTAAGGATACAGCATGTAACCTTTCCTCCAACCTTCTGTTTGGCTCCTGAAGCCATATCTATGAAGCTAAACTCATCCTATTTGATTTCCTTTACCTTAATCCTTTTTAGCACTGCACCAGAAATGAAACTCTCAGTAGCACCGAGATCTATCAAAATACTAAGGGTCTGGTCAGCGACAGTACTTGTCATCTCGAGCATAGTCGACTGATGCTCTTCCTAGTAGTTATTCACCACTGCATGAATCCTATGGGCCTTGCCCATATCTCCGACGGTAGTGGGTCCAGCTGATTTGAACGCTCTAGTCCTCTCCACCGGGTAGTTGCACTGGTAGTGTGGCTCCCCACACGTCCAACACCTCTTCTTCAGCCCAGTAGTCCTGGTCCCTAAAGTAGAAGATGATGGCCCACCGACCTGGAATCCTGGTCTATTTTGCTGAACAGACCTAAACTGCTACTGCGGTTGATGCTGCTACTGATGTTGTGGTCCCCGATAAGGTGTCTGCTGCTGAGGCGTCGGTCATCGAGGTGTAGTGAAAGTGGGTCCCCTCTGGAAGCCATGATATCCCAGCATATGTCTGGCTAGTGTCTGATGCTACTGTGCTCCAGATGACACCTGCCCTACTGGTCTCACTGGAGTCCTGGTCTGACCCCCGCTGATAAGCTTCTCCTCTTCTATGAGGGCCTTCTGGACGACATCATGCAAGGTTTGAGGCATCAAAATTTTGACCTTTTCACGTATGTTTTCATTAAGGCTGAACACAAACCTATTGACCTTAAGTTTCTCAATGTTAAGGTGCGGAGCATACTAGAGCAGCTCCATAAAATGGGCCTTGTACTCGGACACTGTACAACTTCCCTGTCGTAAGGCATTGAACTCGTTGAGCTGACACTCAATGAATTCCTCTAAAAGGTATCACTCTCGGAACCGTTCCTCAAATAGTTCCCATGACACATCTTCGACGGTCAAGTTCAGCTGCGGTAGGAGTGTCTTCCACCATAGAAGAGTGCTTCCTTTCAGTTGGAAGACTGCCATGTGAACCTTCATGTTGGAGTTATAATTGCGAAGTGAAAAGCACATCGCCATGTTCTCCAACCATGCCTTGGCGGCTGCGTCATCCGGGGCACCAGAGAACTTGGGAAATTTGACCTTCTCGAGTTCACGGTGAATGCTACCAGTGCCGACTGGAGCACGTGGCGGAACCTCAACGGGTGTTGGCGCCCTGACCTCATCTCTGTCCAAACGGATGATCAGTTCCTCAGACATGTGCTGAAAAGATCTCATCATTCTGACCACATCACCAACTATTGTCTGCTCCCGTCTGATAACCTGCTCATCTCCCTAGGGGTTAAATCCCTCAGGTGTGGATGCTACTAGAGGCGTCTCACCTCCTCCCCTATCACCTCGTCGTCTACCTTCACGGTGTCCTCTAACCATGATTACTTGCACGAATACAAGTCAACTCAATTAGTAACATTATAATCAAATCATATCAACGAAAGCCGTAGCAATCCCAAGTCGCGGGTCGAACCCACTCTAATACCACATGTGACATCCTCCCTGCTATTAAAATCAACACGCAGTATATAGATACAATGAATTGGTAAATCTTTTTTTTATTTATTTTATTTTATTTTTATAAACAAGTTGAGTGGTCAACTTGCATCTAAATTCTACAAAAAAGAGACCTAATTAGAGTCTTAGCGCAAGGGATCCTAACCTACATTGGTTAAGCATTTATGATAAAAACAAAGTACCAAAAAAAAAATGGAATCCACCTTACCATATCTGCAAAATAGTCCAACACATCTCTACTTAATTATATTGAAACAAAAGAGATACATTACAAGAAAATGAGATCTATGCCCACCTATATATACATAAATATTATTGCGACTCAAATTCGTTAAAATGAACATAGGGTATTCTATTATTGATATCATTTGCATAGTAATTTCAAGATATTTCCAACTTAACAAGTTACTAAAGTTCAACTATGTATTTAACACACCCAACATAGATTCATGGATCATAAATAAAGGCAAGACAAAATAAGTATTTTCATAACTAGTTATATTACTATATAACAATAATACTATCAATATGCTTTTAATATCTCTCACCACTCCCCTGGATGGGGTGCCACGTGGTGCAATATGGGCACGTGGAGACGCGCCAGGAGGGGCCATTTATGGTGGCCAACCGCCCTCATATCCCCGCTAGTTATGAGGGACCTCACTTCAGTCGGCCTCCATCTTTTGACGGGGCCTCTCATGCGTGAGAACAAGCCGGCCAGCCAGAGCATTAAGTTGTCGGCCTTAATGGCTGCAGCCACCATTTATGTTCTTATCAGCCTTCTCGGAACCCTTAGGATGCATTTGCAACTCACAGAGCCGAGTAAGATTAGGAGCGAAGGAGAAATCCTAGCTTTCATCCTCATTTTAATCATGCCGTGAGCCAGAGGAAGACCCCGCAGAGGAGCAGGGTGGTACGCGGCTGACTCTCGACGGAAAAGACACAAATGGTTTGAGCGCACTCTAGTTCTTGCTAAGAGGAAGAAACACAGGGAGGCCATAGCAGTAGCCTCGCTCCCCAGAACTTATGTCGAGGAAATTCCGACTATGGAGCTCCCCCATGACTTCTCTGAAAGTTGAATGTTTACGGTTTCGAACAATTGGAACCCCCCGGCGTGCATTGAAGCAGAAGCACCACCACTCCACCTGTGAGAGGCACACGGTCCTAGCGTCGCTCCCACTGATTAATTCACCACCTGCCTGGTGGAGGAAGAGCTACCAGAAGGAAACAACGACTTGCAGCCGCAGAGGACATAGCATGCACACCAGGAGACGGATTCCAGGCAAGAATCGCCACCCCTGCCACCATGCCTTCACTCGGAGCACCTGAACTTGATCTTCGAGGTCCGAAGCATGGTGGATGACCAAATCTTCAGGGCTGTCCACGTTAGCCAACACTTGGACATGTTGTATACAGCTTATTCCAGTGCCACTCCACGGTGACAATGCCCCACCTACGCTCAGCTCTATGTCATTCCTGTCAGCGGTGGCAAGGAGATGGACGACCGCGAGGACCCCGGTGAATAGGTTCTTCTGTTCAGCATTGTCTCCAACTCTCTCTCTCTTTTTGATGTTTATCAGAGTTGTAGCTCTTCTAGTTAATAGCCCTGTTAGCGTTAGCATGGGCCTTACTAAACTACTGCTGAAACTGGTCATGCACCCTGGTTTCCTTCGGGTAGGGTGGCGAAATGAGTTTTTTGAATTTGCATGCTATTATGGACAAACCAACTATCTCGGTTTCCTTCACCGGCGGGACAGCTGGAACCTACATGTCATAGTGTATTTTCTGAAGTTTTAATATAATAGGATTCACTTTTTACTTAAAAATATATATATATATATATATATATATATATCACCACTCTAACTATCTATTAACCAAGTTTTTAACTAACATTTTCCATGTCACTACATTCATTATTATTCTATTAATAACTTCTTATCTATTCGTACTTAAAAAGTAATATTTTAATTTAAACACGCCTTAGATCAGGATAGAGGTTGTTCACCCTACTAGGTATAACCTTGACCCCACAATCTAACTGTAGTATTGGTCTAACAATAGTTGGCAAGACAGCATGCCTCTTGCGGTCTATAAAAATCCACAATGCTATCTAAAAGGAAGGACATGGCTGGCTAAGATCAAGATTGGATCATCAAGATTAAACACTCATAGAAATTTGTTCACTAAAACTAAAATATTGCTACCTTTATTATTATACCAAAAACCTATAATAGGAAATTGCCAAAATATTTATAAAATCTCTCACCCTAAAATTGTCAATTAATTATTTACCAAAGAATAGTTATTCCTAAATTAAACATTACAGGCCAAGGCACAATGATAGAAAGTTAACCAACGCAGAACAAAAACTCGATGTGAAGGTTTACAAGGTTAACCACGCAATTCCTAAGATTCTATTTTAACCAGTCCATGGCATGGTCCATGGTTTCCTAAATCCATTACACCTCTAGCACGCAATAAAAATATCCAGACTGTCAAGGAGTAACTCACTAACATTATCAAATTCTACAGGATATTAAATTTGCTATTACACCATTGTCAAAAACACAGAAATTGATTATTAATTCACTGTCCTCAGTTTCAACGCCGAAATAAATTCTAGAGAAGGAAAAACACTGACAGAGAAATTTATACAATTACGGTGATACCAATGTCACTGTGAGGGAAATTTATAGAGTACTGGGATACATAAACATGGACGTGACACGTGTGGTTCTAAAATATGGCTAGCATTAAGAAAAATGAAGGATATCTAAAGGGAAGCCCTGCGCAATCCAAACAACTCGCTAGCAACCATAAGACAAATGCAGTCAACTTCTTAAGTAGATTTGTGGTGATACACAAGAAAACACAGTCAAGGGAAGGGAGTGAAGGATGCACAGGTCGTCAACACAGAGAGAAGAGAGGTGTGTTGGACGCACAGAATTCAACAATGCAGAAAGTAAGGGTTGTGAGGGATGCACATGCATGAGGATAAAACACCGATCATAAGTGTAAAAACGCAGAGCTAAAACGATTAACCCAACACCGAGATAAAATGGCATTTCATTAGTAAAATCAACATCATTTCTGTCTTTTTAGGAAAAACAACTTCGCTATGTTAAAAAGAAACATTCAAGGAGGGAGATAACAATGATAAGGGAGTTTGGAATCTGATAATAATTTTTTGTTATACCCTAAATAAATTTTCCATCAGAATAATGTTGTTCTCAAAACTCTGTCATCCAAATGTATAAAATGTTGTCAGGCACGCAACAACACAAGCTATCTTCTACACCACACCAGTAATATAAAATGCGAACAGAAATTTGTTGGTTACAAAATATACCATCACGCATCATTATATATAAATTTTCTGTCACTCAAAATCGTTACCACTGGAATGGAAATAAACATATGTCTATAAAAAAAATCATTGTTAATATATTTATATTTATCGGGCCAAGAAACGTCGAGTAATCAACTTCTTCATATCCCAAAGCAGAGCATAAAATCATTGTCTCAAGTTAAAATGCAGGTATGAAGTCAATCACAGACAAAGGTAGGGATGAACAATCAAGCACATAACTAAACCAACAAGGACACAAGGAAATCCATACGCAAGGGTACTTTTTCCTAGAAGGCACAAGTCAAACAATCAGCCAAGGATAATAACAGAGGTAGATGGTAGATGGGTTCGTCCTTCGCTTCATCATCCTCGCACAAGAAATGAGATCATTTAGATCCATACGTCTTTTAACGCTAAGGCGACGACCATAGATCGGGCTCCTGGTCGACTACTCAAATGAGGACTGGTGAGCTAGGGATGAAGGCTAAACAACCACGAAGGTTACAAACAACACAGCTAGGTGGTCAAGACTTGTCGGAAAACGAAGGCCAAGGGAGTCAACAATTGTCGAGCTAGGCTAAGAAAATTTTACTCATCAATCTAAACAGTCAATCTACTACCTAATCAACATGCAGATCCAAGCATAAAACCTATAGCATATACTATACAAAATGAAAAGACAGTACCATTTCCTGTTTGGCTGCTTTGAGTGACGACCGTGCTCAGTGAAACTCCCTCTCGTCGACCGTCGAGACTTCACCGGTACCTCCCAGCCAATGCTAGGGGTACTCTTCTTCCCCCTTAGCCCCCTAAGCCGCAAAGGGGCCACACACACTATCCAGAGATTTCGACTAGCTCTCAGCTTGCCTCGCAAGGCCGAGCTACCACTCCTCACTGAGCTGGGTATCCCAACTCCCACAAGTAAGTCAGTCAAGTAGATATTTCTATAGCGCAACGTTACGCAAACAGAAGAATATCCTTTCTTTCTTTCCTAAAATCTCATTTCATTAAAGTTTTAAAAACAAATTTCTAAAAATTCCTCTCCATACAAGTGTCCCCCATCCCCTACATTCCTCCATAAATTAATTTATTTAATTAATTAATTATCTTTATTTCCTTCACCCACCTAGAGTTACTCCTAGAATCACTTCTAGGTGTCCCCAAATTCTCTTACAGGTTTTAATGGCTTTCCCTATTATTAAATTGCTAGTTCAGTTTAAATTAGAAAGCTTTTAAATGGTAGATACTTTTTCTAGGTTTGACTTTCTGCTTTTTCCCTTATGTTCCCCTTTTTCCCTTTTTATGTTTACCTCCTTTCCTAGTTTCCTAATTTTTTAGATTTTCCCTCTTTCCCCTTTTTAATTAGAACTCAAAAAGGAAGGTGTGGAAATTAACCCCTTTTTCCCCTTTCTCATTTAATTAGTATATTTTAAATTATCAAAATAATAAGACAATTAATTCCCTTTTTAAATTTTATTTCAACATATTTTTATGAATAAATTAAATTTCATACTCCCTTCGTGTTACAAGATTTAATGAAGATCATAATTATTATTTATTTTATTTTTATTATTATTATTATTATTATTATTATTTTATAGATAGACAAAATTTTACCACTAGCGTAATTTAGCTCAGACCTTAAATTTCATACTGGGTGACATTTAATTAGGGAAAATGTTTTTTTTTAAATTCTTATCACTTTGTTCATCCTAAGGCCGACTAGGTTCATTCATTTATCAAAACAATGTGACGTGCCCTTCAGGACGCACTAGGTTCTCGAAGGGTGCCACTCGCCTCATTTATTCCCTTGCACGACGTGCCCTTCAGGACGCACTACATGCTCCAAGGGTGCCAGTCACCTCTTGACTGACTTGGTAGACATCAATAACCCCTGGAGTCAACACTCCGCAAGGTGAACTTGTGGGAGACTAAGGACCTCTAAGGAATAATGCCCCCACCTTATTGCGTGCCCCTTAGAATCATCATGAGTGACTATCGCAATCTGCCCTCATGGCATCATTGGTCCTCTCAAACTAGGTAATCATTAACCTACAGTTCGAGCCATGGTAGGAGTGCTAGTAGGCCGTGGAAGGGCTGTTGTCCACACCTCTCCCTCAACATCTCTGGTGGTCATGCGTGACCCCTTTACTCCACATGTGAGTCTGGTCAGCAAGCTATCGTCAGCCTGCATCATCAACAAATCATGTCAGAATATATCCATATCATATCATCTAATCAGATGCACTAATATCACAGTAAAACAATCCAACCCTAATGGTATACTCCCTGACTCGATCTGGAGTCCAAGGGGTTCCATCGATGCCTCTGCATCCTCGAGGTCCAAAATCCTACACACTCAGTAAAACTAAGTCAATGGCACCTGTCTAGGTCAAAGAAATAAAACAACATGTCATCAACCCATAATGCCTCATAATCAAAATCAAAAGTTTTAATAGCATAATAATCCGGATCACTTGGGAGGTTAATATTCAGTCTGGGCAAGAACAAGAATAGGATTAGACAGAAAAGGGACTAGATAACCAACCTGCAGGTGGAGGTATCTATTATGATGTTGTTATGATTATTTTGTTGTTGTTGTTGATGTTATTATGTTGTTATCATTAATATGCTACTATGTTGTTGTTGTTGTTATGCTATTTTTGTTGTTCTCATTATGTTTTTCTCATCAATATGCTACTGTTTTTTATTTCTAGTATAAGAAAATAATGAAAGAAATTATAAACTAAATTCAGTAGGAGATTTTAGAAAACTTTTATTTATTTTGAGTCCTGAAAAATAACCAGGCTCTACATATGGTATCAGAGTTGTAGTTTGAAACACT
This sequence comes from Picea engelmannii, assembly GCA_009831015.1. NCBI lineage: Eukaryota > Viridiplantae > Streptophyta > Pinopsida > Pinales > Pinaceae > Picea > Picea engelmannii. Next base: position 519,600 of record ML787909.1, on the reverse strand, counting down.
GGAGCCTTAAGGGCCTACCTACAACTGAATTTATTTTTTCATAAAAAAATATCACTGTTTAACTAAGCAGAAAATAGGGATTTTCTTAAACTGGAGAAAAACCCAGAAATTTATTTTTTTGGATTGGAACCGAGTTCCCTACTACAGGGAAAAATATTATGTAGCTTTCATGTCATTTAAATTGAAAACAACCTAAAAACGAAACCAACCTAGAACTAGAAACAGTCCAAAAAAGGAAAACAACTTTGAAAACCCTAAAGTAAAATAGGAAAATAACCTTGAAAACCCTAAAGTAAAACTGACCCAAAAATCCCTTCTTTTGCATCTCTAAATGCCTTGGAAATAACCCTGAAATAACCTATAAACCCTTATAAGGACCCAGAAATAAGGGGAGAAATACAATAGGAAAGAAATAGGAGAGACTATAGTATGAAAGAGTCATGTAGACATGTTTCATCCTCTCCTCTTGTTTTATTTTGGTCCAGCAAGCTGCTCACTGTATGAGAAAATTAAGAGAACAACAAGAAAAATTAACGTATTAGATTACAAAATATAAAAATATATGTAAACCAAATATATAAAGACTAGAAAATATATAAATTGATCATTATGTACAAATGAAATTGAACTATATACATGATTATGCAATATTAATAACAATAATAATCTGAATATAAAGAAAAGAGAAATTTATTTATATAAACAAAATAAAATATATGTGAATTTGTTAGTCATCATATGCAAGATTATATATATATATATATATATATATATATATATTAACTTTTATTTTATTTTAATCAATACTAAATAAAGGGTAACCAAAAATAAAACAAATAAATAAAAACAATATTGTTGTTTTTTTTCTACTTACAATATATAAAAACAAATAGTTATATATATATATATATATATATATATATATATTAAAATGTTAACTAAATATAAAAATAAAAAACAAAGAATGCAGCTTACAAACTGACAAATTTAGAAAAAAAAATATAATAATAATAAATATAAAAATAAAAAAAATAAAAACAGAAATAAAATTTCTGGTTGTGGGCCATTGAAGCTATTAGTGTGCATGCCTAATCTTCCCTTGCCCTTAGTATTCATGCAGAGCTCTACTCTTGCCCTTAGTATTCATGCAGAGACCTAGCAAAAAAGACATCCTTCTACAGAATAGAAGAAACCCAACCACATACACATCCAAGGAGGCCATGGTCAAGTTAGCACCACCACCCTCAACTAGTCAATCATGCAATTCTCCTTTGGCTCTCCACCACCGAACCACCGTCTGTGCTAACCATTGTCCATGTCACACAAATCATCGTCGTCCATCTATAGAATCATAGAATCAGAGGAGCTGAGCAATGGAAGGACCATAGAATAAGAGGAGTCGAGAAATGGAAGGACCGACTTCACCTGGCTGCACCCTTCAAGCAAATGGCCATGAAGCCATGGTCGCGCCGCGCTCAGAACAGAACGAACTAAACCTAAGAAAAACCCTTGAGTGATAAAGAAAACAAATTTTAAGAAAAAATGAGTTGAGAAGAGTCTGACCTAGTTTTATAAGTTTATTATTTTGATGGCCATGAGAGAGGCACATGGGCCTCATGCAAGGCCCCACGTTGCCTACTTACCTGGTACATATTTGATTGAATTGCATTTATCTTTTTATTATAATATTAATTTATTTTTATTTTTTTTTATATTGTTTTTTTTATTATTATTAAATAATTTTTATAATGGTTTTATTTATAAATAATATAAATAATTGTTTTATTTATAAATAATATGTTAATGAAATAATAATGATTGTGTTTTTTTTGTGTGTTTTTTTTATTTTATTTTAAAGAGTTATATATATATATATATAAGTGAAAATAAAAATTTATAAATAATATTGTTAATAAAATAATAATGAT
>ML787909.1:484958-497774 GCA_009831015.1 Picea engelmannii | reverse complement strand
CCCTGAAATCACATGCACAGCATATTCAAAGAAAATGCATAACCAGAAAACAAACATCCATAAGCACATGAACAATACACACAGAGAAACAACACCAGACATGAATTTGAATCAAAGACTCTCTTCTATTAACTCAAATCTGTGCATGGGTGTTCTTCATAGATTTCTCTACTTTCTCTTCTCTCCTGAATGTTGCTAATGTTACAATGATACAAAGGAGGGTGTCTATATCCGTTTTCCCTCTCGAAATCTAAAACTGTCTAATCTAGACTTAAACATCTATCTACCTGCATTAAATCTATTAAATGCCTCCTATCTATTTCAGACAAGAGCGTATGGCTCGAGGTTTGATACAACATACAAAAGGTGCTCCTTCATAAAGGATCATTTAAGACTTGTGCTACAATCCCAAAGCATTTTTCAAAAGTTTGGGTTTGTTTATCTAGCTGAACTTTCGCTTGATGTGTTGGCTCACTTGCTGAGTTGGCGATGCTCTTGCATCATACTCCTCGGCTTGAAAACTTTCATGGGCTCCTATCCATGAGCTCCTGCATGGTCCGTCCATGCCTTTCAATCACTACTTCTATCTCCCAGTTGGCATCCTCCACTGGGTGGTTCTTCCATTTCACCAGATACTCGAAGTATTGCTTCCGTCCGGTTCTTTTGCTGACTCTTCTGTCAAGTACCTGCTCCATCTGTGGTCTTTCTGCAATCGGCATCTGCTTCTACCACTGGATTTCTGGTTGTCCATCACTTTCAGCTCCTGCTTCCTCAGCCTTATAGGGATATAAGTCTGAGACATTGACTGTTGGAGATATTCCAATGTCATCCAGCAATTCAATCTCATAAGCATTTTCTCCAAACTTCTTCAGGACTCTGCATGGTCCAATTTTCTTCATCTTTAACTTGTTGTATGTTCCCCTTGGGAACCTTTCCTTCCTCAAATGTACCAGAACTAGATCGCCAACCTCAAATTGAAGTTGTCTCCTATGTTGATATGCTCTGCACTTGTATTCCTGGTTCAACTCCAGCAATCACTGCTTCACTCTGCTGTGAAGTTCTTCCATTGCTTCTGCGAATTCTTCAGCGCTCGCTCTCTTTGTCATTATCTACTTTGAATCCCTCAGCTTAGATACTCCTCTTGGTTGTCTTCCATATACAATCTCAAATGGACTTTTCCCTATGCTTCGATTCACCGAATCGTTGTAAGCGAATTCTACCTGTGGCAACACATTTTCCCAGCTGTTGTGGTGCTCTGTCACTTGGCCTCTAAGTAAGTCTCCCAGACATCTATTTACAACCTCTGTTTGCCCATCCATCTGAGGATGATAGGCTGAACAAAACATCAAGTTAGTTCCCATCTTCTTCCAGAGTGTCCTCCAGAAATGTCCGATGAACTTTGTATCCCTATCCGATACAATGCTTCTGGGTAGTCCATGAAGTCTAACAATTTCCTTGAAAAATAAATTTGCGATGTGAGTCGCATCGCTGGTATTCTGACACGGTATGAAATGTGCCATCTTTGAGAACCTGTCAACCACCACAAATATGGACTCATGTTCTCTTTGTGTCCTCGGTAATCCCAACATGAAATCCATGTTGATTTCATCCCATGGCCTGTCGGGTACAGGTAACGGTTGATAGAATCCCGCATTCTTCTTTCGGCCCTTGGAATGCTAGAAAATTATGCACCTGTCAACAAACTTCCTGACATCTATTTGCATCTTCGGCTAGAAGTATGCTTCGCTCAGCTTTGTGAACGTTTTGTCATGCCCAAAATGCCCTGCTAATCTGCCAGTGTGATTCTCCTTTAGCAGGTTCTCCCTCATGGAGCAATTTGGAATGCATAACTGGTTGCCTCTGAACAACAATCCATTTTGGATCATGTAGTCCCTCCACGAGATTCTGTCTCTGAGAACTGGATTCTCAGCAGCTTCGTATGCCTCTACAAAATCTGCATCACTTGCATACATGTCTTCCAGATTTTCAAAACCCAATGTTTTGACTCGGAACTCTTGCAGCAGCAAAAATTTCCTGCTCAAAGCATCAACCACTTTGTTAGCAGTTCCTGAAATGTGTTTATTTACAAATGTAAAAATCTTCATATACTCTACCCATTTAGCATGTTTCTGATTCAGCTTCTCCTGCTGAGTTACAAACTGTAATGCATGATTATCACTATACAATACAAATTCTCTTGGGATCAAGTAATGCCTCCACTTATTCAACGCCTGTATAATCGCATAAAATTCCTTATCATACGTGGAGTATTTCACCTTTGCCTCATCCAGCTTCTCGCTGAAATAAGCAATTGGTCTGTCATCCTGGCTCAAGACCGCTCCTATGGCAAAGCCACTTGCATCACACTTTACCTGAAAAACTTTCTGAAAATCTGGCAACACCAACACCGGTTGTTCGGTGATTTTTTGCTTCAACAGATTGAATCTCTTCTCTGCCTCTTCAGTCCAATGAAAAGACTTATGTCTCTTCTTGACTGTGTCCATCATTGTTGTGCTAATCCCACTGAAATTCCTAATGAACTTTCGGTAGAAACTAGCCAAACCATGGAAACTCCTCACCTCAAAAACATTTCTTGGTGATGGCCAATTCTTTATTACAACCACTTTACTTGGATCCATCTTCAATTCATTTGTCGATATGACAAACCCGAAGTAAATGAGTTGCTTCTTCATAAATGAAGATTTTCTCATGTTGATCAACAACTTCTCTTGTTGTAGCTTCCTCATTACTGCAACTAAATGCTTCAGATGTTATTCTCTTGATTTGTTGAAAATCAATATGTCATCTAAATAAACAATGACAAACTTACCTATGAATTCTTTCAGCACTTCATTCATCAGCCTCATGAATGTACTTGGCGCATTTGTCAAACCAAACGGCATGACTAGCCATTCGTATAAACCTTCGTTGGTTTTGAAGGTTGTCTTCCACTCATCGCCTTCCCTCATGCGAATTTGATGGTATCCTCTTTTCAAATCGACCTTTGAAAAATAATTTTCCCCGCTCAGGCAATCCATCAGATCGTCCATTCTCGACAGTGGAAACCTGTACCTGATGGTGATCTTGTTAATGGCTCTGGAATCTGTACACATTCTCTAGCCTCCATCTTTCTTTGGGCTGAGTACCGTTGGAACGGCACACAGACTTAAACTTTCCCGAAACACGTCACACGTCACCCGGCACACGTCCGCCTCCACCAGGACCTTCCTTTAGCTAGGCCCCAAGAGTTAAAATTACTCTTCAACCCCCTGTCTGGAGTTCTCAATACCCACAGAGTTTCTTTGTGATCTCCCTTCTTCAAATCGAGAAATCGGACCTCGCGATATCGCGAGTCCTGAGCTCACGAGATCGGGTCTCACCAATCCCCGAATCCCAATGATCACTCGTCCACAGCTTCCTCGTTTCCTATCGGGTATTATCCTATCGGGAAATCGGTACTCACGCGGTCGTGAGTCACAGCTCTCATGAATCTCTGATTCCCGAGTTCCGATGCCACCTGTCCTCAGCTCTGACACCTGTGGCCCACACCCAAACGATCATCGGGAATTCGCGTTTCAGGAATTCACGATTCCTGCTGTGCAATCTCACAGACCCTTCCAAATCCTAATCTCCGATATGGGTTGACACCTGTCGAATCCAAGTGCTATAGCTGTGGGACCCCTCGCAGTTCGGAGTTTCGCGACTACTCCATGATTTTCTCGACACCAAGATTTTCGAAGTGCCGAACCCCGATGCAAGCGCGGGCACTCTCCTCCACGTCACCCTCTCCTCGTCGCGCTATCGGGTATCGCGTGATCGTGATTCCAATTGTAGTCTTTCCTTTGCATGGGAAAATCCTGAATACCGAAACCCTGACTCTCCATATTTCTGACACGTACCCAGTCTGGGATCTATGGCTATGCTCCTTTCGGGAAATCGCGAATCGCGAGTTCTCCCTATGATAATTCTATGTTCTTGAAAAATCCGATTCTCCAATGAGTCAAGTCCCAATGATATCTGACTCTTTCCCTATGTACTAAAGTTTAAACCCTGTGCAACTTCCCCAAGATCTACAGCTGTCGGGACTTCACTAATCTTTCCTGCGAATCCTGACCGTTAATTCCTCCTCCTCGAGGATTTCTTCAAAATGACTAAGTGCTTCTACCGAGACTTGTTCTCCAAGCCTACGCTTACAGCTCTTGCTCGAAACCTTCCTCGACACGAACCTTCTATGCTCCCTTTCAATGATATCACAAGGGTCTTATACCTCTTGAGCTTATTCACTCTGACTCCTTCAGAGGAATTTATGCGCACCCCTTGTGCTCGGCGTTCAACAACTTCTCAAGTGTTGAATCCTTCAGACTCTGCGCACTTCCTACAGCAGTCCTTAGATCCTTTTACTCAGATACACAACTGAGACTTCTTCTCCAGCCTGCGCCTCCCTTGCACGGCTTTAACAACCCAAATCAATTTCTGGGCGAACAAGAACAAAAGTTAAACTATCGAGCCCTCATCAACGCACTCCTTGCAGATGAATTCGACTGCATTCTTTGCAAGAATCTCCTGGCTCAGATAGAGAAACAATTGAAACTCATTCTCTTCCTTCTCAGACTTCAGTTTCAAACCCTGAAATCACATGCACAGCATATTCAAAGAAAATGCATAACCAGAAAACAAACATCCATAAGCACATGAACAATACACACAGAGAAACAACACCAGACATGAATTTGAATCAAAGACTCTCTTCTATTAACTCAAATCTGTACATGGGTGTTCTTCATAGATTTCTCTGCCTGCTCTTCTCTCCTGAATGTTGCTAATGTTACAATGATACAAAGGAGGGTGTCTATATCCGTTTTCCCTCTCGAAATCTGAAACTTTCTAATCTAGACTTAAACATCTATCTACCTGCATTAAATCTATTAAATGCCTCCTATCTATTTCAGAAAAGAGCGTATGGCTTGAGGTATGATACAACATACAAAAGGTGCTCCTTCATAAAGGATCATTTAATACTTGCGCTACAATCCCAAAGCATTTTTCAAAATTTTGGGTTTGTTTATCCAGCTGAACTTTCGCTTGAAGTGCTGGCTCGCTTGCTGAGTTGGTGATGCTCCTGCATCATACTCCTCGGCTTGAAAACTTTCATGGGCTCCTGTCCATGAGATCCTACACGGTCTGTCCATGCCTTTGAATCACTATTTCTATCTCCCAACTGGCATCCTCCACTGGGTGGTTCTTCCATTTCACCAGATACTCAAAGTATTGCTTCCGTCTGGTTCTTTTGCTGACTCTTTTGTCAAGTATTTGGTCCATCTGTGGTCTTTCTGCAATCGACATCTGCTTCTGCCATTGGATTTCTGGTTTTCCATCACTTTCATCTCCTGCTTCCTCAACCTTATAGGGATATAAGTCTGAGACATTGAATGTCGGAGATATTCCAATGTCATCTGGCAATTCAATCTCATAAGCATTTTCTCCCAACTTCTTCAGGACTTTGCATGGTCCAATTTTCTTCATCTTTAACTTGTTGTATGTTCCCCTTGGGAACCTTTCCTTCCTCATATGTTCCAGAACTAGATCGCCAACCTCAAATTGAAGTTGTCTCCTATGCTGATTTTCTCTGCGCTTGTATTCCTGGTTCGACTCCAGCAATCGCTGCTTCACTCTGTTGTGAAGTTCTTCCATTGCTTCTGTGAATTCTTCAGCGCTCGCGCTCTTTGTCATTATCTGCTTTGAATCCCTCAGCTCAGATACTCCTCTTGGCTGTCTGCCATATACAATCTCAAATGGACTTTTCCCTGTGCTTCGATTCATCGAATCATTGTAAGCGAATTCTGCCTGTGGCAACACATTTTCCCAGCTGTCGTGGTGCTCTGTCACTATACTTCTGAGTAAGTCTCCCAGACTTCTATTTACAACCTCTGTTTGCCCATCCGTCTGAGGATGATAGGCTGAACTAAACATCAAGTTAGTTCCCATCTTCTTCCAGAGTGTCCTCTAGAAATGTCCGATGAACTTTGTATCCCTGTCCGATACAATGCTTCTGGGTAGTCCATGAAGTCTAACAATTTCCTTGAAAAATAAATTTGCGATGTGAGTCGCATCGCTGGTCTTCTAACACGGTATGAAATGTGCCATCTTTGAGAACCTGTCAACCACCACAAATATGGAATCATGTGCTCTTTGTGTCCTCGGTAATCCCAACATGAAATCCATGCTGATTTCATCCCATGGCCTATCGGGTACAGGTAACAGTTGATAGAATCCTGCATTCTTCTTTTGGCCCTTGGAATGCTGGAAAATTCTGCACCTGTCAACAAACTTCCTGACATCTGTTCGCATCTTCGGCTAGAAGTATGCTTTGCTCAGCTTTGCAAATGTTTTGTCATGGCCAAAATGCCCTGTTAATCCGCCAGTGTGCTTCTCCTTTAGCAGGTTCTCCCTCATGGAGCAATTCGGAATGCATAAGTGGTTGCCTCTGAACAACAATCCATTTTGGATCATGTAGTCCCTCCACGGGCTTCTGTCTCTGAGAACTGGATTCTCAGTTGCTTCGTATGCCTCTACAAAATCTGCATCACCTGTATACATGTCTTCCAGATTTTCAAAACCCAATCTTTTGACTCAGAACTCCTGCAGCAGCAAACATTTCCTGCTCAAAGCATCAGCCACTTTGTTAGCAGTCCCTGAAATATGTTTAATTACAAATGTAAAATTCGGCATATACTCTACCCATTTAGCATGTTTCTGATTTAGCTTCTCCTGCTGAGTTACAAACTGTAATGCATGATTATCACTATACAATACAAATTCTCTTGGGATCAAGTAATGCCTCCACTTCTTCAATGCCTGTATAATGGCATAAAATTCCTTATCATACGTGGAGTATTTCACCTTTGCCTCATCCAGCTTCTCGCTGAAATAAGCAATTGGTCTGTCATCCTAGCTCAAGACCGCTCCTATGGCAAAGCCACTTGCATCACACTTTACCTGAAAAACTTTCTGAAAATATGGCAACACCAACACCGGTTGTTCGGTGATTTTTCACTTCAACAGATTGAAGCTCTTCTCTGCCTCTTCAGTCCAATGAAAAGACTTATGTCTCTTCTTGAATGTGTCCATCATTGCTGCGCTAATCCCACTGAAATTCCTAATGAACTTTTGGTAGAAACTAGCCAAACCATGGAAACTCCTCACCTCAAAAACATTTCTTGGTGATGGCCAATTCTTTATTACAACCACTTTACTTGGATCCATCTTCAATTCATTTGCTGATATGACAAACCCCAAGTAAATGAGTTGCTTCTTCATAAATGAATATTTTCTCATGTTGATCAACAGCTTCTCTTGCTGTAGCTTCCTCGTTACTGCAGCTAAATGCTTCAGATGTTCTTCTCTTGATTTGCTGAAAATCAATATGTCATCTAAATAAACAATGACAAACTTACCTATGAATTCTTTCAACACTTCATTCATTAGCCTCATGAATGTACTTGGCGCATTCGTCAAACCAAACGGCATGACTAGCCATTCATATAACCCTTCGTTGGTTTTGAAGGCTGTCTTCCACTCATCGCCTTCCCTCATGCGAATTTGATGGTATCCGCTTTTCAAATCGACCTTTGAAAAATAATTTTCCCCGCTCAGGCAATCCATTAGATCGTCCATTCTCAGCAATGGAAACCTGTACCTGATGGTGATCTTGTTAATGGCTCTGGAATCTGTACACATTCTCTAGCCTCCATCTTTCTTTGGGCTGAGTACCATTGGAACGGCACACGAACTTAAACTTTCCCTGACCAATCCTTTGTCCAATAACTCCTGGACCTGTTTCTTAACCTCTTTGTTCTCCTGAGGCGTCAACCTGTACGCGGCCTTGTTTGGAAAACTAGATCCTGGTACAAGGTCTATGTGGTGACTTATGCTCCTCATTGGCGGAAACGAATGGGGTAATTCGTCCACCACTATATCAGTGAACTCTTCCAGCAGTTCCTGAATTTCTTCCGGCAAATCATCCACTCTTGTGCTGGTCAAAACAACTTTCAGTTTTCTGACCACAAAGAATTGTGGATCCTCCTTCTTTACTTCTGCCAGAAGTTCCTTCCCACTCATGAGAAGTATCCTGTTGTTCACTTCCTGTTTTACCTCCTTATCTTTTATCGGAAGTAACATATGTGTTCTCCCATTCTTCTCCAGGGTATACGTATTCATTTTCCCATCATGAACTACGTTTCTATCATACTGCCATGGTCTTCCTAGCAATAAAGGATATACATCCATAGGAATAACATCACAGAGAATTTTATCATCATATCCTCCGATTTTAATGTCCACTAAGCACTGTTTAGTGAAACTCACCTGATGTCCCTTCTGTATCCATGAGACTTTATATGGACTCGGGTGATCAGTCATCTCCAGCTCTAGTTTCTCCACCATCTCGGTTGAAACGAGATTGTCGGTGCTTCCGCTGTCCATGATCACTTTGCATTTCCTATCTTTAGTCTTGCATGCGGTTATAAACAGTCTGCTTCTCTGAGCTATGTCCTCCACCTCCTTCTCAGGTGTTACGAGAACTTTATGCATCATTAACGACCTTCCGTCTTCTGTGTCTTCTGCTTCAGCAGCTCGCCTCTGTGCCTCGGTGATGTGAGCTTCTCCTCCATCATTTTTCCTATCTAGACAATCAACTGCCTTGTGTCCATTCTTCCCACATGTGTAGCATGTTATGATTCCTCCTCTGCCTCTACCTCGACCTCTATTACGAGGAAGAGTGTTTGCATCGGCGTATCCTCCACTTTGTTCTGCCTGCTGCATTCGTTGTTCAGCGTGCTGGCCTCGCTGAGAACTTCCACCTCTTTCCATTCTGGTCTGAGGCTTCTTCCAGTCATCCTTAGGTTTCTGGAACCTATCTTGGGCAACTGATTTTCCTCTCGGCTGGCTCTTGCCTCTGCCTCATTGTGCTGGCTTCCGGCTTAGTTTCTCTTCTACCTTCAATGCCATCTAATACGCATCCTCAACCATTCTAACGGTTGTCATGCTCATCTCATCCTGGATATCGTATCTTAAGCCATTCATATACCTGGATACTTTTTCATCATCGCTCTCCCGATGACCTGCTCTGATATTGAGCTTGTAAAATTCTTCGGTATACTCCTTTATTGTCATCAGCTTCTGTCTCAGGTTCTGCATTCTCCTGAACAGTGTGATCTGATAATCCCTTGGGATGAACTTTGCCTTCATCTTCGCAATCATTCGATCCCAGCTTTTGATCTTTTGTTTCCCTTTGGAACGTCTATCTGCTTGAAGCTCATCCCGCCATAATGTTGCATGTCCTTTTAATTTTGTGACAGCATGCCTTACCTTTTTGTCCTCTTCGATATCCTCGTAATCGAAGTAAGTATCAAGAGCTCTAATCCAGTCCAACAGCTCTTCTGCATCCAGACTTCCTTCATAAGTTGGAATGTCCATTTTCGTCTTTGAACTCATCCTGGCAATGGATTTAATCAATCGCTCATTGGCTGCATCTTCAGCTGCAACTTCTCCTTGCTGTTCAGCTTCAGTTTCACCTTCGGAGTCACTTAGATCTCCAGCATTTGCTGTGTGTCTTTGTGCTGCTTCCATGTCTTCCAATCTCGCTCTGAGATCGCGTATCTTCCTTTCCATATCAAGATTCCCTACCGGCCTACCTCTTCTTCACACATCCCTATCCTCTGGATCAGGCGATTGCCTTTCTCTTCTGGGTGGCATCGTGAAATTCCCTCTTTTCTCTCTGTCACAGAAAACATAGAGTTCCCACTCTGATACCACTTTGTGTGTATCAGAGTGCTTCAGTTCTTCTTTCTCCCCCTGTCTGAAATATACAGACAAGATACTCGCTCTGATACCACTCTGACGTAGATGTCAATCAGCACACGTCCACCTCCACCAGGACCTTCCTTTAGCTAGGCCCGAAGAGTTAAAATTACTCTTCAACCCCCTGTCGGGAGTTCTCAATACCCACAGAGTTTCTTTGTGATCTCCCTTCTTCAAATCGGGAAATTGTACCTCGCGATATCGCGAGTCCTGAGCTCACAGGATCGGGTCTCACCAATCCCCGAATCCTGATGATCACTCATCCACAGCTTCCTCGTTTCCTATCGGGGATTATCCTATCGGGAAATCGGTACTCATGTGGTCGTGAGTCACAGCTCTCATGAATCTCCGATTCCCGAGTTCCGATGCCACCTGTCCTCAGCTCTGACACCCGTGGCCCACACCCAAACGATGATCGGGAATTCACGTTTCGGGAATTCGCGATTCCTGCTGCGCAATGTCGCAGACCCTTCCAAATCCCGATCTCCGATATGGGTTGGCACCTGTCGACTCCAAGTGCTATAGCTGTGGGACCCCTCGCAGTTTGGAGTTTCACGACTCCTCCATGATTTTCTCGACACCAAGATTTCCGAAGTGTCGAACCCCGATGCAAGCGCGGGCACTCTCCTCCATGTCACCCTCTCCTCGTCGCGCTATCGGGTATCGCGTGATCGTGATTCCAATTGTAGTCTTTCCTTTGCATGGGAAAATCCCGAATACCGAAACCCCGACTCTCTGGATTTCTGACACATACCCAGTCCGGGATCTACGGCTATGCTCCTTTCGGGAAATCGCGAATCGCGAGTTCTCCCTATGAGAATTCTATGTTCCTGGAAACTCTGATTCTCCGATGAGTCGAGTCCCGATGTGCTCTGACTCTTTCCCTGCGTACTAAAGTTTAAACCCTGCGCAACTTCCCCGAGATCTACGACTTTTGGGACTTCGCTAATCTTTCTTGTGAATCCTGACCGTTAACTCCTCCTCCTCGAGGATTTCTTCAAAATGACTAAGTGCTTCTGCCGAGACTTGTTCTCCAAGCCTGCGCTTACAGCTCCTGCTCAAAACCTTCCTCGAAATGAACCTTCTACGCTCCCTTTCAACGATATCACAAGGGTCTTATACCTCCTGAGCTTATTCACTCTGACTCCTTCAGAGGAATTTATGCGCACCCCTTGCGCTCGGCGTTCAATAACTTCTCAAGTGTTGAATCCTTCAGACTTTGCGCACTTCCTACAGCAGTCCTTAGCTCCTTTTACGCAGATACACAACTGAGACTTCTTCTCCGGCCTGTGCCTCCCTTGCACGGCTTTAACAACCCAAATCAATTTCTGGGCGAACAAGAACAAAAGTTAAACTATCGAGCCCTCATCAACGCACTCCTTGCGGATGAATTCAACTGCATTATTTGCAGGAATCTCCTGGCTCAGATAGAGAAACAATTGAAACTCATTCTCTTCCTTCTCAGACTTCAGTTTCAAACCCTGAAATCACATGCACAGCATATTCGAAGCAAATGCATAACCAGAAAATAAACATCCATAAGCACATGAACAATACACATAGAGAAACAACACCAGACATGAATTTGAATCAAAGACTCTCTTCTATTAACTCAAATCTGTACATGGGTGTTCTTCATAGATTTCTCTGCTTTCTCTTCTCTCCTGAATGTTGCTAATGTTACAATGATACAAAGGAGGGTGTCTATATCCATTTTCCCTCTCGAAATCTGAAACTGTCTAATCTAGACTTAAACATCTATCTACCTGCATTAAATCTATTAAATTCCTCCTATCTATTTCAGAAAAAAGCATATGGCTCAAGGTCTGATACAACATACAAAAGGCACTCCTTTATAAAGGATCATTTAAGACTTGCGCTACAATCCCAAAGCATTTTTCAAAAGTTTGGGTTTGTTTATCCAGCTGAACTTTCGCTTGATGTGCTGGCTCGCTTGCTGAGTTGGCGATGCTCCTACATCATCACATCAAGCACCTGGAAGCAATGTACGAAATTCAACCGACGAAGAATAAGAATGACTACCCACTCGTCCTGCCCTGCAATGGTTAAGACCTCCAGGACACATAAGTAACGCTCAAGCCCAGGTTCCCATCGATTTTGACCATTTAAGGTCTCAAGGCTGGCAACTATTCTGAGGAACAAGGAGGTGTCTACATCCTGCCCGACACAAGAAGACTCAGCCTACTAAGCTAAGGACAATCATTCTAACAACCCCATGCACCCAAAATTAATTACACAAGTAACTAGAACCCTTACAGTGAGCAACCAAGCACATTAAATGTTTACAAAACCAAGTACAAACATTAATTAAAATGAACAACAACACCCTCAATGGGAAGCGCAATCTAAAAACGACTTTGTCAACAACCCAACCATTAATCAAGGATAAAAGGTCAAAATCTATTATTTAAATTGGTGTTAATTACAGATCAATTAACCAGTCTAAATTCCATTAGTAAACGAGTTACCAACCGAACTTAACATGAATTACGACTCAATTTAGAGTGTCTGAGTTACCAATTAGGAAATATCTATAAATCCAACTAACATCAATTACATATCTAAATTAGCAAGTCTAAAATTTGCAATCTAGTCTTTACTCACCATACAAATTTTAATATTTATTACAAACTAAATGGACAATTATATATTAATCCAAATCCCCATCCAACTAGCCATAAACTTGAATAACAACATTAACATTCTTAAAGTGGAATGCTACCATTAGCACTTATAAGAAATTAAATCTCAACATGTAGTCTAGCTATATTGATCGAACTAACAATGCTAGTGATCTACTATCATAGAGAAGGGAACTACTAACTATTAACAGTGTTGTAGCAATTTAACAAGGTGATTATCATAGCAGTTACATGACAATTAATATAGCATTAACAAGATAGTTTACATGATTGTTTTCATAATAAGTAATATAGC
>ML787909.1:472778-484433 GCA_009831015.1 Picea engelmannii | reverse complement strand
AAGGCAACAAAATAGCATTTATTATTGCAGTTAACATGATAATCAACATGGCCAGTAACATTGTTGTGGTAATTAAAGCTTGGCAGAGAGAACGTTGGGTATGCATTCAATGTGAAGGAGGATAAAAGGGACAAACAAAACTGCAGAAGGACCAACTCGTGGTCATTCAACAGCAACTCAAGCAATGATTAAGGCAAGTCGTGGTAAATTAAGACGGCAACACAGTCAATTTCTAATTATCAAAAATGTGGTCACTTTAGCAAGTAAAGTTGTGATTTAAATGGATAAAATCGTGGGTGATTTCTATAGCAACACAGTCAACTTCTGATTAACAAAAACGTGATCATTTCGGCAAGTAAAGTTGTGATTTAAATGGATAAAATCATAGATGATTTCTACAGCAACATAGTCAACTTCTGATTATCAAAAACGTGGTCATTCCGGCAAGTAAAGTTGTGATTTAAATGGATAAAATCGTGGGTGATTTCAGCATGCAACACAGTCCATTTTTAATTTCCAAATCGTGGTCTTTCACCGCAGGAAATTTGATGAATTGAAAAGAAAAAACGTGGGCATTAACAGGAATCAAATGGTAGCAAACTTTTAAAGCAAAACACAGTATTCATCAAGGGAAAAATCACCCCAAAGGTAAAATGAAATGCAGACAAGAATAATTCCTCTTTTCCATCGCCATAATACAAATTAAAAATGCAGACCAGAATCATTTCATTTTTCATTGCCAGAATACCCAATGTAAAATGCAAAGATGAATTCATTTCGTTTCTCATTGCCAGAATACCCAAAATAAAAATGCAGACCAGAAATCATTTTGTTTTCCATTGCCAGAATACCCAATGTAAAATGCAGAGATGAATTCATTTTGTTTCTCATTGCCAGAATACCCAAAATAAAAATGCAAACTAGAAATCATTTTGTTTTTCATTGCCATAATACCCAATGTAAAATGCAGAGATGAATTCATTTCATTTTTCATTGCCAGAATACCCCAATACAGTGCATACAACAGTAAGAGAATGCAAGGATCCAATGGGAAGGGTCATAGAATGATTGCAGGGGTTCTATCAGTCAGGGCATAGAGAAAACCAACTAGGACACAAGATAATCCACACACAGAGGTCGTTGTCAGATGGCGGAATCAACAATCAGCCAGGGACAAACATCAAGGGTAGATGGCTAACAAGTTTGTCCTTCTCCCATCATCCTCACATAGAAAAGCAGGGCGTTGAGATCCATAGGTATTTTAACACTAAGGCGACGACCGTAGATCGGGCTCTTGGTTGACTACTCAGGCGAGGACTGGTGAGCTAGGGACGAAGGCTAAACAACCACGAAAGTCATAATTAACATAGCAAGGTGGTCAAGACATGTGGGGAAATGAAGCCATGGGAGCCGATCTATCATCGAGCTAGGCTAAGAAAATTTCAGAAAACCATCTAGACAATCAATTCACTCACCCAAGTAAAAATGCAAATTCAAGAATAAGTTCTAAAACAATTTACATACAAAACGAAGAAAGTGTATCGTTGTCTATTCGGAGTGGATGTCTCGCGTGCTCCTTGCAACTCCCACGTGCCGATCGACAAGAATACACCGGTACCTCCCAGCCAATGCTAGGGGTACTCTTCTTCCCCCTTAGCCCCCCAAGCCACAAAGGGGCCACACACTCACTATCCAGAGATTACAACTATCTCCCAGCTTGCCTCGCAAGGCCGAGCTACCACTCCTCACCGAGCTAGGTATCCCAACTCCCACAAGTTAAGTCATTCAAGTAGATATTTCTGCAGCGTAACGTTACGCAAACAGAAGAGATCCAACCTCCATATTCTCCCTTCATTATATAGAGTTTTGTGGTTCCTTACTTTCCAAAAATCTTGTTTAGTTAATTTTTTTAAATTTAATTCCTAAAAATTCCTCCCCGTACAAGTGTCACCCATCCCCTTCTTTCCTCCATAAATTAATTTCTTTAATTAATTAATTATCTTTATTTCCCTCACCCACCTAGAGTTACTCCTAGAATCACTCCTACGTGTCCCCAAATTCTCTTACAGGTTTTAATTACTTTCCCCACCATTAAATTGCTAGTTCAGTTTAAATTAGAAAGCTCTTAAATGGTAGATACTTTACTAAGTTTGGCTTTCTGCTTTTTCCCTTATGTTCCCTTTTTTCCCTTTTTATGTTTACCTATTTTCCTAGTTTCCTAATATTTTAGATTTTCCCTCTTTCCCCTTTTAATTAGAACTCAAAAAGGCAAGTGTGGAAATTAACCATTTTTCCCTTTTCTCATTTAATTAGTATATTTTAAATTATCAAAAAGATATAACAATTAATTCCTTTTTTTTTTAATTTTATTCCAACAGATTTTTTTTTCTTGAATAAATTAAATTTCTTACTCCCTCTGTGTTACAAGATTTAACAAAGATCATACTCTTTATTTATTTTGTTTTTAAATTTTATTTTATATCAAAATTATTTTAATAAAAAGGATAAAATTTTACCACTAGCATGATTTAGACCCAGACCTTAATTTTCGTGATGGGCGACATTTTATTAGGGAAAAAGTTTTTAAAAATTCTTATCACATTGTTCATCCTAAGGCCATCTAAGTTCATTCATTTATCAAAACAACATGATGTTCCCTTCAAGACACACTAGGTGCTCCAAGGGTGCCACTCGCCTCATATGTTCCCTTGCGCAACATGCCCTTTAGGATGCACTACGTGCTCCAAGGGTGCCACTCGCCTCTTTCCATTTTTCTTGCGTGACGTGCCCTTCAAGATGCACCACGTGCTCCAAGGGTGTCACTCGCCTCTTGACTGACTTGGTAGACATCAAAAACCCCTAGAGTCAATACTCCACCAGGTGAACTTGTGGGAGACTAAGGGCCTCTAAGGAATAAGGCCCCCACCTTATTGCGCACCCCTTAGAATCATCATGAGCGACTGTCACAGTCTACCCTCATAGCATCATGGGTCCTCTCGAACTAGGTAAACATTAACCTACAGTTCGAGCTACGGCAGGAGTGATAGTAGGTTGTGGCAGGGCTGTTGTCCACACCTCTCCCTCAACATCTATGGTAGTTGTGCGTGACCCCTTTACTCCACATGTGAGTCTGGTTGGCAAGCTATCGTCAGCCTGCATCATCGACAATTCATGTCAAAACATATCCAAATCATATCATCTAATCAGATGCACTAATATCACAGTAAAACAATCAAACCCCAATGGTACACTCCCTGACTCGATCCAGAGTCCAAGGGGTTCCATTGATGCCTCTGCATCCTTGAGGTCCAAAATCCTGCACACTCAGTAAAACCGAGTCAATAGCACCTGCCTATGTCGAGGCGGTAAAACAACATGTCATCATCCCATAACGCCTCATAATCAAAATCAAAAGTTTTAATAGCATAATAATCCGAATCACTTGCAAGCAAGTGTCCTCAAAGAATAACTTCACTCGGTGCTCCAGAGTGGGATTTTACATACACCCCCTCTTGGTCCAAACTTTGTCCCAAAGTTTCACAGTATATATGCCAAAATAAAGTGTATCACAGTATCATATGTCTATCTATCAAACAAAAATGGAAACTATTAGCGCATATCATATGCGTCCTCCCAGATCACCGAGTGCGAACTATAATTGTCCCACTGGACCTTGACCTGCTCTATCGTTCAACGTTGTAGCTATAGAACACGATGATCCAAGATGTGGATCGGCTCAGCTGTGAATACCCCCTCGTCCGATACCTGCAAGGAAATCATGTCAATAACATGCGTAGGATCACTAATATAATGTCTCAAAACAGATACATGAAAAACGTCGTTCATACGCCTCAAAGAATCAGGCAAGGATAGTCGATAGGCCACAAGCCCCTTTCTCTCCACAATCTCGAAAGGTCCCATGAACCTAGGAGAGAGATTATCTCCCTTCCCAAACTTGATCAAACTTTTATGTGGTTTAACCCACAAGAAGAATCGATCGCCGACCTCATAACTATGATCGACATGGTGCGCATCGGCATAACTCTTTTATTGATCCTGTGCTTCTTTAATCATTTGTCTTATTGTTTTCATTTTCTCTTCCATTTATTGGATCGCTTCTGGTCCTACCAAGACCCTATCCTCAAGCCAATCCCAACTCAAAGGCATCTGACATGGTCGCCCGTAAAGAAACTCAAAAGGCACCATCTTAATGGTGCTCTGGTAACTGTTGTTGTAAGCGAACTCCACTAGTGGCAAGAATTCTTCCCAACACTTTTCTTGGTCCATCATGTACATGCGCAACATGTCCTCCAAGGTCTGGTCCATTCGTTCGATCTACCCGACAGTCTCCAGGTGATACGCAGTACTAAAGTTAAGTTGGGTTCCCAAGGCCTCTTGGAAACTCGTCCAAAATCGTCCAGTAAACACCGATCCTCAATTGGATATAATCCTCTTAGGCATGCCATGCAGCCTCACAATCTCACTGATGAAAACTCTAGCTATGTCAGGTGCCTAATACGTCGTATGCACAGGAATAAAGTGAGCACTCTTCGTCAGAGTGTCTACTACTATGAAAACCGAGTCATGTCTCATTGCTGTCAGTGGCAATATAACAATAAAATCCATCGAAATAACCTCCCATTTTGATTCTGGAATAGCGTGTGGTTGTAGTAATCCTGTTGGGTGTCTATGTTCATCCTTTAACTGCTGACATTCTAGACATCTGGCCACATAGCTGACTATGTCTGCCTTCATTCCCTTCCATAAGAATAAGGGTTTAAGGTCTGCCCTCATCTTCATGACTCCCGGGTGAGCCATGTAAACTGCTCTATGAGCCTCGCTTAGGATTAACATCCTCAGCTCGTCGTTCAGCGGTACATAGATCTGATTTTTAAACCTCAATAAACCATCGCTATCAAATGAAAATCCTTCAAATCATGGTACCATCATTGTGTTTTGTCTGATAAAACCCTCGACCTCTTTGTACCAGTCATCGTCATGCTGTAAGATTATAATCTTTTCACGTAGATTCGTCTGAAGAGGCAACACTGAAAAGATGTGCGGTCTCTGACTCAATGCGTCTACCACTCGATTCACTGTTCCTTTTATGTAAGCAATCTCGAAGTTGTACTCGCTAAGAAATTCCGACCAACGTCGTTGTCGTGCATTCAGGTTGCTTTGCATAAAGATGTGTTGTAGTCCACAGTGGTCATTATTTAGTTCAAATTTTCACCCAACAAGGTAGTGTCTCCAAACCTTCAAGGCATATACGATGGCTAACAACTCCAAATCATGTGTCACATAGTTCTCCTCATTCTCCTCTGTCGTCCGAGAGTAAATCAAAATATCGTCAATGAATACTTGGACGAACTTGTCCAAGTACTCACGGAACACCCCATTCATCAAACTCATAAATACCCCTGGGGCATTTGTCAGTCCAAATGGTAAAACAGTAAACTCATAATGTCCAAACCTCGTCTTAAAGGCTGTCTTAGGGACGTCATATTCCTTAATTCGTAACTGGTGATACCCTAATCGTAAATCAATCTTTGAGAACACAGTCATGCCCTTCATTTGATCGAACAAATCATCAATCCTCGACAACGGATATTGATTCTTGATCATGGTCTTATTCAATTGACGATAGTCAATGCAGAGCCTCCATGACCCATCCTTCTTTTGTATGAAAATAACAGGTGCACCCCACGGTGACACACTAGGATGTATCAGTCCCAAGTCTAGCAACTCATTCAGTTGCATTCTCAACTCTTGTAATTCTGGGGTTGACATCTGATAAGGCGTTCTAGCTATTGGTTATGTTCCCAGTTTTAGGTCTATAGTAAACTCCAATTCCCTCTCCAGCGGCTTCCCAGGTAACTCCTTCGGAAATACGTTTGCAAACTCTCTCACCACTAGAAGGTGTTCTAAACCTTCTGCTAATCCCTTCTCGTTTAACGCAAGGATCACATAAAGCTTGCACCCCTTGTGCATGCTCTTCCATAAATGTAAGGAAGAGATGAGCCTCAAGGAAACTCCCTGGTTCCATCCAACAATCACACATCTCTATCCCTCATCATCATCCAAGCTCAACCATTTCATATTACAGTTGAGTATCGCCTCATGTGATTCCAACCAGTCCATACCAATTACAACATCATAATATCCTAAGATCATGACGTATAGGTTGACCCTTGTGACAAATTCTCCTAGACTAAGGATATAGCCCATAACCTTTCCTCCAACATTTTGTTTCTCTCACGAGGCCATCTCTACGAAGATAAACTCATCCTGTTCGACTGCCTTTACCTTAATCCTTTTTAGCACTGCACCGAAAATGAAACTCTCGGTAGCATTAGGATCTATCAAAATACTAAGGGTCCGGTCAGCGATGGTACCTGTCGTCTTGAGAACAGTCGACTGATGCTCTCCCTAGCAGTTATTCATCGCTGCATGAATCCAATGGGCCTTGCCCATATCTCCCACGGTAGTGGGTTCGGCTAATCTGGACACTCTAGTCCTCTCCACCGGGCAGTCGCGCTGCTAGTGTGGCTCACCACATGTCCAACACCCCTTCTTCGACCTAGTAGTCTTGGTACCCGAAGTAGAAGGTGACGGCCCTCCAGCCTAGAATCCTGGTCTGTTCTATTGAATAGGCCTAAACCGATGTTGTTGTGGTCGACGTTGTTGTTGATGTTGTGGTCCCCGATAAGGTGTCTACTACTGAGGCATCAGTCACCGAGGTGTAGTGAAAGCGGATCCCCTCTGGAATCCATGATATCCCGACATATGTCTAGCTGGTGTCTGATGCTATTGTGCTCCAGAAGACACCTGCCCTGCTGGTCTCGCTGGAGTCCTGGTCTGACCCCTGCTGATAAGCTCCTCCTCTGCTATGAGGGCCTTCTGGATGACATCATGCAAGGTTTGAGGCATCAAAATCCTGACCTTTGCACGTATGATGTCGTTAAGTCCGAACACGAACCTGTTGACCTTAAGTTTCTCAGTGTTAAGGTGCAGAGCATATCAGAGCAGCTCCATAAAATGGACCTCGTACTTGGGCACCGTATGACTGCCCTGTCGTAAGGCGTTGAACTCATTGAGTTGACGCTCAATGAATTACTTTGAAAGGTACCTCTCTCGGAACTGTTCCTTGAACAGTTCCCATGACAAGTCTTCGACGGCCACGTTCATCTACGGTAGGAGCGTATTCCACCATATAAGAGTGCTTCCTTTCAGTTGGAAGACCGCCATGTGGACCTTCATGTTGGAGGTATAATCGCGAAGTGCAAAGCACATTGCCATATTCTCCAACCATGCCTCGACGGCTGCGTCGTCCGGGGCACCAAAGAACTCAGGAAATTTGACCTTCTCGAGTTCACGGTGAATTCTACCAATACTGACCAGAGCACGCGATGGAATCTCAGGGGGTGTCGATGCCCTGGCCTCATCTCTGTCCAAATGTAATGACCGTTTTTAATTTAACATCTAGTAATTCTACCAACAATACAGTAATTTCTACTAGGTTTATGAAAGTTCAATAACTCCAAAATATTTTAACACGTATGCATGTAAATTTATCAATGTATAATAAATTTAATATCTAATTAAAACAATGCATAAATTTGAAATAAATACCTGAACCTGATGCTATTATCCCTCCTTTTGTTCACAGCTTGCCTCCTTGATCACTTCTGAACACTTCCCAGAACCGTTCCTCCCTGCCAACTAGGTAGCTCCCTAGCTCCACGATATCAATGGATATCCTGGCCCCCATGCCCAAAACCCCCAGCAACTCCGGTGCACTGTATCAATCCCACTCACAAAATTTCACCTCTCTCTCTGAAAACTCCAGAGCTCCCAAAATCCATCCCCAACCTCCATAGAATAACCTTCCGTCCCACTCCTTCCCTTCCTTTTCCCTCCTTTACCAACTCCTCCCCTCATTTACTCCCTACCTAACTCATTTATTACCTCCTTATCCCTTCTCGTTAATGCCCCTTATCCCCCTTTATTTAATATCTTATCCCTTGTATTTAATATGTTTCCCTTTTCGGGAACGTAACTTAATTTAATAATATATTTTATTATCCACCTTTTATTTATTTACCTTATTAATTAATGAGTTAATTAATACTTAAATTAATCATTGACAATCAGGAATAACTAATTAATAATAAATAATTAGTTAATGTTATTTTAAGAAATAAATATAGTTTAGCTAATCTTTTAGGATTATATTATTAAATTAATTATAATTAATAATCAAGGGTCATTACATACACCCACCCTTCAGGAAACTTCATCCCGAAGTTAAGGTATCTTATGGTACAAGGACAAGAAACATGGTTCACACATTCATAACAAGTAACCGACATTATTAGTAAGTAAGTCAAGAAAACTCATACATACTAGTGTATATGTACAAGAAATGCATGGGTAGCTAGTACATGCAAATCTCGTGCATGTACTAATAATCAAAACTTTCATCCTTTAGTAATTTATGTATGCATCCAATCCAGTCAGCAAGGCTAATCTTTTATAAAAGACAACAAACCAATCAATTGTTTGAGAAATCCTTTAATTACTTTTATCCGGTTCAACAATTTTATTTTAAACACTTTGGTTTAGTTACGTAATAATGAATATTCATTTATACACATTTCTCTTTTTTTTTTTTTGAAGGGAAAAACATTAACTTCCACCACAAGATAGATCTCCATACTTTCTCAACTATTACTACTCATCCTTCCTCCCTAACCTACTTCCATCTCCATTCCTATCCTTCCTCTACTAGACTATCTTGGAGCGTCAACTATATTGACCTAACTCCAAATAGAATCCGTAAGTGGAAGTGTCGCTATCTCGACCAAGCTTCCCTAGCAGGCAACTGACAGTCATCATCACACATCTTGGGGAGTGTGAACTAGCACTGTTCTCCCATGACTTCAGGTTTTGGAGGATACACGGTGGGAAATGCCTCCACCCCTCCTAACAGGACTAGGATCCACACCGTACAATGCAATATATAGTGGCACCGTGTTGCTGGAGGTTTTTTCATCGTTTACTCGGTTTTGGGCTGTGTCGTTACCTGAAATCATGCACTAATCCACATATCATAGCAATGCATCCAAACCAATATAAATTCCAAATACAATATTCATACCATAATGTTTCTCGATTAGTGGTCCTGATATCCACTTTCATCATCATTATCCCTTGGCTATTTCATAGCCCATAACCTATAGATTAGTCTGTAACACAAACTCATACATTTCTATGCATTATCATCATGAAATTGCATACTATCATCATTTCAATTTGGTATCCACGTACCGATAAATTTACATCAAAGTTTTCCGATTAGAAATAGATCTCATAATATCCCATAATTCAATTTCGACACCCATTCACAAGATTATCATTTACCCAAATAGATTTCATAATATCCAATGCCATCCTAATAGCATTTAAACATTCATTAATTTATTCATTCTCACAATGTGTCACATCATATACATCATCATCAATAACATTTAAACATTCATAAAATTTACATGCACATAGTAGATCGCATTATATACATCATCATCAATAACATTTAAACATTCATAAAATTTACATGCACGTAGTAGATCGCATCATATACATCATCATCAATAACATTTAAACATTCATAAAAGTTCACAAATTTTAAAGTTTAAGTGGATCACTTAATAGTTTCACTGTGACTAGAAAATAAAGTATATAGTCCTCAGGTAATCCTGGTTGTCTAAGTCAAAAGGTGGTGTTACATACACCCCCCCTTCGAGAAACATGTTCTCGAGGTGGTCAAAATAGTGAGGGATAGTCTCGTCGTAGTGTCTCGACATCTTCCCAAGTAGCAGATCCTGGACTATACTTGTCCCACTGGACCTTAACTTGGTCTACCAGATGGTTCCTGAGATGTCGAACTCTACGGTCCAATATGCGTAACGGTTCTACTGTGAGGGTTCCCATGTCCGATACCTGCAATTCCTTCCAATTTAGTTTATGTGATTCATCAGCAACATAATGATGTAAAACAGATACATGAAATATATTATGAGTTTTATGCAAGTGGGGTGGCAGTACGAGACGATAGGCAACGGGTCCAATCTTCTCTTGGATCCTGAATGGTCCTATAAACCGAGGTGACAACTTTTTCCCCTTCCCGAACTGTATGGTACTCTTATTAGGCCTGATACGAATGAAAACCTGGTCTCCCACTTCATAACTTTGGTCGGTCCTGTGTGCATCTGCATAGATTTTCTGCCTATCCTGTGCTTCCTTTAATCTCTGCCTAATCTGAATCACCTGTTCTTCCATTTCTTGAATCAATTATGTCCCAACTGTTACTCGGTCTTCTAGCCTATCCCAACTCAATGGCGTTCTGCATGGCCTCCCATACAAAGCTTCGTAGGGTGGCATTCCGATGGAACTATGATAACTGTTATTGTAGGCAAACTCTACTAAAGGTAGCTACTTCTCCCACTAGGTTTGATTATCCATTACATACATCCTAAGCATGTCTTCCATGACTTGATTTACTCTCTCAGTCTGCCCATCTATTTCAGGATGATAAGTTGTGCTTAAGTTCAACTGAGTCCGCAACGCTGACTGTAAACTTGTCCAAAACCTAGAAGTGAATCTAGAGTCCCTATCTGAGATGATCTTCGTAGGTATCCCATGCAAACGGATAACTTCGCTTACAAACACACGTGCCACATCAGTGACATCATAAGTGTCTCTAACCGGAATAAAATGAGCACTCTTGGTTAACTTATCCACTATCAAAAGAATGGCATTGTGTCTATGGGATGTGAGCAGCAACCCCACAAAAAAATCCATAGAGATGACTTCCCATTTGGACATAGGAACATCATGTGGTTGTAGGAGGCCTGCTGGGTGATGGTGGTCGGGTTTCACCTGTTGACACTCTAGGCATTTGGCGATGAAATGGACTACATCGTGCTTCATGCCTACCCAAAAGAAGAGCTTCCTCATATCTGCGTACATCTTCTTCACACCTGGATGCGCACAATAAAGTGATCTATGGGCTTCCTTCAGTATGATTCTTCGAATATCCCCATTCTCAGGGATGTACATCCTTCCTCGATATCTTAATAGTCCGTCTGTTTCCAGATTATATCCTTCATACTTTGGGTCTAACTGCCTCCCACTCTGGAGGTTTGAAGTAACCTTTAAATACCAACTGTCTCTTAGGAGTTCTGTCAACACATGTTCCCTCAGATTGACCCTTAAGGTTACCAAGGAGAAGATACGTGGTCTCCTACTCAAGGCATCTGTGACCACATTTTCCTTTCCCTTCATGTATGATATACCAAAATCGTACTCACTCATAAACTCACTCCATCGCCTTTTCCTGGCATTCAGATCTCTTTGAGTGAAGAGATATTTTAAACTTTGATGGTCTATTTTGAGCTCAAAGTTTCGCCCAACAAGATAGTTCCTCCAAAGTTTTAGAGCTAGCATTACCGCTGCCAACTCTAAATCATGAGTCGCGTATAGCTCCTCATGTTTCTTCAACTTCCTTGATGCATAAGCTATCACTCCTCCATCCTGCATTAGCACGGCTCCCAACCCTTGCTTCGAGGCATCCGTGCAGACTGTGAAGTCCTT
>ML787909.1:442095-463905 GCA_009831015.1 Picea engelmannii | reverse complement strand
TCATAGCAGTTACATGACAATTAATATAGCATTAACAAGATAGTTTACATGACTGTTTTCATAATAAGTAATATAGCAATAACAAGGCATTTAACATTCTAGTTAACATACAATTAACATAACATTAACAAGACAATTTGTATCACTGTTAACATAACCATTCATAGCGCAATAACCAGGCGATTTATATAATTGTTAACTATTTAACTCGTTGTGGCATTTAATCAATAGAAGGAATCTGTTGACCAATAACAATGTTGTAGCAATTGTTCTGGCAATTAATAAGGCAAAAATACAGCATTTCATATTGCAATTAACATGGCCTTTAACAGAAAAAGGAGGTTGCTAACCATTAACATTGTTGCAGCAATTATTCTAGTAATTAATAAGGCAACAAAATAGCATTTATTATTGCAGTTAACATGATAATCAACATGGACAGTAACATTGTTGTGGTAATTAAAGCTTGGCAGAGAGAACATTGGGTATGCATTCAATGTGAAGGAGGATAAAAGGGACAAACAAAACTGTAGAAGGACCAACTCGTGATCAGTCAACAGCAACTCAAGCAATGATTAAGGCAAGTCGTGGTCAATTAAGATAGCAACACAGTCAATTTCTAATTATAAAAAAACGTGGTCACTCCAGCAAGTAAAGTTGTGATTTAAATGGATAAAATCGTGGGTGATTTCTACAGCAACATAGTCAACCTCTGATTATCAAAAACATGGTCATTCTGACAAGTAAAGTTGTGATTTAAATGGATAAAATCGTGGATTCTTTCTACAGCAACACAGTCAACTTCTGATTATCAAAAATGTGGTCATTCTGGAAAGTAAAGTTGTGATTTAAATGGATAAAATCGTTGGTGATTTCAACATGCAACACAGTCCATTTTTAATTTCCAAATCATGGTCTTTCACAGCAAGAAATTTGATGAATTGAAAAGCAAAAACGTGGGCATTAACAAGAATCAAATGGAAGCAAAATTTTAAAGCAAAAAATAGTCTTCAACAAGGGCAAAATCGCCCCAAAGGTAAAACAAAATGCAAACAAGAAAAATTCTTCTTTTCCATATCCAGAAAACAAAATAAAAATGCAGACCATAATCATTTCATTTTTCATTGCTAGAATACCCAATGTAAAATGCAGAGATGAATTCATTTAGTTTCTCATTGCTAGAATACCCAAAATAAAAATGCAGACCATAAATCATTTCATTTTTCACTGCAAGAATACCCAATGTAAAATGCAGAGATGAATTTATTTTGTTTCTCATTGCCAGAATACCCAAAAACAAAATGCAGACCAGAAATCATTTCGTTTTTCATTGCCAGAATACCCAATGTAAAATGCAGAGATGAAATCTTTTTTTTTTTCATTGCCAGAATACCCCAATACAGCATAGACAATAGTAAGAGAACACAAGGATTCAATGGGAAGGGTTATGGAATGATTGCAGGGGTTCTATCAGTCAAGGAATAGAGAAAACCAACCAAGACACAAGATAATCCACACGCAGAGGTCTTTGCCAAATGGTGGAATCAACAATCACCCAGGGACAAACATCAAGGGTAGACGGCTAACAAATTCGTCCTTCTCTCATCATCCTCGCACAAAAAAGCAGGGCGTTGAGATCCATAGGTATTTTAACGTTAAGGCAATGACCGTAGATCAGGCTCCTGGCCGACTGCTCAGGCGAGGACTGATGAGCTAGGGATGAGGGCTAAACAACCACGAAGTTCACAATCAACACAGTAAGGTGGTCAAGACGTGCGGGGAAATGAAGCCATGGGAATCGATCTATCATCGAGCTAGGCTAAGAAAATTTCATAAAACCATCTAGACAATCAGTTCACTCACCCAAGTAAAAATGCAGTTTCAAGCATAAGCTCTAAAACAATTTACCATACAAAACGAAGAAAGTGTATCGTTTCCTTTTTGGAGTGGACATCCCGCGTGCCCCTTGCAAATCCCACGTGTTGACTGGGGAGACTACACCGGTACCTCCCAGCTAATGCTAAGGGTACTCTTCTCCCCCCTTAACCCCCTGAGCCACAAAGGGGCCACACACTCACTATCCAGAGATTTCGACTTGCACCCAGCTCGCCTCGCAAGGCCGAGCTACCACTCCTCACCCAGCTGGGTATCCCAACTCCCACAAGTTAAGTCATTCAAGTAGATATTTTTGCAACGTAATGTTACGCAAACAGAAGAGATCCAACCTCCATATCCTCCCTTCATTATATAGAGTTTCATGGTTCCTTACTTTCCAAAAATCTTGTTTAGTTAAGTTTTTAAAATTTAATTCCTAAAAATTCTTCCCCGTACAAGTGTCACCCATCCCCTTCATTCCTCTATAAATTAATTTCTTTAATTAAGTAATTATCTTTATTTCTCTCACCCACCTAGATTTTCTCCTAGAATCACTCCTAGGTGTCCCCAAATTCTCTTACAGGTTTTAATGACTTTCCCCACCATTAAATTGCTAGTTCAATTTAAATTAGAAAGCTCTTAAATGGCAGATACTTTACTAAGTTTGACTTTCCACTTTTTCACTTATGTTCCCTTTTCCCTTTTTATGTTTACCTATTTTCCTAGTTTCCTAATATTTTAGATTTTCCCTCTTTCCCCTTTTTAATTAGAACTCAAAAAGGCAGGTGTGGAAATTAACCCTTTTTCCCTTTTCTCATTTAATTAGTATATTTTAAATTATCAAAAAGATAAAACATATAATTCCTTCTTCTTTTTTTTAATTTTATTCCAACAGATTTTTTTTTTCTTGAATAAATTAAATGTCTTACTCCCTCCGTGTTACAAGATTTAATGAAGATCATAATCTTTATTTATTTTGTTTTTAAATTTTATTATATATATATCAAAATTCTTTTAATAAAAAGGATAAAATTTTACCACTAGCATGATTTAGACCTAGACCTTAATTTTCGTGATGGACGAAATTTTATTAGGGAAAAAGTTTTTAAAAATTCTTATCACATTGTTCATCCTAAGGCCATCTAGGTTCATTCATTTATCAAAACAACACGATGTTCCCTTTAGGACGCAATAGGAGCTCCAAGTGTGCCACTCGCCTCATATGTTCCCTTGCGCGACGTGCCCTTCAGGACGCACAATGTGCTCCAAGGGTGCCACTCACCTCTTTCCATTTTTCTTGCGTGGCGTGCCCTTCAGGATGCACCACGTGATCCAAGGGTGGCACTCGCCTCTTAACTGACTTGGTAGACATCAAAAACCCCTGGAGTCAATACTCTGCCAGGTGAACTTGTGGGAAACTAAGGGCCTCTAAGGAATAAGGCCCCTGCCTTATTGCGTGCCCCTTAGAATCATCATGAGCGACTATCACAGTCTGCCCTCATGGCATCGTGGGTCCTCTTGAACTAGGTAAACGTTAACCTACAGTTCGAACCACAGTGAGAGTGCTAGTAGGCTGTGGCAGGGCTGTTGTCCACACCTCTCCCTCAACATATATGGTAGTCATGCGTGACCCCTTTACTCCACATGTGAGTCTGGTCGGCAAGCTATCGTCAGCCTGCATCATCGACAAATCATGTCAGAACATATCCATATCATATCATCTAATCAGATGCACTAATATCACAGTAAAACAATCAAACCCCAATGGTACACTCCCAAACTTGATTCAGAGTCCAAGGGGTTCCATCGATGCCTCTGCATCCTCGAGGTCCAAAATCCTACACACTCAGTAAAACTGAGTCAATAGCACCTGTCTATGTTGAGGCGGTAAAACAACATGTCATCATCCCATAACACCTCATAATCAAAATCAAAAGTTTTAATAGCATAATAATCCGGATCACTTGCGAACAAGTGTCCTCAAAGAATAAGTTCGCTCAGTGTGCCAAAGTGGGATGTTACAATATATATCTATATATGTATATTTATATTCACTTAACTAAACTAAAATTATCTAAGTGAATGTAGTTTGTGCTAAATTATTGCAAATGAGGAATTTCGTGAACATTTAAATAGTTAACTATCTTTTATGAAATGAATGGTCTTGTTGATTGGATTGGACGCACACAAGAATTACTTTAGGTGTGATAATTATTTTCATTAGTCCATTAGTATATGTACGAGTCCTGTATGTGCTAGCTACACATGTATGTCTTGCACATGTACACTGGTATGTATAAGTGTTTTAAATTGGTGGTGTTGATTATTTGTTGCGGATGTATGAATCGTGTGTCATTACCCTTGTATTTTAAATTATTCTAACTTCGGGACGAAGTTTCTTGAAGGGTGGGTGTATGTAACAACCCAAATTGATTAATTTTATCATAGTTTTTAATTTAAATTTAATTAATTATTAAAATATATTAATGAGTGTTTTATTATTTTATTATTAAAAGGTGGGTGAAGTAATTAATGGGGGGATAAGGTTGTTGGGGAATTAATGGGGGGATAAGGTTGTTGGGAATTGATGAGAGGGATTTGAGAGAGGAGGATAAGAAAGAAGGGGAGGACTTGGAAGAGGGATCGTATTTCTGTTTGAGGATTTATGATTTGTTGAGAGAGAGAGGAGGAGGAGAAAATTGGAGGAATGGTTTTGGGCAGCTCTCACAGGTCACTGTTGTTGCTGGGAATTTTGGGCTTGGGGACCAAGAAACAGCAAGGATTCCTGGAGCTAGAGAGTCGGAGAGGTTGTTCCTAGTTGGATGGGAGGTTAATATTCAATCTAGGCAAGAACAAGAATAGGATTAGACAGAAAAGGGACTAGATAACCAACTTGTAGGTGGAGGTATGTATTATGATGTTTTTATCATTATTTTGTTGTTATTGTTGATATTATTATGTTGTTATCATTAATATGTTGCTATGTTGTTGTTGTTATGCTATTTTTTTTGTTTTCATTATGTTGTTATCATGAATATGTTGTAGTTTTTTATTTCTGGTATAAGAAAATAATGAAAGAAATTATAAACTAAATTCAGTAGGAGATTTTAGAAAAAAATTATTTATTTTGAGTCCTAGAAAATAACCAGGCTCTACATGACTATAATCAAGAAAGTTTTGACAGAAAACAAAAATTCTTGAAATATACACTTAAAATATACCTTATGGGTAAACCGAATTGGCACCAAGAAATCTATAGGTATGTCTCATTTCCAATTAGTTTATGGTACCGATGTTATTCTTCCTATTAATCTTGCTCTTCATGTAATGAAACTCTGGAAGGATGAAAATGAAGAGCCAAATCATGTTATGATAAGAATAAATCAAATCTTCGAAGTTCATCAAAACAAAGTAGAAGTGGATGATAAGCTCCAAAAATACCAAGATAATATGAAATCTCTTTTTGATAAAAAATATAAAGACAGAGAGTTTCTTCCTAGTGATTTAGTCTTAAAATGGGAAGATAGAAAGGAAGATGTAGGGAAACATGGAAAATTTGATCATCTCTGGTTCGGACCTTTCAAAATTGCAGTTGTTGAGGGAAAAAATTCATTCTCACTGGAAAATATTAATGGAGAAATTCTTAACACTCCTATCAATGGGCGTTATTTAAAACATTTCATGTGGTAGTTACTTTTTAGATTCCCATTATATATATCGGATTGGATTGACATTGGCATTTTAATTTTCAATTTTTATTTTCTTTATGTAAATTACTTCAATCATTTGATCATTTGTTGTAAATATTTTCAATAATTTTTTGATTGCTTGACATCATTAAAATGAAAAATAAAAACATGTGTATCACATATCATCTCTATTCTATAGGATTATATGATATTTTGTATTTCATTCCTTTGCAGAATAGATCTTGCTAAATAGAAGATGAGGATAACTAAAAGCTCGACATTTGACTTTCAAGCATTTGATTTTTCTAAAAACAGGGGATAAATAAATAATCTACCTTACTGAAAATTCAAAAGGAAAATAAGGCATGAGCCCCTACTCTTCTTACAGTTCAAATAAAATTTAAAAATTCTTTTTGAAATGATTGTGAAGGAAAGTTGTTCTCACGATGATATTATCACCTGACCTAAAAATCAAAGATGTATAAAACTATAACTTGAAGTGTCTTGCTGATAAATTCTAAAGCCATCTGTGAAATGAGAATAAAAATAATAATAAATAAACTCAAAAGAAGTTTGAACTAAAGACACAAACTCGTGTGGGATTAGGATATTTTGTTTCAGACCCTCCGAATCTTTGATTTGGTTTTTTTTTTTTTTACCTATCCCTGAATTTTTATTCATTTCAAATTTTCTTTCTCCTTTCTCCTCCTTTTAGTCTTCATAGAAATAAAGAAACTTACCTTGACTCTGAAAACTTAAAAAACATATTTTCAAAACAAGATTAGGTGAAAATCTTTATGCTCCTTTGATTTTAATTGAAAAGTATGTCTAGGCTAATATTGATAATTTTAACTATGATATCAGATTTTAAACTGACAAATTTGCTCAAGGTTTATTCTTGAAAAGATTAAAATTCCCAAAAACAAATTCCCCTATAGGCGAAGGTGTATTGAAAATTGGAAGAAAGTTAGTTTCATAATATTCTTAAAATTGTTGACAGGCCTCCTTTTCAGTCTAAAGATTTTAAACAGATATCATCCCTTGTATGTTACATACAAATTGATTGCCCCCACTTCAAAATATTAAAGTATAAGACATGTGGTGAAAGTAAATTCATAATTTGATTGCCCCCATCTTGTCCAAAAGAGATGATGAAAGGAAATTCATATATCGATTTCCCTCATCTTAGAGAAATGAAAAAGTGTTAATTGAAGTGGTGAAAGGAAATTCAATGGGAGAAGTAGATAACTTCACCAAGGTACTAAAGAGGCTCGCTGGAAGTGAAGCAATATCTATGATATATATAAGGTTGTCATACATATCTATATATCACACTATGTTATCTAGTTCTCTTTCCGCTAATATTTACATCCTGAACCAACTAGGGATTCCCTAAATAAATATGTTACATATGTTTAACCTTGAAGCAAACGAAGTCGGTCGAAGCCGATATTTTAGTTAAAATTATTTTGATTATCCTAAACAATTCTAAAATCAATTTTAAGAAAAATAAATGTTTAGTAGCCTAACTTGAGTTCAATCATTAAGTATGTTTTGAAGATTTTTGGACTTGGGTAATTTCATTTTTCTATGTATGATTAATTCTTAAATAAAACTAGAAAATGTTTTTCAAAAAGCAATAATGAATCCATTTACCCAATAAAGGCACTTGGTCTACTGTTCTTTCGCATCTCACAGGGAGACACAATCCCCATATGGAGCCTATGTTAGAACACGTATAATTTTGAGTTTTTGAACTTTAGATTTTGCCTCTTAGAAATAATTTTTTACCCAAAAAGAAAAAAACTTAGAGAATTGCCTTTCAATTTTAAAATAAATCCATTGGTTGTTATTTATCAATAAGGCGCTCACAATATCTATCGTCGATGAGTTACTCTAATTTGATTGAACGGTCCTAATGATCTTTGAAGTTTAGAAACGTCTTGAGCTTAAAAGGAAATATTTAACAGTCACTTTGAAGCTTCGCGCTTCGTGTATTCCAACAAATCTAAAACAACAAAAACCCTGAAACTCTGAAGTCTTGAAGATAGTCATATGTGATCAATCCTAAAGGACTTACAGACGCGTCATGAGACACGTGTCTTTTAAATATTTTATTGGGTTGAAACGTGGCACTTATTTTTGACATTTTCGTTGGATGATTCACACGTTTTCAAGTGACACGTGGAACCTCTCGTTTCTTGACACATCATCAAGAATGACGTCATCTCTACCACGTCACTCCAGGATATGTTCCTTCGGGAGTTTTAACAAAGACCAAGTTCACAAACCACTGAAGTATCAAAGCTCCAAATTAATGAATATTACAAAAAGTAAAAAGTGTTTTAAAAAGTTAATAAAACATTTGATAACCGAGGTTAATTATGATTAACTATTAATTAATCATTCTGCAATTTCGGACTTCGAGAGATTTACAACATGTCACATCCAAAGCTTCTAAACATCGAACTGTCGAAGTATTAATGACATTTATGATTGATTATGATTAATGATTTCAATAAAGATTGTGAATCACTAGGTAATAAATTCCATTAAGTTTCTAATAAATTCTTCATCAATAGATATATATGAAGACCGATAGAATTTATGAATAAAATGCTTCGAATTTCAAAGTTGTTTTACCATTTTCTATTAGCATTTTTTCATTCAGTAAAAAGATTATAGACTTCTCTAGTTACAGGCAGGCTATTTTTATTTTATTGAGGATTATGGCACCACGAAAATATGCAAAGAAGATTTATGCATCAAGTGATGATTCTAATCCAAACTCAGATGTTCTATCAGACACAACTCCATGAGTTACGAACGCCATTAATTCTTGGAAGTAGATTTATGATATCTTAGAGCATGAAATTATCAATTGTCCAGACGACTCTGTCGAGGAAGACAATGAGTCCTTTTTAGCCAATCTTATATTGGTAGCATAGTCAGAACTGCATAAGATTGTTACACGGCCTATAATTATATCCTACAATGATTTGATAAATTGGGCTTTGGAACATGTCGACATTCAAACCAGAAGCATCATCAGCCACCAGAATATCGTCGTCGGCTCTTTTCAACCTGAGAATCTACAAGTAATGTATAAGCTTTCCCCTACACCCAAATATGCTTACAATGCAGCATTTCTTCTCTATTTCAAGAGAAAATAATTCACTCAATATGGTAGAAAAAGGTCATGATATAATCAAGACCTGGTGGGGACATCCGAAAAAATTCAGAGTCGACGCCCATGGTGTATATTCAACGACATCCTTAGATGCCCATATGTTATATATAGCCATGATTCTCTATCATCTATTTGGGAAAATGAACCCTGCACATTTCTCAGTTGAGTGGGTAGCCATAATGAATGAAGTAGCTGAGGGTTATACCTTCAATTAGGATAAAATGCTATCTGATAATTTGGCCAAGGAATTTGTTGAGTATCAATCATCAAAATCAAAAGGGAAACCTGCTCCTTTTTACATGGAAGCATATATTATGGATGTCATTTGTTTCATAACCCCATTCCCCCTGATGAACGGGAGTTGGACCCCAGCTAGTTCTGAGCCAATAAATTTCTACCACTCCAAATTATGGGAGGAAAATGATAAAGATTTATTTTACGAAATTTGTCACAATGTAGTGGTACCTATTCACATAGCTATCTATGGCCTTATTCCACCTAGGATTTCAGAAAATATTATGGGGAATTTAGGCACAATTACATATTGGTTTATTGAGGAGAATTTATCCTACATTAGATTATTTGGTTCTTTCATTCCTCCTCATACCCTTCCACAGTTTTTACCCGACTGGATGGTATGCAGAGAAGTGGCATACCAAACAGTAGTAGGAGGTATCAGCAAAGAATTGAAAGAAGTTCAGAAAAAGGTATGGTCGATTTTCCCTATTCAAGTTGGTATGTTAACATTGTTAGATTTTGGTCATTCTAAAGTCGAGGTTGCATCCCTGGAATATGTCAAGCTAGTTGACATTGAATTCAAAAAACATTATCCACATAAGATAGTGGAGAATCATTTGGCTCAATACAACATGAAGCGATAAATCCATGAGGATTCTCCTTATGATGAGATTTTCAGGGGAGTTAGATCTTATGAAGAAGTTCAAAGAATATTCCAGACTCTGCCTCCTGACCAATAAGCTGGTTTCCTCAGATTTCAAAAGCATAGACGAAACAATTTACCGAAGATATTGCAAGGAGATTCGAAACCAATGCCTTCTTCACAGGAGGCGAAACCCACAGGATCTAAGCCAATTTTCTCCACTAATCACAAAGTTGAAGAAGTCCCAAAAAGTACAGAAAAGTTATTTCAAGAAATAAAAGAATCATTGTCAGGTATAATTAATCCATAATCATTAGCTCAGTTTGAAGCTTTCATGAATCAAGGACAAATTGTTCCTCATTCAATACCAGCTACTCCTGTTGGCACCCCAAATACAATAGGTCAGGAACATTCCACGAAAATCATGTCCCCTATCACATCATTAACCCCTTTACAGACCAGTTTTGGAAATCCTAATACAACAAAGCTCATTCATGTTGATGATCTTACTCCTATATTTCCTGAAGAGATGTCTCCCTCAAGTTTCTTTTTCACCAAGAAATGAAAAGCTATTGTAAAAAGAGAATCTCACCAAAAGGATGGAGTTGTCACTAAAAGGCAAAGATTGGTGTATGATGGGAAAGACTAAGATGATCCTAAGTTTGCAAATAAATTTGCAGATTCACTAGGGGATTTTTCCACTACCAATCAATGGTCAGTGGACAATTTAAGCAAACAACTACAACAGAAATCTCTCTTGGTAGAGAATTTGCAGAATGAGATGCATAATACAGAACAGACTGTTAGAAATAGGATGAATCAAGACATTGAAAAAATCCAGGATAGTCATCAGTATCAAATGAATCAGTTATAGGATAATCTTGAGTTGATCTACCAGAGTTCACAGACCAGCAAAGGTTTGATTACTCAACGGTACAAATTGATTGAATAGTTGCGGGAAAAATTGGCCCAAACGGAGAACACAACAATAGATATTACTGCCTTCAAAACACAATCATCGAAAATCAATAAGAAGATAGAAGTTGTCCAGCAGGAGCTATAGAAAAAGGTAGATGTTATTCAGAAATGTTATCAAACAATAAATATTTCTCTGAAAAGTATTTATGTTAAGGAAAAAGAGGCTTACGCAGCTAGGTCTAAGTTTTAGAAATTTATCATATGGAGGCAGAAAGCTATTATCCCTAGTCTCTCCCCTTTCTCACATTTTGAACAAGTAAGGGGATAAATGGCCCTGAAAGACTGGGAAACAAATCTCAAGCAAAGAAAGAAACTTTCCAGAGAAAAAAAAGGAGGCTTGTCTGGAGGAATTATCTTCTATAAATAAATAAAACTGATTGAATTTGAAGGAAATAATATCTCAGATTCATTGGGGAAGATTGAAATAGAAATGAACCAACAAAGTTCCAGAAAGAACAAGGAAAATATTCAGTCGGCCATCCAACAAATGAACCAGATCGATTTACTCAAAATTAATGAATTGTTGGTAAATCCAAGTTTACAGTATTAGAGCATAGTCCAAGAAGTGAGCAGGATCCAGGAGAAGTTGCCACAAATACAAAAGAATATCTTCTCTTTTGAATTAAATGAGAAGCTTGAGCCTATGAGATTTGTGGTAGCATTGATGGACATGTGCACACAATTCAATGAACAGAGAAAAGAGAGTGTAGTTGGGAGCAAATGAAAGAACATACAAAACGTCCACTTTCTCCACCAGTACTCTCCCTCTCCTGCCTCATCACCTACACTTCCCATCTCTCTACACATCACTTACCCCGTCTATCCTTGCCACCTACATTCTTGCATCCACTCATCCCACCTCCTTATTGGACACTTGTCCCCACGTCATCCTATTCCTGAACATATACTTTTCCCCGTAACCATTAGCCATCCCATAACGAGTCAGCTCTAAGCTACCTGCAATCCTTTATCCCAGTAAATGCATTCGAAGGGACATATGGAAACGGAATTAGATGGAAAAGACGGTAAACCAATGATTGTGGTGGCCTTAATGGACATGTGTACCCAGTTAAAAGAACAAAAATGAATGCATCTGCGAGCAAATGGAGAGATATATGAAGCACCAGCACATCAAATAAAAACTCAACAATAGTTGCATGTTGTTATTTCATTCGAACTGTATTCTATTTTTAGGTAGATATTGTGGGAAGTCCAACAGTTTTCAGTTGAGACAATTTTTGTATAAATAGATAGATTTTATATCTATTAGGGGGGGCTTCTTGCTGAATGTAAAGGAGAAAAAAAATTTGAATATCAATACAAGTGCAGACAGATATTCTAATTTGAGTTATGTGTTTCCTCTGTGTTTCCATCTCTCTGAATTTATTTCTGTAGTTCTTGAAAAGTGAATGATTACAATTTAGTATTACATCTATTGTGATCATAGTATATCAGAAGTTCATTCAGTAACAACTTTTCCTCTGTTATTACTGTGAGTAAAACAAGACCTATGACCTATGTGAATTACTGCATTTTTATCTCCTCTCAAGGGTGCATCTTCTACTTTTATTCTACTGCAAACAAGGTGAGACTTATCTGTAATTGATACATGAATTTGTTTTAACAGTTTTGTAAATCATTTCTACACCATTTGACATTATAATTGTGACTTAGATAATGAGATGCATCCTCTGTGTTGTCTTATCATTAATTTCATTTAAAGATTATTTCTCAGAAAATCGAAGGTAGAAAAAAGAACTCATAAAAACACTTCATTTAAAATATTTGATGCTTGACATTATTATTTGAGCCTTAAAATTAATCTCAGGAACAACACATAGCAAAAATATATATACAAACAAAAAAAAGAAACCATGACAAAGGGAACTTATCTTAAACAAATTCAATCTGCAATTGGCTACATACCAAGGAGATTCCACCCAACCATAGACATTGTTGTTCCAAGTCTCAACAATAATGTCACCCCCGAGCCAAGGCTATGAATCCACAAGGATGGGTTATAGGATGACACTCAACTTCCTGATCCAGTCAACACTTAGCTCTAATATATTTCTCAACACACAACAATTCAAAATACACCATCTCTCTTCTCTCCAACCTACACCACCCAAAGAAAATGAACCCCCTTCACTGTCATGCAGTCCCTCAAGTTGTCCATTTATTTCTAGGGCTCCAATGCATCTAGTCAAGAATCTCCATGCTGTGACTCTCAAGATTCACAGATGTGAACAAAAACTAACA
This sequence comes from Picea engelmannii, assembly GCA_009831015.1. Lineage (NCBI taxonomy): Eukaryota > Viridiplantae > Streptophyta > Pinopsida > Pinales > Pinaceae > Picea > Picea engelmannii. Next base: position 451,031 of record ML787909.1, on the reverse strand, counting down.
CGTGCCACTACATCTCAAACATGCAGGAATTAATTCATGGTTGTAACACACCAACAATCATTACATCCAACCAACAATGGCTTCTCTCCCAACAATTCATTTTTCCCTCCCCAAGCCAAGATCAAGAATGAGTGAGGAATAATGAATGAGTGAAAGAGTGAATGGAGAGTGAACAGAATGAAGAGTGTGAAAAATAAACAATGAGTGAACCCTCAAATAGCCTAAATATGGGTTTATATATTTACTTGAAAAACAATAACCACATGGCCTTCCCCAAGAATCTCATGTAACTACTTCTCTCAATTAAAACAATTATGGGTAAATAAAATATAATAAAATGACTTAGCTCCTTAATCCCCATCTCTCATGGAATTATAGCCCCTATAACTCTTGTCCTTGTCCATCTAGTAGTCAGTGATGTATTTTATTATTAATAATGATCACAAACTTACATTTCATAGGAACGCCGGTGTCTTTTAATTATTTGGGCACTCTGGCCTTTAAAAAAATAACAAAATACATTATTTAATATGGGGTCTCAAAATTGGGGTATTACACTTACCATACTTTGGTTGTTGTATATTTTCAGACCCAAACTTTCACTTGTTATGTTGCTTAAATTTCTTCTCGATTTTAACAACATATCGATAAGCGGATCCCAATGACGAGATTTCCAAAAGCTCTATTTTGGTTTGGATGTGCCTGTGTAGAGCCCCATGGTATTTTAGAACTAGATTTCATTCGGAGTATTTGATACCCAAATTGATGTTCAAGGTATGGAAGGTATTTGTGAACTCTATCACTATTTCCTCCTCTCTTGATGCAATGTTATCCATCTCATTTATTGGTCGTCATAGTTTTCAACAAGGTAATATTGTTCCTTGAGGGCATCAACAAAATCCACCCAAATGGGTCTTGGCCAAAAAATTGCAAACTCATCCTTGACATGTTTCTCACAGTAAGTATCCCACCAATCTCTGACATAGGGAAGGGCCTTAAGGAGATAAAAGGTGATTTTTTCACTGTTGGAAAAATTTTGGACAAAGAAATAACCCTCTCGTAGACTTTACCGTTTTTCCAAAGTGTTGATGTCTATCTGGAATTCAAATAAAGGAATATCAAGTTTAACTTGTGCCTTTAAGGGCATCACACCTATGAAGTGATTTATTTTTGAATATTCCTTCATTGCTATCAACAGTCATCGAAGCAACTGGGAGAAATTATCCATCATCTTGTTCCTTTGTCACGTGAGGGCTTCCTCAAGAAAAAATTTGATACGATTTATTTATCCGTCATCCCTCTTTTCTTCCACCATGGGAGGTTTCCTAGGTGGGTGAGATAATTTTTCCTCAATAGAAACATGATCAATACCCAACTCTCTATACCATGACCTTGTCGGGGACATGCACTAATAATGACAAGGAGCAAACTTCTTTGATAGCACTAATCCATATTATTTTGAGAACGAAATGAAGGAATAAATATAACAGAGATATAACAAGGAGATACATAGAGATATGGAAAGGAACACAGTAATACAGTAAAACTCGGATTCTATTAATGAATGTTTGGAATACAAAAGACTCTAAAATTCAAAGAACACAAGCTAGCTAAAATGGTGGTAGCTTACCTTTGAAGAGAGATGTGTCGGTTACACTCATTCACAATAAGTTGATTACAATGAGGCTCCAAATGCCTTTTTAACATAAAGAATAATTGATAAAACCCTAAACATTGAAAACCATAATCACGGAATATGAAACGCCAAAAGGTTTGTGGGCCTCAATGGGGGTAGTTGATACATCAACTTCCTGGGGGAACAAATTTTGCATACGATCTCCATTTATGAAACTTAGTACCCCATCGGAAAGGTCTAGTTGAGGAGTAAATATTTTGAATAGCCCAATACAATTTATTTGGCGTTTCCAAGTCAAAAAAAAATCTCATTTAGGGCCTCAAAACATCCCCAAAAGTTTGGGACCCAAAAAACTGTAGAAAAATTGCCAAGCTGGAAACTATAATTTGAGCTAATGGAACAGGTGGATGAACACCAATGTCCACCTAGATCACAAAGTGATAAGATGAAAAAATTTCCACTACAATATGAATTAATACTCAAGAGTGAATTCTACAGTATGACTTAGATATCTTATTGGATATTGATGACCATCACCAAGAAGTCATCCACCCTTAGTGGTTCTTTACTCTTGAATATTTCTTGTGGTTATAACATCTATTTGAAGGATGATTTTTCTTTCTACAATTCTCTCAAGGATGAATATAGAAACATTGACCTTCCATATGACCAACTTGATGATAATGTTGGAATTTTGGTATTTTCTCTTGAACTAGAGTAAGTGAATATGAACCTTTTTGCATCAATCTAGCACTCTAGAACTGGATCGTTTTGGTATAATATAGCATATGAAAGGTGACTTCCTTTTCATATCTAATAATTTTTTTATGATTATTGACTATGATTTATTCCTAAGTCCTGATAATTGGCTTGGAAAGAGGAAGTTGAACTTCGTATGCATTCATATATGAAGCTCTCTCATTGAGTTTCTTCTTTACTGGTTCTTGATTTAAATCAATATCATCATGTTCTTCGAAAGAGTGTTGTTCTAAACAAGGAATAGTTCAGAATGTTTTCAAATATTCTTTCACTCAAGTGCATTGTGAAGAATTCAAGTCTGAGTTTGCAGCAGTGCTACTTTGTCTTTTGAAACTTGCAAGAATTTTATAATAGACTGAAGAGTGGTTTTATCGGTGGTCACTATATTTTCCATAGAAGAGAGAATTAGAGTATTCATTAAATTTAATAATTTATCATTTTGAGTCATTTAGACTAAATTAGACAATTCAAACTCAACAATGTGATGCAGGAGCATCGCCAACAAAGAACGAATGGAGGACAGTTAAGCACCTAGCGCACATTTTGAAGTGAATTTTAAAGAAAGTGTATCACGCAAATATTTTGAAAGGATTGTAATTAAAGAACATCTTTAATGTTTTGGATTTGGATGATCACCTGAGATCATTGCAGAATGTATTTTTATTTTAATGAAGCTGAGTGCAGTATAGATTTGATGTGTTCGATCTTATCTTTCTGTCACAAATTTTTATTGTAATAAATCCTAAGTATTTGAATTCTTTTATTTCGATAGGATAGCTCTAGAGTAGTTGGAGGGAAAGGCTTGAAGAGCCCCTCTTGTATAAATCTTTGTATTGTTGCCCAGAGGAGGTTGTTGAAGTTATTGTGATAGTTGTTGATAGTTTTTGTTGAAGCTTATTAGAGTATTGTATGAACCCATGTATATATAGCATTTTAATGAATATAACAGAGGAGATTTATCCCAAATGTTGGTGTTTTTGTGTCTATCTGAATGAATGAATGGTAGACTTTCTGTTTATTTTCAATTCTCTGTTATTTCTTGTTCTTATGTTATGAATGCATTTCCATAGTTGAATGTATGGATCTATGAGGATCTAGATAAGTTTCAATTGTTTCTCTTCTACAAAAAAGTGAAAGGAGTGCATAAGTGTCTACAAGATGTGCGTTGACAGAGTCTATTTTGAATCAAAATCTCAAAAGAGATAACATGAAACTTATGTGTGTAAGGAGTGCATAGTGTCCACAAGGTGTGTGTGACAGAGTCTGCCTTGACTCAAAAAGTTCAACAAAGATATCTTGAGAGTGCGAGTAGGAGGAACCTCGCTCAATTTCGTATTGTTCAGGAGGAACAATTGATCCTTGAAGAACTGTTGCAAGGAGTGCATAGTCGGCCTTCAAAATCAAGATTGGAGGAATTTTTTCCACAAGGAGTGAACGATGGAGCCTTTTGACTCAAAATCTCGAGAAGGGTAGCGAAAACCATCCAAAGAGAATCTAATTTGTGGAGGAATACATGTTTCAAGGCATGCATAGGCTGAAGTTTCGAATAAGTGTCGAAGAGAGCATTCTAAGGAGGCAAAAGTTCAAGAGAGAATGAAGCTTACGAGGGAGAGCGGAGAGAAATCTTCAAAAGAAGGAATCCTTTAAGGTTTCTTGAGGTTAATGATAAAGATCTATCCAGGAGGGATTGGGATCATTCCAAACCATCATATCTGGGGAAAGTGTGCTCAGAGGATAGTCGTGAGTGTTTCAGCATTTCAGAGTTCATAGTGTTTTGAAGTGTTGAGAAGCAAGATTGCCAAAGTCATGAAGTTATGAAGTGATCCAAACCGTTGGTTGCGAGGAGACACATGGAAGTGGATTAGAAAATCCAAGAGATAGAAGTCTGAAAGAGTTGGGTGTGGAGTGAGTGAAATATTCATGAAGTTGTGAAATCTGAAGTACAGTTGGACCATCAGATCCAAGGGGACACGCGGCAGAGATACGCGAATTCGGAGAAAAGTGTTTTGGAAGGAAATCAAGGTGGAGGTCACGATATTTCTGAAGCTCAAAGTTACGAAGAGTTGACCAACAATCACAGCCCTAGTCACATAGGAGAAAGAGTCTAGCGCTCGCAAGGTTGGTGTTGCCACAAGCACCCAAAAGTGAAGTTGCGGGTAACTAGAACCTGCAATTAACATCAAATGGGCCTGTGGATTAATCGATCAAGGTCCGTTGAAGGCCCAAAGAACCAATTTGGTTCAAATAACTTGAAGATCCAATACTGGGAGGTCGCAGAATCCCCGGGAGGGTAGGGGGGTCTGCACCAAGTCGTATCAAAGCTCATGAAATTGATTTATGTAGAGAGGGGAGATAAAGGAGTAGCCTGATATCATCATTGGTATCAAATAGATCAGTACAATGCCTCCTAGGAGACGTGTGGAGTCACCTGTAGAAAATAGAGATATGGAAAGGGAGATGGGAGAACTCAGAGAAAGATTGGATGCCATGGAAACAGTGCAAAGGAGAGCACCTGATGCTGGAGACATTAGTGATGCAAAGAATGAAGAAGTGGAAGTTGAGGAAGTTGCAGCAGAGGATGTTGCAGAAGAATGCTTGTTGAGAGTTGTTGTCAAGTTTCAAGCTAGGGAAAAGATATACATCCCAACGTATGAAGGTAAATTTGGGCGTTGAATAATTGTTTGATTAGATATGAGCAATGGACAATTATTTTGACTATGAATATGTCGATGAGGAGAAAAAGGTGAAACATGTTGTCACCAGGTTAAAAGGACATGCAGCACTATGGTGGGATGAACTACAGGCTGACAAAAGGAGCAAAATAAAATGAAAGATTAAGAGCTGGGACATAATGGTAGCCAAGCTAAAGGCGAAATTCATACCCAAGGATTACCAGATAAATATTTTTAGGAGATTGCAGAACCTAAGACAAAAAGGAATGACTGTGAAATAGTACATAGAAGAGTTCTACAGACTAAACATCAGGGTTGGACAAAGAGAGAGAGATGAGGAAAAAGTTTCCAGGTATATCAACGGCCTCAGATATGAAATCCAGGATGAAATCAGTATGATGGAAGTAAGGACAATGGAGGATGCTTATCAGATTTCTCTGAAAGCAGAAGAAAAATTGGCTAGAAAGTAGAGTCAGCGAAGCAGAGGAAGAAGTCCAAGTAGAGGCAAAGGTGAGACTGAGAAACCACATAATCACTTTGAAAGAGGAGGAAGTTCCCGATGGAGACATAGTGGTGGTAGAAACTATTTTCCTAGAGGAAAAGGAAGAGGTAGAGGAGGATAATTAAGGTGTTATGCCTGTGGAAAGACAGGACACATGTCTTGGGAATTCTCCAAGAGAAAGAAAGAAGGAGGTAAAGCTCACATTTCGGAAGCACAAACGCGAAATGTTGAAGCAGAAGGAGAATAATATGGGATATCTTTAATAATGAAGAAGGTTCTCTTAAAGCCAAAGCCAGAGGTTGAAAAGCCAATACAGAGGAACAGTTTGTTCAGGACATCTTGCAAGACTAAAGACAGAGTATGCAAGGTGATAATTGACAGTGGGAGCACTAATAACTTAGCATCCATGGAGATGGTGGAGAAGTTGGAGCTGGAGACAACTACACATTCAATGCCGTATAAAGTCTCATGGTTGTAGAAATGTCATCAAGTAACAATAACTAAACAATGCCTTGTTAATTTTAAAATAGGGGGATATAGAGATGAAACTTTATGTGATGTGATTCCCATGGAGGTATGTCATGCTTTTTTGGGAATACCATGGCAGTATGACATGAATTTCATTCATGATGGGAGGATAAATACTTATACTTTGGAGAAGAGTGGTAGGACACACATGTTGGTACCAATTGAGGAAAATAAAGTGAAGGAAGAATCCAGCACGAGCATACTTCTCATGAGTGGGAAGAACTCCTGAGTGAAGTTAAGAAGGAAAAGGAGATGCAGTTTGTTGTAGTGAGGAAGCCGAAAGTGATCTTACAAGTGCTTCTATGGAGGATATTCCTAAGGAAATTTGGGAACTGTTGGAGAATTTTGTTGACATAGTAGTGGATGAGTTGCCAAACTCATTGCCACCTATCAGAAGTATCAGCCATCACATTGGATTGATACCAGGATCAAGACTTCTGAACAAAGCAGCGTACAGATTGACACCTCAAGAGAATGAGGAGGTAAAGATACAGGTTTAGGATTTGTTAGACAAAGGTTTGGTCAGAGAAAGCTTGAGTCCATGCGCAGTACCTAATGTGTTGAGTCTAAATAACGATGGAGGATGGAGAATGTGTACAGACTCAAGAGCCATAAACAAAATCACCATTAGGCACAGATTTCCATTGCCAAGGATGGATGACTTAATCGATTGTCTAAGTGGAGAGAATTGTTTTTCAAAGATAGATTTGAAAAGTGGATATCACCAGATAAGGATGAGAGAAGGTGATGAGTGGAAAACAGCCTTCAAGACAAATGAGGGATTGTATGAGTGGCTTGTTATGTCATTTGGCTTAACAAATGCGCTAAGTGATTTTATGAGGTTGATGAATGAGGTATTAAAATATTTCATTGGTAAGTTTTTGATTGTATATCTGGATGATATACTAGTCTTTAGTAAAACTAAAGAAGAGCATCTGAGGCACTTAACATTAGTGATGAGGAGGTTGCAGCAGGAGAAGTTGTTGATAAATTTAAAGAAATCTTCTTTTATGAATACAGAACTCATTTACTTGGGTTTTGTGATCTCTTCAAATGAATTGAAGATGTATCCCGAGAAGGTGAGAGGAATCATATAATGGTCGTCACCAAGGAGCATATTTGAGGTGAGAAACTTCTATGGATTAGCAAGTTTCTATCAGAATTTCATCAAAAACTTCAGTGAAATCGGTGCACAAATGATGGATGTGATGAAGAAAAGACACAATTATTTCAAATGGATAGAAGAGGCTAAGAAATATTCAATATATTGAAGGAAAGGATAACAGAACAATTGATTTTGGTCTTGCCAGATTTTGGGAAGACATTTCAAGTGAGATGTGATGTAAGTGGAGTTGTAATTGGAGTGGTCTTGAGCCAAGATAATAGGCATGTTGTGTATTTTAGTGAGAAGATGAATGATACTAATAAAAATTACTCCACATATGATAAATATTTATATGCTATAATTCAGGCCTTGAAGAAATGGAGGCACTACCTTGTTATGAAAGAGTTTGTTTTGTATAGCGGTAATCAAGATTTACAATTCATAACCCGACAGGAGAAGTTAAATCAAAGGCATGCTAAGTGGATAGAATTTATGCAAAATTTCACTTTTTTCATTGAACATATTTATGGTCATGCTAACAAGGTTGTTGATGCATTGAGCAGGAGATGTTTGATTCTGCAGAAATTTCAAGTGAAAACCTTGGGGTTTGAACACCTTAAGGAAATGTATTGTGATGATCCAGATTTCAAGGAAGCATATGAAGTGTGTGAAAATCATGTGCTCAGAGACAGAAGCCAGTGGGGAGAATACCTGATTCGGGATGGGTTTTTGTTTAAAGGGTGCCAGTTGTGCATACCAAAATGCTCGATGAGAGGAAATTTGTTGAAGGAAAAGCATAGTGGAGGTCTAGTCGAACATTTCGGCCATGAAAAAACATTTGCACAACTGAACAGTTTGTACTATTGGCCAGGTATGAGGGAAGAGGTGAAGAATTTTGTGAAAAAATGTAATATTTGTCAATATGCAAAGGGGAAGAGACAAAATACTGGTTTGTATCAACCATTGTCTATTCCATAGAGGCCTTGGGATGGAATAAGCATGGATTTTGTGTTGGGATTGCCAAGAACACAAAGGGGAAGTGATTCCATATTTTTGGTAGTTGATAGGTTTTCAAAGATGGCACACTTTATCCCATGCCAGAAGACCAGTGATGCAATGCATGTTGCTAACTTGTTTTTCAAGGAGGTTGTGAGACTTCATGGGATTCCGAGGAGTATTGTTTCACACAGGGATACCAAATTTGTTGGTCATTTCTAGAGGACATTGTGGAAGAAGATGGGAACATAAATATCCTTTAGTTATTCATATCTCCCTCAGACAGATGGATAGGCTGAGGTGGTGAATCAGAGTTTAGGAGATTTGTTGAGGAGTTTGGTCACTGAACATCATAGTCAATGGGATCATATTCTAGCACAAGCAGAGTTTGCATACAATGACTCAGTAAACAGAAGTACCGGAAAGATTCCATTCTAGATAGTATATGGAATGAATCTGAGAGGAGTGTCATAGTTAAGAGACCTAGAGTAGAGTGAATTTAGAAGCATTGGAGCCAAAGACTTCGCTGCAGAAATGCAGGAGCTTCATAATCAGATCAAGGAGCAGTTGAAGAGGAGCAACAATGAATATAAATGCAAAGTTGATCAACATAGGAGGAAACTTCAATTTGAAGTAGGAGATCAAGTTCTAGCACATCTTAGGAAGGAGAGGTTCCCATAGGGAACATATAATAAACTAAAGTTGAAGAAGATAGGACCGTGCAAGATCCTATGAAAA
>ML787909.1:427653-439596 GCA_009831015.1 Picea engelmannii | reverse complement strand
TAACACGTGCCACTACATCTCAAACATGCAGGAATTAATTCATGGTTGTAACACACCAACAATCATTACATCCAACCAACAATGGCTTCTCTCCCAACAATTCATTTTTCCCTCCCCAAGCCAAGATCAAGAATGAGTGAGGAATAATGAATGAGTGAAAGAGTGAATGGAGAGTGAACAGAATGAAGAGTGTGAAAAATAAACAATGAGTGAACCCTCAAATAGCCTAAATATGGGTTTATATATTTACTTGAAAAACAATAACCACATGGCCTTCCCCAAGAATCTCATGTAACTACTTCTCTCAATTAAAACAATTATGGGTAAATAAAATATAATAAAATGACTTAGCTCCTTAATCCCCATCTCTCATGGAATTATAGCCCCTATAACTCTTGTCCTTGTCCATCTAGTAGTCAGTGATGTATTTTATTATTAATAATGATCACAAACTTACATTTCATAGGAACGCCGGTGTCTTTTAATTATTTGGGCACTCTGGCCTTTAAAAAAATAACAAAATACATTATTTAATATGGGGTCTCAAAATTGGGGTATTACACTTACCATACTTTGGTTGTTGTATATTTTCAGACCCAAACTTTCACTTGTTATGTTGCTTAAATTTCTTCTCGATTTTAACAACATATCGATAAGCGGATCCCAATGACGAGATTTCCAAAAGCTCTATTTTGGTTTGGATGTGCCTGTGTAGAGCCCCATGGTATTTTAGAACTAGATTTCATTCGGAGTATTTGATACCCAAATTGATGTTCAAGGTATGGAAGGTATTTGTGAACTCTATCACTATTTCCTCCTCTCTTGATGCAATGTTATCCATCTCATTTATTGGTCGTCATAGTTTTCAACAAGGTAATATTGTTCCTTGAGGGCATCAACAAAATCCACCCAAATGGGTCTTGGCCAAAAAATTGCAAACTCATCCTTGACATGTTTCTCACAGTAAGTATCCCACCAATCTCTGACATAGGGAAGGGCCTTAAGGAGATAAAAGGTGATTTTTTCACTGTTGGAAAAATTTTGGACAAAGAAATAACCCTCTCGTAGACTTTACCGTTTTTCCAAAGTGTTGATGTCTATCTGGAATTCAAATAAAGGAATATCAAGTTTAACTTGTGCCTTTAAGGGCATCACACCTATGAAGTGATTTATTTTTGAATATTCCTTCATTGCTATCAACAGTCATCGAAGCAACTGGGAGAAATTATCCATCATCTTGTTCCTTTGTCACGTGAGGGCTTCCTCAAGAAAAAATTTGATACGATTTATTTATCCGTCATCCCTCTTTTCTTCCACCATGGGAGGTTTCCTAGGTGGGTGAGATAATTTTTCCTCAATAGAAACATGATCAATACCCAACTCTCTATACCATGACCTTGTCGGGGACATGCACTAATAATGACAAGGAGCAAACTTCTTTGATAGCACTAATCCATATTATTTTGAGAACGAAATGAAGGAATAAATATAACAGAGATATAACAAGGAGATACATAGAGATATGGAAAGGAACACAGTAATACAGTAAAACTCGGATTCTATTAATGAATGTTTGGAATACAAAAGACTCTAAAATTCAAAGAACACAAGCTAGCTAAAATGGTGGTAGCTTACCTTTGAAGAGAGATGTGTCGGTTACACTCATTCACAATAAGTTGATTACAATGAGGCTCCAAATGCCTTTTTAACATAAAGAATAATTGATAAAACCCTAAACATTGAAAACCATAATCACGGAATATGAAACGCCAAAAGGTTTGTGGGCCTCAATGGGGGTAGTTGATACATCAACTTCCTGGGGGAACAAATTTTGCATACGATCTCCATTTATGAAACTTAGTACCCCATCGGAAAGGTCTAGTTGAGGAGTAAATATTTTGAATAGCCCAATACAATTTATTTGGCGTTTCCAAGTCAAAAAAAAATCTCATTTAGGGCCTCAAAACATCCCCAAAAGTTTGGGACCCAAAAAACTGTAGAAAAATTGCCAAGCTGGAAACTATAATTTGAGCTAATGGAACAGGTGGATGAACACCAATGTCCACCTAGATCACAAAGTGATAAGATGAAAAAATTTCCACTACAATATGAATTAATACTCAAGAGTGAATTCTACAGTATGACTTAGATATCTTATTGGATATTGATGACCATCACCAAGAAGTCATCCACCCTTAGTGGTTCTTTACTCTTGAATATTTCTTGTGGTTATAACATCTATTTGAAGGATGATTTTTCTTTCTACAATTCTCTCAAGGATGAATATAGAAACATTGACCTTCCATATGACCAACTTGATGATAATGTTGGAATTTTGGTATTTTCTCTTGAACTAGAGTAAGTGAATATGAACCTTTTTGCATCAATCTAGCACTCTAGAACTGGATCGTTTTGGTATAATATAGCATATGAAAGGTGACTTCCTTTTCATATCTAATAATTTTTTTATGATTATTGACTATGATTTATTCCTAAGTCCTGATAATTGGCTTGGAAAGAGGAAGTTGAACTTCGTATGCATTCATATATGAAGCTCTCTCATTGAGTTTCTTCTTTACTGGTTCTTGATTTAAATCAATATCATCATGTTCTTCGAAAGAGTGTTGTTCTAAACAAGGAATAGTTCAGAATGTTTTCAAATATTCTTTCACTCAAGTGCATTGTGAAGAATTCAAGTCTGAGTTTGCAGCAGTGCTACTTTGTCTTTTGAAACTTGCAAGAATTTTATAATAGACTGAAGAGTGGTTTTATCGGTGGTCACTATATTTTCCATAGAAGAGAGAATTAGAGTATTCATTAAATTTAATAATTTATCATTTTGAGTCATTTAGACTAAATTAGACAATTCAAACTCAACAATGTGATGCAGGAGCATCGCCAACAAAGAACGAATGGAGGACAGTTAAGCACCTAGCGCACATTTTGAAGTGAATTTTAAAGAAAGTGTATCACGCAAATATTTTGAAAGGATTGTAATTAAAGAACATCTTTAATGTTTTGGATTTGGATGATCACCTGAGATCATTGCAGAATGTATTTTTATTTTAATGAAGCTGAGTGCAGTATAGATTTGATGTGTTCGATCTTATCTTTCTGTCACAAATTTTTATTGTAATAAATCCTAAGTATTTGAATTCTTTTATTTCGATAGGATAGCTCTAGAGTAGTTGGAGGGAAAGGCTTGAAGAGCCCCTCTTGTATAAATCTTTGTATTGTTGCCCAGAGGAGGTTGTTGAAGTTATTGTGATAGTTGTTGATAGTTTTTGTTGAAGCTTATTAGAGTATTGTATGAACCCATGTATATATAGCATTTTAATGAATATAACAGAGGAGATTTATCCCAAATGTTGGTGTTTTTGTGTCTATCTGAATGAATGAATGGTAGACTTTCTGTTTATTTTCAATTCTCTGTTATTTCTTGTTCTTATGTTATGAATGCATTTCCATAGTTGAATGTATGGATCTATGAGGATCTAGATAAGTTTCAATTGTTTCTCTTCTACAAAAAAGTGAAAGGAGTGCATAAGTGTCTACAAGATGTGCGTTGACAGAGTCTATTTTGAATCAAAATCTCAAAAGAGATAACATGAAACTTATGTGTGTAAGGAGTGCATAGTGTCCACAAGGTGTGTGTGACAGAGTCTGCCTTGACTCAAAAAGTTCAACAAAGATATCTTGAGAGTGCGAGTAGGAGGAACCTCGCTCAATTTCGTATTGTTCAGGAGGAACAATTGATCCTTGAAGAACTGTTGCAAGGAGTGCATAGTCGGCCTTCAAAATCAAGATTGGAGGAATTTTTTCCACAAGGAGTGAACGATGGAGCCTTTTGACTCAAAATCTCGAGAAGGGTAGCGAAAACCATCCAAAGAGAATCTAATTTGTGGAGGAATACATGTTTCAAGGCATGCATAGGCTGAAGTTTCGAATAAGTGTCGAAGAGAGCATTCTAAGGAGGCAAAAGTTCAAGAGAGAATGAAGCTTACGAGGGAGAGCGGAGAGAAATCTTCAAAAGAAGGAATCCTTTAAGGTTTCTTGAGGTTAATGATAAAGATCTATCCAGGAGGGATTGGGATCATTCCAAACCATCATATCTGGGGAAAGTGTGCTCAGAGGATAGTCGTGAGTGTTTCAGCATTTCAGAGTTCATAGTGTTTTGAAGTGTTGAGAAGCAAGATTGCCAAAGTCATGAAGTTATGAAGTGATCCAAACCGTTGGTTGCGAGGAGACACATGGAAGTGGATTAGAAAATCCAAGAGATAGAAGTCTGAAAGAGTTGGGTGTGGAGTGAGTGAAATATTCATGAAGTTGTGAAATCTGAAGTACAGTTGGACCATCAGATCCAAGGGGACACGCGGCAGAGATACGCGAATTCGGAGAAAAGTGTTTTGGAAGGAAATCAAGGTGGAGGTCACGATATTTCTGAAGCTCAAAGTTACGAAGAGTTGACCAACAATCACAGCCCTAGTCACATAGGAGAAAGAGTCTAGCGCTCGCAAGGTTGGTGTTGCCACAAGCACCCAAAAGTGAAGTTGCGGGTAACTAGAACCTGCAATTAACATCAAATGGGCCTGTGGATTAATCGATCAAGGTCCGTTGAAGGCCCAAAGAACCAATTTGGTTCAAATAACTTGAAGATCCAATACTGGGAGGTCGCAGAATCCCCGGGAGGGTAGGGGGGTCTGCACCAAGTCGTATCAAAGCTCATGAAATTGATTTATGTAGAGAGGGGAGATAAAGGAGTAGCCTGATATCATCATTGGTATCAAATAGATCAGTACAATGCCTCCTAGGAGACGTGTGGAGTCACCTGTAGAAAATAGAGATATGGAAAGGGAGATGGGAGAACTCAGAGAAAGATTGGATGCCATGGAAACAGTGCAAAGGAGAGCACCTGATGCTGGAGACATTAGTGATGCAAAGAATGAAGAAGTGGAAGTTGAGGAAGTTGCAGCAGAGGATGTTGCAGAAGAATGCTTGTTGAGAGTTGTTGTCAAGTTTCAAGCTAGGGAAAAGATATACATCCCAACGTATGAAGGTAAATTTGGGCGTTGAATAATTGTTTGATTAGATATGAGCAATGGACAATTATTTTGACTATGAATATGTCGATGAGGAGAAAAAGGTGAAACATGTTGTCACCAGGTTAAAAGGACATGCAGCACTATGGTGGGATGAACTACAGGCTGACAAAAGGAGCAAAATAAAATGAAAGATTAAGAGCTGGGACATAATGGTAGCCAAGCTAAAGGCGAAATTCATACCCAAGGATTACCAGATAAATATTTTTAGGAGATTGCAGAACCTAAGACAAAAAGGAATGACTGTGAAATAGTACATAGAAGAGTTCTACAGACTAAACATCAGGGTTGGACAAAGAGAGAGAGATGAGGAAAAAGTTTCCAGGTATATCAACGGCCTCAGATATGAAATCCAGGATGAAATCAGTATGATGGAAGTAAGGACAATGGAGGATGCTTATCAGATTTCTCTGAAAGCAGAAGAAAAATTGGCTAGAAAGTAGAGTCAGCGAAGCAGAGGAAGAAGTCCAAGTAGAGGCAAAGGTGAGACTGAGAAACCACATAATCACTTTGAAAGAGGAGGAAGTTCCCGATGGAGACATAGTGGTGGTAGAAACTATTTTCCTAGAGGAAAAGGAAGAGGTAGAGGAGGATAATTAAGGTGTTATGCCTGTGGAAAGACAGGACACATGTCTTGGGAATTCTCCAAGAGAAAGAAAGAAGGAGGTAAAGCTCACATTTCGGAAGCACAAACGCGAAATGTTGAAGCAGAAGGAGAATAATATGGGATATCTTTAATAATGAAGAAGGTTCTCTTAAAGCCAAAGCCAGAGGTTGAAAAGCCAATACAGAGGAACAGTTTGTTCAGGACATCTTGCAAGACTAAAGACAGAGTATGCAAGGTGATAATTGACAGTGGGAGCACTAATAACTTAGCATCCATGGAGATGGTGGAGAAGTTGGAGCTGGAGACAACTACACATTCAATGCCGTATAAAGTCTCATGGTTGTAGAAATGTCATCAAGTAACAATAACTAAACAATGCCTTGTTAATTTTAAAATAGGGGGATATAGAGATGAAACTTTATGTGATGTGATTCCCATGGAGGTATGTCATGCTTTTTTGGGAATACCATGGCAGTATGACATGAATTTCATTCATGATGGGAGGATAAATACTTATACTTTGGAGAAGAGTGGTAGGACACACATGTTGGTACCAATTGAGGAAAATAAAGTGAAGGAAGAATCCAGCACGAGCATACTTCTCATGAGTGGGAAGAACTCCTGAGTGAAGTTAAGAAGGAAAAGGAGATGCAGTTTGTTGTAGTGAGGAAGCCGAAAGTGATCTTACAAGTGCTTCTATGGAGGATATTCCTAAGGAAATTTGGGAACTGTTGGAGAATTTTGTTGACATAGTAGTGGATGAGTTGCCAAACTCATTGCCACCTATCAGAAGTATCAGCCATCACATTGGATTGATACCAGGATCAAGACTTCTGAACAAAGCAGCGTACAGATTGACACCTCAAGAGAATGAGGAGGTAAAGATACAGGTTTAGGATTTGTTAGACAAAGGTTTGGTCAGAGAAAGCTTGAGTCCATGCGCAGTACCTAATGTGTTGAGTCTAAATAACGATGGAGGATGGAGAATGTGTACAGACTCAAGAGCCATAAACAAAATCACCATTAGGCACAGATTTCCATTGCCAAGGATGGATGACTTAATCGATTGTCTAAGTGGAGAGAATTGTTTTTCAAAGATAGATTTGAAAAGTGGATATCACCAGATAAGGATGAGAGAAGGTGATGAGTGGAAAACAGCCTTCAAGACAAATGAGGGATTGTATGAGTGGCTTGTTATGTCATTTGGCTTAACAAATGCGCTAAGTGATTTTATGAGGTTGATGAATGAGGTATTAAAATATTTCATTGGTAAGTTTTTGATTGTATATCTGGATGATATACTAGTCTTTAGTAAAACTAAAGAAGAGCATCTGAGGCACTTAACATTAGTGATGAGGAGGTTGCAGCAGGAGAAGTTGTTGATAAATTTAAAGAAATCTTCTTTTATGAATACAGAACTCATTTACTTGGGTTTTGTGATCTCTTCAAATGAATTGAAGATGTATCCCGAGAAGGTGAGAGGAATCATATAATGGTCGTCACCAAGGAGCATATTTGAGGTGAGAAACTTCTATGGATTAGCAAGTTTCTATCAGAATTTCATCAAAAACTTCAGTGAAATCGGTGCACAAATGATGGATGTGATGAAGAAAAGACACAATTATTTCAAATGGATAGAAGAGGCTAAGAAATATTCAATATATTGAAGGAAAGGATAACAGAACAATTGATTTTGGTCTTGCCAGATTTTGGGAAGACATTTCAAGTGAGATGTGATGTAAGTGGAGTTGTAATTGGAGTGGTCTTGAGCCAAGATAATAGGCATGTTGTGTATTTTAGTGAGAAGATGAATGATACTAATAAAAATTACTCCACATATGATAAATATTTATATGCTATAATTCAGGCCTTGAAGAAATGGAGGCACTACCTTGTTATGAAAGAGTTTGTTTTGTATAGCGGTAATCAAGATTTACAATTCATAACCCGACAGGAGAAGTTAAATCAAAGGCATGCTAAGTGGATAGAATTTATGCAAAATTTCACTTTTTTCATTGAACATATTTATGGTCATGCTAACAAGGTTGTTGATGCATTGAGCAGGAGATGTTTGATTCTGCAGAAATTTCAAGTGAAAACCTTGGGGTTTGAACACCTTAAGGAAATGTATTGTGATGATCCAGATTTCAAGGAAGCATATGAAGTGTGTGAAAATCATGTGCTCAGAGACAGAAGCCAGTGGGGAGAATACCTGATTCGGGATGGGTTTTTGTTTAAAGGGTGCCAGTTGTGCATACCAAAATGCTCGATGAGAGGAAATTTGTTGAAGGAAAAGCATAGTGGAGGTCTAGTCGAACATTTCGGCCATGAAAAAACATTTGCACAACTGAACAGTTTGTACTATTGGCCAGGTATGAGGGAAGAGGTGAAGAATTTTGTGAAAAAATGTAATATTTGTCAATATGCAAAGGGGAAGAGACAAAATACTGGTTTGTATCAACCATTGTCTATTCCATAGAGGCCTTGGGATGGAATAAGCATGGATTTTGTGTTGGGATTGCCAAGAACACAAAGGGGAAGTGATTCCATATTTTTGGTAGTTGATAGGTTTTCAAAGATGGCACACTTTATCCCATGCCAGAAGACCAGTGATGCAATGCATGTTGCTAACTTGTTTTTCAAGGAGGTTGTGAGACTTCATGGGATTCCGAGGAGTATTGTTTCACACAGGGATACCAAATTTGTTGGTCATTTCTAGAGGACATTGTGGAAGAAGATGGGAACATAAATATCCTTTAGTTATTCATATCTCCCTCAGACAGATGGATAGGCTGAGGTGGTGAATCAGAGTTTAGGAGATTTGTTGAGGAGTTTGGTCACTGAACATCATAGTCAATGGGATCATATTCTAGCACAAGCAGAGTTTGCATACAATGACTCAGTAAACAGAAGTACCGGAAAGATTCCATTCTAGATAGTATATGGAATGAATCTGAGAGGAGTGTCATAGTTAAGAGACCTAGAGTAGAGTGAATTTAGAAGCATTGGAGCCAAAGACTTCGCTGCAGAAATGCAGGAGCTTCATAATCAGATCAAGGAGCAGTTGAAGAGGAGCAACAATGAATATAAATGCAAAGTTGATCAACATAGGAGGAAACTTCAATTTGAAGTAGGAGATCAAGTTCTAGCACATCTTAGGAAGGAGAGGTTCCCATAGGGAACATATAATAAACTAAAGTTGAAGAAGATAGGACCGTGCAAGATCCTATGAAAATTTGGTGAGAATGCTTATGAGGTATAATTGCAAGAAGATGTGGCTATATCGCCCATATTCAACATTACAGACCTGTATCCTTACAAGGAATATGGAACCAGAGGATGAGAAGATCATAAAGAGATCCAGTGGAAAAATTAGATACTTGTAGCAGAAAAGTCGCAGATGGAGAAAATCGTAGATCAACGAATTAGAAAGAAGACCAGAAGGAAAACATATTTTGAGTATTTAGTAAAGTGGAAAGGACAACTGATAGAGGATGTCAGTTGGCTAAGTGAAGTGGATATCCAAAAGCATAGAAAGTCAATGCATGAGCTCATGGACAGGAGTCCATGAATTTTTCAGCAAGGGGAGTATGATGCAGGAGCATTGCCAGCAAAGCACGAATGGAGGACAGCTAAGCGCCTAGCGCACATTTGAAGTGAATTTTAAATTTTAAAGAAAGATTATCATGCAAATATTTTGAAAGGATTGTAATTAAAGAACATCTTTAATGTTTTGGAGTTGGATGATCACTTGAGATCATTGCAGAATGTATTTTTGTTTTAATGAAGTTGAGTGCAGTACAGATTCGATGTGTTTGATCTTATCTATCTGTAACAAATATTTATTGTAATAAATCCTAAGTAGTTGAATGTTTTTATTTCGATAGAATAGCTCTAGAGTAGTTGGAGGGAAAGGCTCAAAGAGCTCCTCTTGTATAAAGCTTTGTATTTTTGCCCAGAGGAGGTTGTTGAAGTTATTGTGATAGTTGTTGATAGTTGTTGTTGAAGCTTATCAGAGTATTGTATAAACCCTTGTATATATATCATTTGAATGAATATAACAGAGGAGCATTGTCCCAAATGTTGGTGGTGTTATGTCTATCTGAATGAATGAATGGTAGACATTTTGTTTATTTTCAATTCTTTGTTATTTCTTGTTCTTATGTTATGAATGCATTTCCATAGTTGAATGTATGGATCTATGAGGATTTATATAACTTTCAATTGTTTCTATTCTACAAGCGATTGCAAGGAGTGCATAAGTGTCCACAAAGCGTGCATTGAAAAATTATGTTTTGACTCAAAATCTCAGAAGAGATAATGTGAAACTTATGTGTGAAAGGAGTGCATAGTGTCTGCAAGGTGTGCGTGACAGAGTCTGCCTTGACTCAAAAATTTCAGCAAAGATATCTTGATATTGCGAGTAGGTGTAACCTCGCTCAATTTTGTATTGTTCAGGAAGAACAGTTGAGCCTTGAAGAACTGTTGCAAGGAGTGCACAGTCGGCCTTCAGAATCAAGATTGAAGGAAGTTTGTCCGCAAGGAGTGCGCGGTGGAGCCTTTTGACTCAAAATATCAAGAAGGGTAGTGAAAACCATCCACAGAGAAGCTAATTTATGGAGGAATAATTGTTGCAAGGCATGCACATGTTGAAGTTTCAACTAAGTGTCGAAGAGAGCATTCTAAAGAGGAAAAATTTCAAGAAAGAACGAAGCTCAAGAGGGAGAGCAGCGATAAATATTCAAAGGAAGGAATCATTTAAGGTTTCCCGAGGTTAACAAGAGAGATTCTTCCATGAGAGATTGGGATCATTCCAGACCGTCATATCTGGGGAAAGCTACATGGAGGATAGTCATGAGTGTTTTGGCATTTCGTAGTTCAAAGTGTTTTGAAGTGTTGAGAAGTGGGATCGTTGAAGTCATGAATTCGCGAAGTGATCCAAATCATTGGCTGCGAGGAGACATGTGGCAATGGATTATAAAATCTAGTAGATAAAATTCTAGAATATTTGGGTGTGGAGTGAGTGAAATATTCACGAAGTCGCAAAATCTAAAGTACAGTTGGACCATCAGATCCAGGGGGACACGCGGCAGAGATCTGTGAAATCAAAGAAAATTGTTTCGAAAGGAAATCAAGGTGGAAGTCGCGATATTTCCAAAGCTCGAAGTTACGAAGAGTTGACCCATGGTCACAGCCCGTGGTCACATAGGAGAAAGAGTCTAGCACATGGCTAGCACTCACAAGGTTGGTGTTGCCACTGTTGATACTGAGAGGGAGGTGAATCAGTATAAAGTACAATTTAAAAAACTTTTCCAACTTATACTTCAACCAGATTATATATTCAATTATATCCAATGAGCAATGAACAATAGTAGAAGAGTTACACCAATACACCACAATACACCATGCACAATATATGAGAAATACTCAATAGTTATTCTTCAAAGGAAGTAATGACTTCCAAGGTAAGCTACAGCTTCCAAGTTCAAGGGAGGGATAAACCTCCAAGGGAAGATACAATCCTCCAAGATAAAGAGGGGGTTAAACCCTCTATCCTTTCCCCTTCCTTCCACCCAAGAGTATACAAAATATAATAAACCTTACATCACCATATCATTGATAATATGATCACTGGAACATAACCATACTCAGAAACCTAAACCAGATGCCAAGATGTGCCTTATTTCCCAATCCTTTTCTCATGTACGCTACATGTTATACCGATATCCCACGTATGTATGCACCCTACTACACTGATAGATTGCATATGTACACAACCTGATACATTGATAGCCCACGTACGCCGCAAAACACTATTTTTTTGTGATTCTGAAACTTTCGGGCCTTTCAGACTTTGCCACCTCATACTTGCTCCACGCTAAACTCCATAGATACTCCTAGCACAAATGTAGACCCACTTATGCTAGCTCCATCACACTTGTTTGGATTATAAAATGATGTATCTTCAATGTCTGTTTATACTTGTTGTGACACTACCTTTTGTCATTAGGGTTGACCTGAATCGTTCTTATTTTGTAGTTCTTTTCTTTAATTATCTTCAGGGCCAACCTGTACTTCTTTCTTCAGATCACTATTAAGAACCAAACATCAATATAGCATAGAAAAACCTCAGGAAAAGTACTCAACGCCTTGAAAAAGAGATAATTTCAGATAATAAGCCTCTTCGAGGGGGCAACCTCCTTTTACCCCACTTAAAATGTTCAAGTACAAGATGAT
>ML787909.1:402724-414920 GCA_009831015.1 Picea engelmannii | reverse complement strand
GAAAATGTCTCCTTGGTATATATAGGAGACTAGGAGGTATAATTACAACTAATGGCCTAAAGCCGACATAAATAAAATAACATTACTAATATAATATGCCCCAATTAAGGGGTAATGAGCCAATATTAGGGCTTAACAATCACTTTGTCATCTTCAAAAATTCATTTCTCCTCAACCATGAGGATCCACATGACGTTCCACCTACCATCGGAAACAACATGATGTATATTGTCCATCCATGGGTGTTGTATCTGCATGTGCATTGTCCTTCATGTCCAAATATATTCATCAATCTTGGGGTCCAAAACCAATGACTAGGGTTGACATCAATGACAACAACCAATCTTCCAACAATCTCCCCCTTTGGAATTGATGGCAACATTCATGCTCCCCTATCCTCATGATCCCAATTTCTCTCCCCCTTTGACATCAATGGAAAAGGGTGGGGTTTCTCCCCCTGAGTTTAATGAAAAAAGGTAACTCTCTTCTTTGGGGCTGCTCCCCCTGAACATATAGCACTTAATAACACTTCATGTTTATGGTCTCTTTCTTCCTTGAAGTTTTTTCATGGTTTTAGAACATATATGCTACTTGGTCTTCTTGTTGAAGTTGCAACTAATCTTCCTAAACCTTCTTATTTGATTTTGCATCTTTGTGAGTTAAACGTGAGAGTATATCGTTGATCACACATTTAATAATAGTGAGTAGATTATGCTTCAAGTCTTCAACCAATAGGACATTATTTTCTTTTACATTTTTGCTTCCAAGCTCTACTACACCTTCTCCAAGTATTTTGGCAGATGAGTCATCTCCAAATGAAACATTGCCACCCTTTCTCTTCAAGCTGATGAATTTGTCTTGATCCTTGGTCATGTGTGAAGAACATCCACTGTCTATGTACCATTCATATTATTCTTTACATTCTTCAACGGTCAATGATATTCAACAATCTTCATTGTTTGGAATCTCTTTCCTTCTCCATACTGTGGTTGGAATAGGGACATTTGGCATAGGAGCATCTTCATTCATATATCTCCAATCTCGTGCTTTGTGGTCACCAAGATAATTACATTTGTAGCATACAATATTTTTGTCCATCAATGGGGAAAGTGAATTATAACTTCTGTTGACAAATCCACGATTATTTCCACATCTTCTATTTACACCATTCATGTTTCTTGCATAGTTGTTCCTTTCCTTGATTCTGCAATTAATTTCCTTATGTCCAAAAATTTTGCAAGTATAACAATGACCAAGAAAGAAATTTTGATACCTAGGAATAAGTGGCCTTCTTTGTGATGTAGTCCATCTGGGTTCATGATATACTCTTCTATAGTTTCCTTCATACTAATTGAAGCTTCTTTGATTCCTAAAGGTAGGAGGTCTTCTTGGATATTCATCTCTTTTGTAATCATTCCTTCTTTCTGGTATCCCGGTCCACTTCTCATCAACTGTTTGTGTAGATATTTCTTCAACCTTCTTGTTGGTATTTGCACCTTCTTTGTATGAATTTTCACCCATGCATCCAAGATGTGTTAAGTCTTTTGGCACTTGAGATTTTCTTAAGATCTTCCTCAATGAGACAACTTCTTGTTCAAGTTTCTCACAATCTTCTTCTTTGTTCATCATTTGGACATTCCTTACTTCTCCTATTCTTCTTGCTTCTTCGAGTAGATTTTTCAAGGAAATAGTTTCTTCTCTTGGTTTCTCAAAGTATTCTAATTGTTTTTTCAAGCTTACAACTATCTTTTCACAACTACCCAATTCACTTCTTAGTTTTCTATGCGTGTTTTTGAGATTTCTATTTTCAATCTCAACATGCTTCAATTTTGTAAGATTCTCATCTTCTTGTTGAATCATTTCTACTTCATGATTTTCTTCTTCTTCATTATACTTTTCTTCTTTAGTATCATCTCTTTCAATCCTTGGATAAGGACATTCAAATTCAACATGTCCTACTCCTTCACAATTAAAGAAAAAGAACCCACCTCTATTTTCTTCCTTGAAATCTGAGATGTTGTAATTTGCTTCAACTTCTTCTTCTTCTACTGCTTCTTCCCTTGCATAAAGGTATTGTAGCTTGTCCCAAATATATTTTGATGATGCACATGATCCCACCTTGGATTTCACTGAATCTGTCAATCCATCCAGGATGGTATCTATTTCCAATTTGTTGTTCGTTCTTACTTCCTTCTGAGCTGCAGTCTTTAGTTTCTTCAAAGCATTGTATCCTGAAGAAAATGAGAACCAAACATCTTCCCCAAGAGATTTCAAGAAATTTTCCACTCTATTACTCCAGTATTCAAAATTGCTTCCATCAAATGGTGGAATCCCATTTGGAATGTTGTCTTCCATTTCTGCTTAGGATCTTCCTTCCAGTGGTTAAATTGTTTTGAAGGAAACCTGCTCTGATACCAATTGTTGATACTGAGAGGGGGGTGAATCAGTATCAAGTACAATTTAAAAAACTTTTTCAACTTATACTTCAACCAGATTATGTATTCAATTATATCCAATGAGTAATGAACAATAGTAGAAGAGTTACACCAATACACCACAATACACCATGCACAATATATGAGAAATACTCAATAGTTATTCTTCAAAGGAAGTAATGACTTCCAAGAGAAGCTATAGCTTCCAAGTTCAAGGGAGGGATAAACCTCCAAGGGAATATACAATCCTCCAAGATAAAGAGGGGGTTAAACCCCTATCCTTGCCCCTTCCTTCCACCCAATATTATACAAAAGACAATAATCCTTACATCACCATATGATTGATAATATGATCACTGGAACATAACCATACTCAGAAACCTAAACTAGATGCCAAGATGTGCCTTCTTTCCCAAGGATTTTTTCATGTACGCTACATGTTATATTGATAGCCTGCATATGTACACACCCTAATACACTAATAGCCTGTGTATGTACACACCCTAATACATTGATATCCCATGTACGCCTCAGAACACTAGGGTTTTCACAATTATAAAACTTTCGGGCCTTTCAGATTTCGCCACCTCAGAACTACTCCATGCTAAACTCTACACATACTCCTAGCACAAGTGCAGATTGACTTATGCTAGCTCCATCACACTTGTTTGAATGATAAAATGATGTATATTCAATGTGTATTTATACTTTTTGTGACACTGCCTTTTGTCATTAGGGTCGACCTGACTCTTTCTTATTTTGTAGTTCTTTTCTTTAATTATATTTAGGGCCGACTTGTACTTCTTTCTTCAGTTCACTTTTTCATCTTCAAAAATTCATTTCTCCTCAACCATGAGGATCCATGTGACGTGCCACCTACCACCGGAAACAGCATGATGTATATTATCCATCCATGGATGTTGTATCTGCATGTGCATTGTCCTTCATGTCCAAATATCTTCATCAATATTGGGGTCCAAAACCAATGACTAGGGTTGACATCAATGACAACAACCAATCTTCCAACAGCCACAAGCACCCGAAATCGGAGTTGCGAGTAACTTGAACTTGCAGGTAACATCAAAGGGGCATGTGGATTAATCAATCAAGGTCTGTTGAAGGCCCAAAGAACCAAGTCAGTTCAAATAATTTGAAGATCCAAGACTGGGAGGTCGCAGAATCCCCAGGAGGGCAGGGGGGTCTGCACCAAAATGAAGGGTGTATTCCTCTACCAAAAATGCACCCGTTAATAATAAAAAAACACAAGTAAAATTACAATGCTTCAAGAAATTGTTTTTGTGTGTTGTCACTACTATTGTTAATGTTATGGCTTGTCTCATGGGTTATGAAGATCTTTGGCCATGCACTAAAGGAGAACCCAATAGATAAGAATATCTCCAATTAAATTTCAACTGACCATGGAGTTGAATGTGTCATTATCCTGTGATTTTGCTTCACTGTAGACCGCTTCTTGGTGTCACTATCCTCTATAATTAAGTAAATAAGATCTTATATTTGTTACCTCTTCTTGTGAGTGTGTTTTAATAGAGATGAAGACTAAGAGAGAGAGAGGGTTGCAACCTCTTCAAATTGACTGCTCTAAAGAAATTGATCAGAGCCTAGAAGCTTCTGAAATGGGAAATATAAATATTATGAGTAACAAACTAGTGCTTGGAACAAAAGACACTCTTATTCCTCAAGTTTCATCATCGGGGTAGTCTTTGACTATAGAATCTATTGAAGGTTGATCTATTACTTCATGAGAAATATGTTGAGGGATCTTACAAGATATATAATTATATGCTTCAATATTATCACTTTTGGGAGGATGAATATAGAAGTTGATAAAATATGGAGTACAAATTTCTATTGGACAAATTCACCATTTTTTCCTTTGAACATAAATTCATCATGTTCAATGACATAAATTCACACGGGACCAAAAACCCAAAGATTTACAATTTTTAGCATTTGTTTCACTCTGTACATTTCATGTTCATCAATTGTGTTTCATAATGTACATCATTTTAATAATATCCCATCATAGGAAAAAACCATCGACTCAATAATGTGTGCAGGTATCGATTATGGATCTCTATCAAATAGTCCTATGAAGGTGATGGTGGTAGGACCTATGACATGCTTGAATACCCTGAGGGTTCCCATGTTCTCTTCACTCTCACAGATTCACCCCCCAAAATGTTCAGATTCTCCTCTATGTGATATAAGGTCATTGGTTTGGAGGAGTTGGAAATTGTACGTTGGTTGCTAGCAAGAATCAAACATGGACGATTATATTGGCGTGCAAGGAGGCATTATTCGGTCAATATTGAGTTATGAATACTTGGCACATAAGGAGAGGATGCATATTTATCATGTCATTAATCAGTTGCACATTGTTGGAATCCTCTTATTCCAATCATAGGTATCTTGTTATCTAGTGATTTCCTTACTTCAAATCAGATTAGTGGCTCACAAAACAAAAATACACCACTAGAATATTCAAATCAAATAATGATATCGGAAGAAAAAATGGAAAAAAAATCATCCACACATAAACACCAATTTTTTTGGGCAGATACCCTTGGAAAAACCCCAGAGGGAAAACCAGTGTTGAGAATTATTTTATTATGCTAAACTCAAGGCTCCCGTAATAGGGATAATGGCCCACATAGTGAAATACAACTCCATAAAAACTTGGAAAAGTTCGATCTAGTGTACAACCCAGATATGGCACACTTTTCAAGGTGTACATTCCCTTCCTTAATAAAATCTATGTATACAATTTTGTCTCCACTATGACCTGTATACATGACTGCAATTACTGTATGGAAAAATCTATATGGCACACACCTTTCTTGTGGCTTCTCTCTATTGAAACCCACCTATAGTTTCCTTTGTTCTCTCGTGTACTTGACCTAATCCTTAGATTGAATTCCTTCTCCACCTATCCAAGATCTCCTTGAATCATAGTCCTTCGTGATCAAATCCTCTCTGTGTTGACTCACTCAACACAAGTTCTATCAAGTGTCTTCTCCCTTACCCTAGCCTTACTTTTATAATTTAGAGTTATAACCTAACCCTAATCTCCAAAGTGATTCATGGTTGAGATTACTTCTCACCTCACTTGAGATCAATCACTAATATTAATTGCTAATTAATTTCAGCATTTAAATAAATAACTCAAATAATTAATAAAAGAACTTTACTTTAACAATTCATTTAATTTAATTAAAGTCAAGGATAGAAGGATTTGGACAATTTCCACATGTCTAGAAACATAGACCTGTGTGGAAGTACCTGTATGATGTTATCATGCATCAACACTCCCTCTTAGAGAGGAATGTATTCTACGCCACTACAAGTTTTTATTTGAAGAACACAAACTTCCCTTTAACCAAGGGTTTGGTCAAAGTATCTGCAACCTACTCATCTGTGGAAATATACTAAAGCTTCACTACTCCCTTATGGATCCTATCCCAAATGAAGTGGTATCTGATCTCTATATGCTTGGACTTGTCATGGAATATTGGATTATCTGGCAGTTTGATGCAACTCTTATTATCTCAGTATATCACCATAGGTTCCAATTCATGATCAAACAATCATGTAAGAAACTTTTGAAGCCAAATGGATTCGCAGCTAGCCATACCCGTTGCCATGTATGTTACCTATGTTGAAATGAGTGCTAAAGAAGTCTAATTCCTTCTAAACTAAGTAATCACTATTGATCCCAAGTTGAAGCAACACCCCAAGGTGCTCTTTTTGTCTATTGTAATCCCTTCCCAATTTGAGTCTGAGTATCCCTATAATTCCACTCCATATCCTCCAATATACTTCAATCCATACTCCACTATACCTATGAAGTATTTTAATAGATTCTTTATTGTGATCCAATGTACATGGCTCGGCCCCACCATAAACTGACTCAAGTTGTTCACAGCAAAACAAATATCTATCATGGTGTTGACTGAATACATCAAGGACCCTATCATCTTCATGTATATCCTAGGATCCACCAAATCTGAATTTGAAGTCACTATCTTCCTCAAATTGGTAACCATAGGTGTAGCCATCAGTCTACAATCCTCCATCGTGAATCTCCTCAAGATCTCAACTACATAATTCCATTAACAAAGGAATATCTCACTTGATTCCTTACATACATATAATCCCAATAAATAATGCATCAAACCAATTTCCTTCATCTCGAAATCACCAACTAAATCTACTTTAAACCCTGCAATAAGATCCTATGAACCTATGAGAAACAAATCATTTATGTACATATCCAGGATGAGTGGATCANATGAAGTGGTATCTGATCTCTATATGCTTGGACTTGTCATGGAATATTGGATTATCTGGCAGTTTGATGCAACTCTTATTATCTCAGTATATCACCATAGGTTCCAATTCATGATCAAACAATCATGTAAGAAACTTTTGAAGCCAAATGGATTCGCAGCTAGCCATACCCGTTGCCATGTATGTTACCTATGTTGAAATGAGTGCTAAAGAAGTCTAATTCCTTCTAAACTAAGTAATCACTATTGATCCCAAGTTGAAGCAACACCCCAAGGTGCTCTTTTTGTCTATTGTAATCCCTTCCCAATTTGAGTCTGAGTATCCCTATAATTCCACTCCATATCCTCCAATATACTTCAATCCATACTCCACTATACCTATGAAGTATTTTAATAGATTCTTTATTGTGATCCAATGTACATGGCTCGGCCCCACCATAAACTGACTCAAGTTGTTCACAGCAAAACAAATATCTATCATGGTGTTGACTGAATACATCAAGGACCCTATCATCTTCATGTATATCCTAGGATCCACCAAATCTGAATTTGAAGTCACTATCTTCCTCAAATTGGTAACCATAGGTGTAGCCATCAGTCTACAATCCTCCATCGTGAATCTCCTCAAGATCTCAACTACATAATTCCATTAACAAAGGAATATCTCACTTGATTCCTTACATACATATAATCCCAATAAATAATGCATCAAACCAATTTCCTTCATCTCGAAATCACCAACTAAATCTACTTTAAACCCTGCAATAAGATCCTATGAACCTATGAGAAACAAATCATTTATGTACATATCCAGGATGAGTGGATCAAACCCAACAAGTATGAAGTACAAGTTAGGATCTGCCTCACTCTTGGTAAAGCCCATACTCTACAAGTATTCGCCAATCTTTGAATACCATGCATTGGGTGCCTATTTGAGTCTATACAAGGATTTATTAATCCTACACACATGAGACTCCCTTCCATGTACCTCAAAGCATTGAGGTTTCTCTATGTATATCTCCTCCTCAATCATCCCATTGAGGAAAGATTTTTTCACATCCATATGTTGTATGCTCCACCTCATAACTAAATAAATAGAAATAATAGCTCAGATAGAAGCATACCTACTGATTGGAGAAAATTTCTCCTTGTAGTCCACTCCCTCTTTCTGGGATAACCCTATTGCCACAAAACTCACCTTGAAATTCTTGATGCTACCATTTATAGCATGCTTGATCTTGTACATCCACTTGGAACTCAATATTGAATTCCCATCTAGTCTCGAAACTGTGTCCCAAACATCATTCTTCATAATATAGGTGTACTCCTCTACCATGGTATCCCTCCATATCTATTGATCTAATACTTCCTCAAAACTGGAAGGATCAACATCAATTATGCTACTCATAAATGTCATATATTTCAAAAAAATCCTCGTAGGCTTGTGCTCCCTAACCACACTCCTAGGATCCTCACCAGTATCCCTTAAAGTCTATAATAGGCACCTGGGTCTCTTGATAGGATTATAATGGGATAATTCTTCCTCCCCGCCTAAAGTATGAACTATTGACTATTTATCATTGTTTGAATCTTGTTGCACCTTGTCACTTGTCATTGTTGATTACTCCTAATATCTCCTAGATGCCAAGTTCTCCTCAAACTTAACATATATTATCATAATTGTCTTCATCTGCTCTGGAATGAAGATCCTATAAGCATTTGAGGTCTCTTTGTACCCCACAAATATACCCCTCTATCCTAAAGGCTCCAACTTCGTCCTCTTCTCCACAAGAACATGGATGTAGATTAGACAACCAAAGATCCTCAAATGTCTTATCTCTAGCTTCACTCTAGTTTCTTTTCCCCAAATATCCTCTGAGGACTCCTATTCTTCACATATACCATTGTGTTACACACCTCTTCCCAAAGAAACATAGGAAACTATTTGTCATGTATCATAGCCCTGGTAGAATAGATGATGGACTGATTCTTTCTCTATGAAACCCCATTCTACTAAGGGTAGTATGAGACAATCATCTCCCTCTTGATCCATGCCTCCTTGCAAAAATCCTTGAATTCATTGGAGGTGTACTATCCTCCATTGTCTAACCTCAAGACCTTGATATTATTTCCTATCTAGTTCTCCACATGATATCTAAACAAGATCTAGGTTTTCCTGGAAAAATCATCAATAAATGTAACATAGTATGATGATCCCCGTATAAATTATATTGACATCATTCCACTCACATATGAATGGATAATATCCAATATCCCCTTGGATATACTCTCTCTTCTTGGAAAAGAATCCTTGGAATTATTTCCAAGTGCACACCCTCTTCACACTCCCTACTACTTAATACTGAAATATAGAATACCTATAACAATCCCCCTAACAAATATAAATTATATGGAGTGTAGGTATCCCAACCTCTTGTACCACAACTCACATCGGTTGTCACTATCATGTACCAAATTCTGAATAGGATTTCCCTACAACCTGTACAAATTTCCCTCTCTAACCCCAACAACCATTTTTGTGTCTAGGCTATATTTCTCTGGACGTATGAGTACCTACCCTCTATGAACCTCTATTGTCTATAGTTGAGACTAACAACAAATTCTTATTCAAACCTAGTATGTAAATCACATCATGGGAATATAACAAACCTCTTCACTCAATTTGGAACGTAATCGTTCCCTCTCCCTTCATTGCATACTTGGCATCATCACCAAGATACTCATGAACATCTAGGTCCCTCTCTGTCATACTACCAAACAACTCATGTTCTTATGTCATATGATGAGATGCAACACTTTCCAATAACCAAGCATCCCCATAGTTGTGCTAGTATAAAGGAAAGAAACCAGTGAGTAATCCTTCTCAAACTTCACTGCAAACTCATCAATTTGTGTCTCTTTTGATATTGTTGTCTCAATATTTACTTTACCCTTCTTCTTATCTGGACACTTAGATGCAAAATTTCCATTCTTATGACATGAGAAGCACTTTGTTTTACTCAATTCCTTCTTATTTCTTGGTTGTGATGATCCTCCATCACTATTACCCTTCTTTCTCTTTCCTTTTACTTTCATTGTCTTAATGAAAAGAGCCAATTTCTCATCACTATTTCCCTACTTGCTACTCTTAGACTGCTCTTGAGTCTCTTCCAAGATGAAATCATCCCAAAGTCTCTGCCAATCTGGAATATGCTCCCGAGTGAAAACTTCCTTGAAATATGGTTCCCATGACTTGGGAATACCATTCAATTCCATATTAATGAGCTTTGCATCCTCTTTTTTCTCCCCTATGGTTGCAAGTTGATCATGCACTTGTGTGATCCTCATGAAATAGCTGGTAACATTGTTAGATATAGACATCTACACCAATTTGAGTTTATTTCTTAAGACCATCTTCCTATTCATTTTCATGTTGTGGAATAACCCTACCAAGGCATCAAACATCTCTTTGGTTTTTTCATTCTTGGATAAGTGAGGAATTAGATGATCTTTCACTAAATCTAAGAGTACCCGCTCAACTTTGATCTCCTTCTTCTAGTGGGTCAACCACCAAATCTACAAGATCTATTAGTGGAAGATCTGTTGGATTACTGAGAGGGGGGGTGAATCAGTAATAGAGAAATTTAGTCCCTTTTAACCATATAATCCAAGTGTTATATCAATGAAGCATTATTATCCAATAACTAAAGAGTAAATAAGCAATGAACAAATGAACAATCATATACATGCACAGTACACCAGTGTTTTACGTGGAAACCCAAATCGGGAGAAAACCATGGAATATTTTTTCTTATATGTCTTGAAGAATTACATTCATTGGAAGAACCAACTTCCTTTGTTTTCTAGCTGCAACTAGAAGGAGGCTCCAACACCCTAGTTTCTCAGGCTACAACCTGAGGGAAGCTCCAACTCCCCAATTCTCTGGATACAACCAAAAGGAGGCTACAACCCCCTATGTTCTCCGGATACAACCAGAAGGTGGATACAACCACCTATCCTTGCCCCATCCTGTCACCCTGAAGTAGAAGTAGAATGATGGAACCACTGTCAAACTATCACTGTGAGATATACAGTTGTAAACCTGTACCAATAAATCTGAACCATGCATCAACCATGCATCAACTTGTACCTCAACCTGTAATCAACATGTACCATAAACAAGTGCATAAACCATGCATCAACCTGTACCTCAACCTATAATCAACCTGTACCATAAACAAGTGCATCAACCATGCACCAACCTGTAATCAACCTGTACCATAAACAAGTGCATCAACCATGCACCAACCTGTAATCAACCTGTATCATAAACAAGTGCATCAACCATGCACCAACCTGTAATCAACTTGTACCATAAATAAGTGAATCGAACCATGTACCAAGTATGTACCAATCATGTGTCAACTACTCATCAACTATGACTCATCAATATGTACCAACATCATCAACTATACACCTCATGTATGTGCCAACTCATCAACTACTTGTCTCAACCATGTACTCAACATGTACCTCAACAAAAATCCCTCATCAATTTCATCATCCAAATCTTATTTGTAGCTCTGTAATAGACCTGGTGTATATGATCACATTCTTGCAAACCTTCCTTAACTTTAACAACAAATGACTAGCATTTTCATCAAACTTTTCTTTAGTCTCACATGCCTAGTTTACGATTAGTCAACAACCCTAACTTGAAGTAATCATAACTTTGAACCTGTAATGTATAAATATATTAAACTTATACACAATGTTCTTAAGTGTGTTTTATTGAATTCCTCCAAGTGACACTACTTGGAACCTCTCAAAAAAGGAGTTATAGAAAAAATGGCATACCTTGCTGAATTCTGTCTTATTCTAGAGAGAGACCTTGTAGATAATGCCTTGCATACTGAAGATGGTACCCTAACCAACACATTTGGTCTCACTAAATTTGGATCTGTTATGAAGAAGTTATGACGTTTTTACCCGAAACACCTGATTTTGACTAGTTTCAGGACTGGGCACAAACCCTATTTTCCATAGAGTGTAACTCCAAAAATACAATGACCCACAAGCTGAATTTTTAACCACAGATACTTGGATATGTTTTCTCACTTGCATAGAAATTTCAGGGTCTGAATCATTATAGAAAAAACGTTATAGTGAAAATGGTGAGATGACCTAAAAATAACATACCTTAGAAAGCACCATCAAAAGAATTTATCCTTCCTTGCATTTCGGCCTTCTTTTCTTGACCTTCACTCATAATTCTAGTTTATATATCCTTGGTTACCTTAGACACATATATATATTCAATATGCTCAAGTGTGTTTCAAATGAGAGAGCCTTGCCTCTTATTTATACTCTCCAAGTGGCTTCCTTAAAAACATCTTCTAGGTCACTTGGCCCACTTTCCTTATTTTAGGGTTGGGTCCACTTCTAATTTCTCCA
>ML787909.1:341322-383517 GCA_009831015.1 Picea engelmannii | reverse complement strand
AAGGAGGATTATTTAATAATAAAGTAAATGAAGAACTTTCTAATTATGGAAAGTGGTTATAAGAAGGTTAACCCTAAAATGAGGAAAATGGGCTAAGTGGTCAAGTGGCTATTGGATACATGGACAAGTGGAAATTTGGGAAATTTTGGACATAGGTGACTATGTGGACAAAGTGGCTATGTGGAAAAAGTGGCCTAGAAGATGCTTCTAAGGAAGCTACTTGGAGAGTATAAATAAGAGGCAAGGCTCTCTCATTTTAATCACACTTGAGAATATTGAATATCTACAGGTGACTGAGGTAACCAAAGGATATCTAAGCCAAATTTCAGATGGAAGGTGAAGTAAAGAAGGTCGAAATTCAAGGGAGGATAAATTCTTTTGATGATGCTTTTTAAGGTATGTTATTTACAGGTCATCTTACCATTTTTGCAATAAATTTTTTTCTAGAATGATTCAGACCGTGAAATTGGGAGCCCATTGAGAAAACATATCCAAGTAGTTATGGTACGAATTTCATCTTGTGGGTCATTGCATTTTTGGAGTTACACTCAATGGAAAATAGGGTTTTTGGCTAGTCCTGAAACTAGTCTAAAACAGGTGTTTCAGGTAAAAATGTCATAACTTCTTCATAACAGATCCAAATTCAGTAAGACCAAGCTACATTTTGTTTGGATCAGGTTTATTGGTATAGGTTTACAAACAATATATCTCACAATGATAGTGTGACAGTGGTTCCATCATTCTACTTCTACGTTAGAGCGGTTGGACGAGGCAAGGACAGGTGGTTGTAGCCACCTTTCGGTTGTAGCTGGAGAACATAGGGGGTCATAGCCTCATTCTAGTTGTAGCCATAGAATTGGAGATTTGGATCTTCCCTCGGGTTGTAGCCTGAGAAACTAGGGGGTTGGAGCCTCCTTCCAGTTGCAGCTAGAAAACAAAGGAAGTTGGTGCTTCCAATGAATGTAATTCTTAAAGACATATAAGAAAAAGAATTTTGTGGTTTTCTCCTACTTTAGGTTTCCACGTAAAACACTGGTATACTGTGTATGTGTGTGATTTCTTATTTATTCATTGTTTATTTACTCTGCAACTATTGGATGATAATGATACATTGATATAACACTTCCATTTTATGGTGAAAAATGATTATATTGCTCTATTACTAATTCACCCCCCTCTTAGTAATCCAACAATTGGTATCAGAGCCGGTTCCTTCAAGAAACAGTTTAACCAATGGAAAGAGATCATGGATTATTCTAAGAATGGAGTACCGATGTTTAATGCTCAGAATGGTTTTAAGTATGAGATGTGGAGTAGAAGGACGGAAGTATTTTTACAGGCATAGGGAAATTATATTTGGCTATCAATTGTTACAGGATATGATAGTTCAAAAAGGGAAAAGATTGTAGCCAAGAAGGAATTGGAGAAGAATAACAAAATAGAAATGGATTTCATATGGGAAGGATTACCTAATCCGGTAAGAGAAAAGGTTGGTAAATATTCATCAGCCAAATAACTTTGGGATAAGTTGCATGACATATATTATTCACCCATAGTAGATTTAGAAAATGCCAAAGAAGATGAAGATACAGATCAAGAAGAATTATATTCACCATGTCAAACAGATTCAGAAGATGAAGAGTACATAATCACCATAGAATTGATTAGTGTTTTAGATGAATTAAGAAAAGAAAACAAGTCACTCGAGAAAGAATTGATGAAACAAAAGGAAAGTGTTCACGTTTTTTAAGAATCCCAACAAGTCATCGAGAACTTAAGAACTCAGCTAGAAGAAGCCAGAAAGATCGAAGAAAATATTGAATATCAAAATAAGTATTTGGAAGCCAACATAGAAGCACAGAAGGAAGAAGCGAAAATGAGAGAGAAGATATTGACACATCATCTTAAGGAAAGAAATAACTATCTAAACTAGCTTGAGGCAGAGTTTGGTCAAGAAGAGAAAGGACTTGAAGAAGAAATAATCACTTTAAAAATTCATCTTGAAGAAGCGAAAAGACCAAAAGAAGTCATGAAGTCTCAAATAATGAAGAAAGAAGAAGAGGTTGAGAAGCTTGAAGAAGAAGTTGTCACGTTGAGAAGTAAAATCGTCAAGCTCAACAAGAATATTGAAGAGACAGAAACATCCACATCAGTTATAGAGAATGAAGAGAAGCACTCAAGGTTGCTATAAAAGAAGAATGAATAAAATAGAAAGAGTTATGTAGAAGTACTCAAAGGAAGGAATCATGGTCAACCAGAATCTAAGAAAACTATTGAAGATACATCTTCAATAAGACCATTCATGTTCAAGCCACAAAGAAGTTTCAATCATGATCATGATCAGTCAAGGCAAAAATTCAAAAGGACTACACCACAAAGAAGATCATTCACTCCCAGGTATGCAAATTTCTTTTATGGTCATTGTTTTTATTGTACTAATTTTGGACATAAGGTTGCAGATTGCAAGGATTATAAAAGAAATGTTCAAGCAAGAAGTGCATATGTGGCCCCACGTAACATTGAATGTTACAAATGTCATAACTATGGACACATAGATAGTGATTGTAGAAGCATGATCGATACTTCCATGAAAGAGAACATTGATATCAAATATAAGAAAGTATGGATAAGAAAACATGAAGAACAGGTGAACAAAGACTAGGTCTCAAAGATCGCAAGATTGGCAATAAAACGAGATGAAGAAAATTCTACAAAGAAAAAGAAAGATGTCAGATACAGAAAGGTTTGTAAAATAACTGAAAGAAAATAAGGGCAGGTAAATAAGGAACAGGTTCAAGAGATTGTACTTTTAGGCATTGTATTGAAATATGAATCCACAGATAGAAAGAAAGAAGTCAAAGCTTGGAGAGATGATGAATCTACCAATGAAGATGATGATGAATACACATCAGAGAAGGAATTGTTCTGAGCCATCTGGCTTAGAGACTCCCAGGTAATATGAATATTAGACAGGGTGATTCTATGTGATAGCTATGATAGACCAAAGAACCATCCTTCGAGCAGCTTGCAAAGTTTGAGAAGGCAGATCCAGAGCAGTCAGTTAGCAGAAGTACAATTTGATGGATTAATCAAGACTTCATGATAGTATAGTGATAAATGGGTTAGCATTATGGATAGTTGTGCAAGTAGAGTCTTGGATAGTATGGAATAGAGCATGGATTCATAGATTGGTTCAAAGAGTGGTTTAGAGACAAAGGAACATTATCATAATGGATGATAATTACACAGGAAATGGCTCGAACAATGCTAATGGATTCCAAATTGACAGATATTTTTTGGACACATGTAGTGCATACACCAGTTCACATTCAAAACAGAGTAATGCTCAAAAACAACAATGACAAAACTCCCTACTAACTATGGAAATGAAGCGCATACAACAACCTCTACATCAAGGTAACTCAAGGTAGTATTTTATTATTTGAAATTTATGTTGATGATATATTTTTTGGAAGTACTAATGACAGGTTAAGCCAGAAATTTCAAAGGATATGTAGAATGAATTTGAAATGTCATTAATTGGAAAACTATCATATTTTTGGGTCATCAGATATGTCAAAGCAACCAAGGAATTTTTATTTCTCAAACTAAGTATACCAGAGAAATACTAAAGAGGTTTGGAATGGAAGATTGCAAATCAGTTACTACTCCTATGAAAACCAATTGCAAGTTGAGCAAAGATGATGATTCAAAGTCCACAGACCAAAGGAAATACAAGTCAATGATTGGCATCTTACTATATGTGACAACATCCAGACCAGATGTAATGCAGGCAGTTAGAAGGGTGGCATGATTTCAAACAGCACCAAAGGAATCACATGTGTTAGCAGTAAAAAGGATTTTCATATATCTCAAAGGAACAGAAGAGTTTGGATTATGGTATCCAAAAGGAAAGGATCTATCACTTATTGCCTACACAGATGCAGATTGGGCAGGTTGCATTGATGACCGATAAAGCACCAGTGGAGCAGCGTTCTACTTGGGTGAGTGTTTAGTATATTGGATAAGCAAGAAAAAATCATCAATATCCTTATCTACAACTGAGGCGGAGTATATTGCAGCAGAAGCATGTTGTACACAGGTTCTATGGATGAAAAAAACTTTGACAGATATACAGGTTGAGTATGATGAGCCCATTCCAATCTATTGTGATAATACAAGCACCATCAGTATCTCAAAGAACCTGATGATGCACTCTAAGACGAAGCACATTCCAATCAAGTATCACTTTCTATGGGAACAAATTGTAGAGAAGAACATTGGAGTTGAATATGTGGGCAAAAAAGAACAAGTGGCAGACATATTTACAAAACTGCTTACACAGGAAGCCTTTGAGTATCTTTTCCAGAGACTAATATTATTTTCTACTCCAAAATGAATTCTTTTGAATTCTTATCTTATATGTCTTAGATGTACATGAGGAAGCACCATAAATAGGAAAATTCAGGTTGAGAGATCAGTTTCAGGAATATTTCAGTCAGGGGGAGTATCCCCAAGGACAATTCAGTTAGGGGGAGCAGCCCCGGATGGAAAGATACATTTTCCATTGATGACAAAGGGGGAGAGATTTATCAGATCCATGATAGAAATGCTTGGAGAGAGAGTATAGAGCCATGTAGATAGGGGGAGAAACCCAAGGACAGTTCAGCAGGGGGAGAAGCCCCAAAGGGAGATACCCTTTGTCATTTATGTCAAAGGGGGAGAGATAGAAACATTGATAAGGAGTATAAGCATGAATGTTATCATGACTAAGTGTTTCCATCAATGCCAAAGGGGGATATTGTCAGACAGTTGGCTTAGGTTGATAGAGAGTTGGTATGGATTGTTTTTTGTCATTGATGTCAACCATTGGAGAGTGATATTGTATATTGATGTCAACCCTTAATGATTGATTTCAACCCTTGAAGAAAGTCTGGTAGCGAATTTTGGTAGCACAAAGGTTTGGGTAATGGACCCAAGTTTGTTTGATGTATAATAGTATGAGTTTTAATATATTTGAAGGTAAGACTACTCTATATGGGTATTACATGTCATTCCATTTCCGGTGGTATGTGGAACATCACATAAATCCTCACGGTTAGAGAGTTATGGCCATGTGAAGTTGGAAAACCCAGGTTTGGGTAATGGACTCAAGTTTGTTTGATATATAATGGTATGCATTTGATATATTTGCATGTAATACTATTCTATATGGATAATACATGTCATGTCATTTTTGGTGGTATGCGGAACGTCACATAACTCATCACGGTTTGAGAGTTATGACCTTATGAATTTGGAGGATCCTCATATGTTGGATTGAAGCCCCAAAAGGTCAAAGAAGTAAAAGTGCTTGCAAAGAATAAATTATTTAAATAATAAAGTGAAGTGACAAATTCAAAGAGGATTATTTAAATAATAAAGTGAAGTGACAAAATCAAAGAGGATTATTTAAATAATAAAGTGAAGTGACACAGTCAAGGAGGATTATTTAAATAATAAAGTAAATGGAGAACTTTCTAATTATGGAAAGTGGTTATAAGAAGGTTAACCCTAAAATGAGGAAAATGGGTTAAGTGGTTAAGTGGCTATTGGATACATGGAAAAGTGGAAATTTGGGCAAAGTTGGACATAGGTGACCATGTGGACAAAGTGGCCTAGAAGATGTTTCTAAGGAAGCTACTTGGAGAGTATAAATAAGAGGCAAGGCTCTCTCATTTTAATCACACTTGAGCATATTGAATATATACAAGTGACTAAGGTAACCAAAGGATATCTAAGCCAAATTTCAGAGGGAAGGTGAAGTAAAGAAGGCTGAAATTCAAAGGAGGATAAATTATTTTGATGATTCTTTCTAAGGTATGTTATTTACAGGTCATCTCACCATTTTCGCAATAACTTTTTTTATAGTATGATTCAAACCAGGAAATTGGGAGGTCGTTGAGAAAACATATCCAAGTAGTTGTGGTACGAATTTAATCTTGTGGGTCATTTATTTTTAGAGTTACACTCCATGGAAAATAGGGTTTGTGGCTAGTCCTGAAACTAGTCTAAAACATGTATTTCGGGTAAAAACGTCATAACTTCTTCATAACAGATCCAAATTCAGTAAGATCAAGGTACAGGTTGTTTGGTGCAGGTTGATTGGTACATTTTTACAACAGTATATCTCACAGTGATAGTGTGGCAATGGTTTCATCATTCTACTTCTACGTCAAGGTGGTTGGATAGAGCAAGGACAGGTGGATGTAGCCACCTTCCGGTTGTATCCAGAGAACATAGGGGGTCATAGCCTCCTTCTGGTTGTAGCTAGAGAATTGGGGATTTGGAGCTTCCCTTAGGTTGTAGCCTGAGAAACTAGGGGTTGGAGCCTCCTTCTAGTTGCAGCTGGAAAACAAAAGAAGTTGGTGCTTCCGATGAACGTAATTCTTAAAGACATATAAGAAAAATCATTATGTGGTTTTCTCCCGCTTTGGGTTTCCACGTAAAAAATTGGTGTATTGTGTATGTGTGTGATTTCTCATGTGTTCATTGTTTATTTACTCTCCAAATATTGGATGATAATGCTACATTGATATAACACTTGCATTTTATGGTGAAAAAGGATTATATTGCTCTATTATTGATTCACCCCCCTCTCAGTAATCCAACAATCCTTGCATAGGGGTACCATTGTAAAGCATGTTTACAATCAACAGGGGAAAGGGTTATAGTAAAACACCAACACTCCATACTTTATGGGTTTTAGGGGTGATGTAGACTAAGAGCCTCTCCACCAAATTGAGGTTGACAAACTAATATTCCCATCTAACATAATCCTTTGGGAACTATAGCTTCCCTAAATTTTCTCACCTCATTGATATTGAGCCCAACTCAGGGGTTAATAATTGAAACCAGTTTCATTGATTAGGTGGAAAATGTTGATGTTAGTGGTAGAATAAGACATGTATTTCCACACATGTCTATGTGTCTAGACATGTGAAAATTGTCCAAAGCCTTCTACTCTTGAATTTACTTTAGTTAGCGGAATTATTAAAGTAAATTTCTTTTATTAATTAGTTATGTAATTAGTTAATTGAGTTATTTATGAAATGCTAAAAGTACTTAGCATGCAACATGTAATCTAAATATAAAAGTGTGTGAGAAGTAATCTCAACCATAGATCACTTTTGATATTAGAAATAGATTGTAGTGCATGATTATAAAAGCAAGGCTAGGAGGAGGAAGATACAATTCACACAGATAGCTGAGGATATTTGCTAGTGTGGATGATCCGGATTATTTTGAGAATGACATGAAGACAGAAATATAACCAAGATATAACGATGAAATACACAAAAATATACAAGGGAACAGAAAAATACAATGAAACCCAACTTCTATTACTAAATAAGATAGAAAAACATTGTAGAACACAAACTGGCAGAATGGGGTAGCCTATCTCTGAAAGAAAAGAGATGTTGTCTATGTTTCATTCACAACAAGATTTACATCACACTCCATCGCATGCTTAAAGGGCCTCTTTCACCTCAATTATATATGAGAGAGTCAGAGGAGAACAATTTTCATGATGCGTGTGGGATAAATTGGACTATGTTTATAAAATGTCATAGGCATGTAAAACACTAGGACCTCCCGAACAGTTACCCATTCCAGTACTACTCTAGCCTAAGCGCACTTAAATGCAAAGTTCTAATGGGATCTGGTGCATTAACGCTGAATTATTTTGAGAATGACATGAAGACAGAAATATAACCAAGATATAACAATAAAATACACAAAAATATATCTAAGAGAACACAAAAATAACTCAACTTCTATTATTGAATAAGATAGAAAAACATTGTAGAACACAAACTGGCAAAATGGGGTAGCATATCTCTGAAAGAAAAGATATGTTGGATATGCTTTATTCAGAACAAGCTTTACATCACACTCCATTACATGCTTAAAGGGCCTCCTTCACCTCAATTATATATGAGAGAGTGAGAGGAGAACAATTCCCATGATGCATGTGGGATAAATTGGACTAAGTTTATAAAATACCATAGGCATGTAAAACACTAGGACTTCCTAGGAGGTCACCCATCCCAGTACTACTCTAGCCTGGGCACACTTAACTGCAGAGTTCTAACGAGATCCGAAGTATTAATGCTATGTTGTAGGCATGTACATAAGACCACTAGGAAATCATTACATGATGTCTGTAATTAACAAATGAAGATGATATTACATTCCATTCCCCATCAAATTAGTGAATATCATGGTTTATCAAAACCACAGGCTCAAAATGGTGATTCGGTGGAAAAGGTGGATGGCGACCAAAATCCATCTAGATCAATGGAGTCACTGAGGTCACACTCAGGAGTATAGAAGGACCTTTGCTTGAGTTCTTAGATCATGAAGGACTATGATTCAAGAGGACCAAGAATAAGACATTCACATAGAGATAGTAAAGAAGGAATTTTTCTAGTGTGGATTCATTCGAGAGTGTAGAAGCAAAGAAGGACTTTTGTTGACAATTGACAGGTGTTGAGGGAGTCGACACAGAGTATTGGATCATGAAGGAATTTGGTTCAAGATCTTAGATAGGTGAAGAAGAACCTTCATCTAGAGATCATACAAGTCAAGGAGAAGAGAGAACAAAGGCATATGCAAGTGGGTTTCAACGTAATGAAGCCACAAGAGAGTGTTGGAACGTATAGAGCTTTATGTATCGGTTTTCCATACACATCCACAGGCCACAAAGGAGACAGTCATGGACATCCATAGGTCTCAGTGGGGAAAGTCATGGATGTCTACGGGTCACAGAAAGGACAGTCATAGATGACTAGAAAAGTGTACCAGAATTGATTGTACAACCGGTCATCCCTTGCCAGGTTAGTCTGCAGTTGTATTTCTCTCAGTCAGCCATTATCCATGTTATGGGAGCCTTGATTTTAGCATAATAAAATCATTCTCAGCACTAGCTTTCCCTCTGGGTTTTTTTTCAAGGGTATTTACCCATAAATTCTGGTTTTCAAGTGTGTTTGATTTTGTTTCCTAGTTTATGCTTCCACTGCATGATATTGAGTTGAATATTTCACTAGTGTATTATTGTTTTGTGAGTTTTTAACCTGATTATAGTAAGGAAATCACTAGATAAAAAAGTACCTAGGTACTGGAGTAACAATTTCTACATGGTATCATAGCATACCTAGGATTGGAAAACTTTCTACATGGTATCAGAGCACACACTCTGAAAGGGAAGATAGATCAGCACAAGAACACTTTTCTAGTAGCAGGTTATTTCCAGGGAAGTTTATCAAGTCTTAGGGATGGAAACAACATCATTGAGAGTTGAAGAAAAATTGGATGGAGTATCCAACTTCCTATCTTTGAAAGAAAGAGTTACTTTGGAATTAAAGGAGTATTACCTTTGGGAGTTAGTAGATAACGAAGTTAATCCACCGACAGATCTGGTAGATTTAGATGCTCACAAAAAAGGAGATAAAAGTAGAAATATTCATCTTAGATTCTATGAAGGATCATCTAATCCCTCACCTAAATGAGAATAAGATGACCAAAGAGATGTTTGATGCCTTGGTAAGTTTATTCCAAAGAAAGAACATGAATATGAAGATGATATTAAGGAACAAACTCAGCTCGATTTAGATGTCTATATAAAATAATGTTACTAGATACCTCATTAGGATCACACAAATGCATGATGAACTTGCAACCATAGGGGAGAAAATAGAGGATGTAAAACTCGAAAAAACGTGGCATTGAATAGAATTCCCAAGTCATGGGAACCATTTGTCAAAGGATTTTGTGCTCGAGACAATATCCCATATTGGAAGAGACTTTGAGACGATTGCATCCAGGAAGAGACTCGGGAGGAGTATAAGAGTGTCAAGAAGGAAGACGAAGAGGAGGATAACATGTCCCTTGTCAATAAGACAAGGAAGGGAAAAGGAAAGGGTTCTAGAAAGCAGGGTAATAGTGAGGAGTCCAACTCAAAGCC
This sequence comes from Picea engelmannii, assembly GCA_009831015.1. Lineage (NCBI taxonomy): Eukaryota > Viridiplantae > Streptophyta > Pinopsida > Pinales > Pinaceae > Picea > Picea engelmannii. The sequence continues at coordinate 373,511 of ML787909.1, read as the reverse complement.
AGGAAAAAAGGACTTGAGTAAAATCAAGTGCTTCACGTGCCACAAGTTTGGGAACTGTGCATCATAGTGTCTGGAGAAGAAGAGGTAAGATAAGATGCAAACATCAACATTAACATATATGCAGCTAGATGAGTTTGAAGCAAAGTTTGAAAAGGAATTCTCAATGTTTATATTCCTCTCTACCAACACCTACTCAAGGAGTGTATGGTACTTGGATAATGGTGCTTCTCGTAACATGATAGGGACACATACATTGCTCACCAGTTGGTCATATATGGACTCAGGTTTACATGTGGAGCTTGGCACTCATTCCAAGAGTGGTGTAGAAGGAGTCGAGATAGTCAGGTTCCATCTCGAGTCAGGAGGTTTTTTGTAGGTGGAAGATGTGTTGTATGTACTGTAACTAAAGAAGAACTTTCTCTTAGTTTCAGTTTTGGAGGACATGGGTTTTGCAGTTACTTTTCCAAGAGGGAAAGTGCTCATATTTTTAGAGGGAGATATCCCTGACACAACAGTGAGCATTGGTGTCAGAGAAGGAAGTTTATATAGTTTGTTGGTTCATCCTATAAGAGAATCCAAGGGGATATTGGATCATGGATCGATATGAATGAACGAGAATGAGGAGTAGGAGGATTTGAAGGGTGATTAGTCGAAGGATGAGAAGAGGTCATAGACTTCTAGTGTGGGGAGTGAACCTTCAGAGGGAAAGAGGGAGTTATCTCGTTCTAGTTTTGTCAGGAGATCGAGTTGGTACAAGATGACATTGATGTATACTCAGGAGTAGGAATATTCTAGGAGCACATTAAGGGATAGCAGACCTTCAAAAAAGTTTTCAAACTTCATGGCATTGATACGTAGCATCATCAGTTCTGAGACTTCCAGTATTTAGGGAGAAACTGACCAACAAGGTTGGAGGAATGTCAGTATGCACGATGATGTGTGTGAAATTGTGCCAGAGTCAAATGTGGAACCAGTTCTAGGTGGATTTTTGGGAAATATATTCCTTGCTAAGAGAGAGTATTGATGTTAGTGGTAACATCAGACAAGTATTTCCACACAATTCTATGTGTATAGATGTGTGGAAATCTTCCAAAGCCTTCTACTCTTGAATTTAGTTTAATTAGAGGAATTATTAAACTAAATTTATTTTATTAATTAATTGTGTAATTAGTTAATTGAGTTATTTATGAAGCATGTTAAAAGTTCTTAGCATGCAACATGTAATCAAAATCTAAAAGTGAGTGTGAGAAGTAATCTCAACCATAGATCACTTTTGAGATTAGAAATAGATTGTAACTCATGATTATAAAAGCAAGTTTAGGAGAAGGATGAAGATAAAGTTCACACAGATAGAAAAGGAGGATATTTTCTGTTGTGGAGTCATTGAGGTCACACTCAAGAGTGGAGAAGGACCTCTGGTCGAGTTCTTGGATCACTAAGGACCATGATTTAAGAGGACCAAGAACAAGACATTCACACAAAGATAGAAAAGAAGGACTTTTGTTAGTGTGGAGTCATTCAAGAGTGTAGAAGCAAAGAAGGACTTCTTCTAACACTTTATAGGTGTTGAGGGAGTTGACACAGAGTATTGGATCTCAAAGGAATCTAGTTCAAGATCTTGGATAGGTGAAGAAGGACCTATATAAATTTTAATACAAATTATGTATTTCCTGGATTCTCCTGATCTAACAATTATATGCCACTGTTAAATACAGAATCGCTTCTACTAAAATTATTATGGAATTTAAAACATGATCACCAATTGCAATATCAAGAAAAGATATCAATCACACATAACACAGATGTTTTACCGGGAAAGCATAAAGCTAAAAACCCCACTATCATATATTATGTATATATCATGGATTATGAAACAATATCATACAAAACTCTAATCCAAGATCTCTTAGTACAATATACAATCATCTCACACTGTCATACAAAAATTGGCAAATGCATGTGCCAATTTACTACCTCTAGACAGCCTGCCTCCTCTCCACAATCCATGTTGATGGAAATCCTTGCAATGAATGAATTCCTCTTGTCTGGGCTGTGCATTCCTCATGGGAACATCCAATGTGTGTGTGGTTTCATGAGTGCACTCACTAATTTCACAATTGATAGTCAAATTGTCCCTTTAACATGTTATCTCAATTGGGTCTCCACTGGATATAACATGCATGTAGTTAACAATGGTAAATCTTCAGTTGCATGTGAGACCACTGATTTTGAATTAATTAATAATTAATTCACTGATCTCTCACTAGTGTAAGTTCAGTTATAACTAGTACAACTGATCTTAACTCACTTAACTGAGTTAAACTACTTTAAAACTCACATAACTACACATATAACTCTGTTACAACTTCGAATCACTCAGTTACAACTAATTTGACTTGCATGTCCCACCAATCAACCTTTGAACTCGAATTTCCTATAGCTAACTGATTTTCCACTTCAGTTAACTATTTCCAAGTGCTCACTGAGAATAGATTAATATTTATTGTCCAACTATTATTAAGGGATAATAATAGTCGACATACATCTATAAATAGAATTTGTTCACCATCTATAAATAGACATCATCTATAAATAGAATTTGTTCACCATCTATAAATAGACATCATCTATAAATAGAATTTTCTCATCATCTAAAAATAGACTTCCACCTAAAAATAGCCTGAGGCTCCATCCTAGTGTAGGTAATTTTCACTAGGATATTCTTGTTGAATCTCAACACTCCCTCTCAATAGAAAAGGGATTATCCTTCACCTCAATCCTGTCTCTATGGTATTCGAATTTGCTCCTGGTGAGTGCCTTTGTCACAATTTCTACATCCTGATCTTCTGTAGGAATGTACTAAAGTAACATGATCTTTTGTTGCACACAATCTCTGATATGATGATACAAGATATCTATATTCTTAGATCTATCATGAAACACAGGATTAATCAAGAGTTTAATGCAATTCTGATTATCACAATGAATCAATGTCGGATCTAAATGAGAACCAAACAAACCAACCAAGATCTTTCTCATCCAGATAGCCTCACATGAAGCTTGACTCGCTTCCATGTATTATGCTTCCACTGAAATGGGTTCCATGGATCTCAGCTTCCTGTTATACCAAGAAATAGTTGTAGATTCGATACTAAAGATCCCCCCTGATGTGCTCTTTATGTCTGTTGGGTTGCCCACCCAATATGCATCCATGAATCCATGCAACTTCACCTCATCCATCTGTCTGTACCATAAGCCATACTCATATGTGCCCCTTGGGTATCTCAGGACATGCTTACCCGCCTTCCCAAAGAGCTTGGTAAGCTTAACCAACGCTTGACTCAGCTGGTTAACCGCATAGAAAATGCCTAGTCTCGTGTTCACTAGATACATTAGCGAACCCACTAGTTGTCGATAGACAGTAGCATCCACTACCTCTCCATAAGTAGCATCCTCTTTCCTCCAGTTTCCTGGAAGAGGATTATCCATGGGTTTGCAGCCCTCCATGTGAAACTTACCCAGTATATCCCTTGCATAGTTTCCTTGAGACACAAAAATTTCACCATCTCGTTGCCATATTTCCAATCCAAGGAAATAATGAAGGAGGCCCATATCCTTCATCTTGAACTCCTTTTCAAGGTCCTTCTTGCATGAGTGTATCAACTGCTCATCACCAGTCAGTATAAAATCATCAACATAAAGAACAATGATTAAAATCTTACCCTCCACCACAATTTGGTATAGGTTTGCATCCGCTTCACTTTTGGTGAAGCCCGGTCCAGTGAAATAGTTGTTTATTCGAGTGTACCAAGCACGGAGTGCTTTCTTCAACCCATACAGCGCTCTTTTGAGTCGGCACACATGTGACTCATTGTTGAAGATCTCAAATCCTCCAGGCTTCTCTGTGTACACCTCTTCCTCAATGATCCCATTGAGAAACGTAGTTTTTACATCCATCTGATGAATGCGCCATCCCATCTGCACTGAGAGTGAAAATATGGATCTTATGGAAGAGTACCTTGCGAAAGGTGCAAAGGTCTCATCATAATCTATCCCCTTGATCTGTGAGAAGCCCCGGGCCACAAATCTGGCCTTGTATTTCTCAACACTCCCATCAGCAACTTGCTTTACCTTGTAGATCCATCTAGAACCTACCACTGATTTGTCGACCGGTCTTGGGACAATTTCCCATGCATTGTTTTTGACAATGAAGTCATACTCCTCCACCATTGCATCAACCCAAGTGGGATCCTTCACTACTTCCTGAAATGAAGATGGTTCAGTAACAATACATTTTCTCATTAGAGCCATGTATCCAGTAAATCAATTAGGAGACTGCCTATGTCTACACTGTGAAGTAGGGGCTCCTACATTCTATGTAGCATCTAGTCTCAATCTATCAGCTTCTGTGGTGCTCTTTCTTCCATTTACGATGGATGGATCTGCATGAGTGGCTTCCTCCACTCCATGAACCTCCTCATGTGGATGATCCACATCTTGAGACTCATCTTTGGGAACCAGCAGTTCCTCCTCTGCATGCAAGTCTAGCTCCCTCTCAAGAGACAACCGCATGGATTTACCCTCATCGAATTTTATATCCCGTCATATAACAGTCATATTACTGTTAGGAAAATACACATGATAATTATGGGGTTTTTTTGTGTACCCCACAAATATCCCAACTTCAGCAGTCGGCTCCGGCTTCTTCCTAACGTTCTTGGTCACATGCACATAAACAGATGAGCCAAAAATCTTAAAGTGAGAAACATCTAGTTTATTACCATTGAAAGCTTCTCCAGGGTTACTCATGCCAAGTACTCTATGAGGACAATGGTTTTTCACATAAACCGTAGTGTTGCATGCTTCTTCCCACAAATGCATTGGTAGGCCCTGATCATGCAACATCGCTCGTGCTACACCCACTATCGTTTTGTTCTTCCTCTCTACAACCCCATTTTTTTGTGGGTTATGAGTCGCTATGAGTTCTCTTTGAATTCATTCTTTGTTGCAGAAGTATTTGAATTCGTTAGAGATGTATTGTCCACCATTATCGCTCCTCAAAGCCTTCACTTGCTTCCCCGACTCTTTCTCCACCAATTCTTTAAACTCATATAACTTTGAGGATGTTTGATCCTTCTTCTACATGAAGAAGATCCAGCATTTACGAGAAAATTCATCAACAAAAATAACATAATACTTATGTTTTTTTGTTGAAACAACTGAGAATGGTCCACACACATCTATGTGAACTCTCTTTAGGATCACCGAAGCATGGTTCTCCTTTTCATGAAAGGTGGACTTTACATACTTCCCCATGGTGCAACCCTTGCACTGATCTAACTGAGCAAGTGTTCCCATTGGAATTCCAGTAGATATACATGATTTTCAAGGCTCCATGATGAAGATGGCCCAATCGCCTGTGCCATAATTCGCCCTCATCCCAGCTCACCACTTTTTCTGCCTTGCCCATCATGGCATCGCATCCATCTACCTCCATCTTATAGAGATTCTTAACTCGAATCCCTATCTTCTTGACTTGACCCATTGTGTTATGTCACAGGAAAGCTTTTACATCGCTGAAAACAACGCCATAGCCTATGTCCTCCAACATTGCGACTAAGACCAAGTTTTTCTTCAGACCTAGAACATGCATAACATATTTCAATTGAAATGGTTTACCTGACTCCGTCTGAAAGATAATGGTATCAATTCCAGTCGCATTGTATCGTCCATTGTCTCCCATCTCTATATGCATTTTGAGATCTTTCTCCTCCAATTCACTAAAAAGATCCTTAGCTCCCATCATGTGGAAGGAAGCACCACTATCCAAATACCACATTGATCCCAATGCACTTGACGCCATGCATGCGATCAAGGAGAAGTCAAGTTCAAATTGTGAGGCAAGGACCTCACCAGCTGTAGCTCTAGGAGCCTTCTTGTTCTTCTTCTTCTATGGACATTTAGTAGCGAGATGCCCATGTTCGTGACAGTAAAAACACTTCACTTTGGATAAATCCAGCTTTTTGCCTTTAGACTCAAATTTTGAATGGAATTTCTTCCCCTTCCCTTTCCTTGCCTTGGCAGCCAAAGCACAATCCTCTTCATCATCATGTTTTGATGAATATCCATCTCTGGTGTTCCGCTTGAACTCCTCCTGCACTAGATCTGACCATAGTCATTCCCAATCTGGCAATTTTTCCCTTCCATTGACAAAGTCTTGATAATTGTGCCAATTCTTGGGAATTCCTAGGAGAGCCAAGCTCACCAAATAATCATCAGTGATTGTTAGTCCCACACTCCCCAACTCATCCCGACATTGGACAAACTTCGTGAGATATTTTGGAATGGAGACGCCCTTCTCCATCTTGATCTTCCTGAGTTTATCTTTGAGCGCCAATTTCCTACGGTCATTGTTTTTTTGGAATAGATCCATCAAAGCCTTCCACATTGCATATGGTGTGGATTTCCCATGGAGGTTTGAGACAATGTGGTCTTGTACTCCCTCCAACAGGATCCTCCTCGCCTTTGCCACTTTCTTTTTCCATGCATCAAGATTTGCAGCGTCTGCAGCATCTAACTTAGGAACATCCTTGTCAATGAATTCCTTCAAGCCATTGTCTTCAAGTACTGCCTCCATCTTGTCCCTCCAAGCAATGTAGTTCGATATTCCCTTGAGTGAATACTCTAACCTCAAGCCATTGAAAGCCATTTCGATATTGAATCAGCTGTAGCACCAAGAAAGTCTTTCTGTAAATTCCAATTCTATCCAATCACAAACTCAGTTTCTACAATCTTCTGCGCTCTAATACCATGTATAAATTTTAATACAAATTATGTATTGCATGGATTCTACTGATCTAACAATTATATTCCACTATTAAATATGGAATCACTTCTACTAAAATTCTTGCGGAATTTAAAACACGATCGCCAATTGCAATATCAAAGAGAGAGATCAATCACACATAACATAGATGTTTTATCGAGAAAGCATAAAGCTAAAAACCCCACTATCATATATTATGTATATATCATGGATCATGAAACAATTTCATACAAAACTCTAATCCAAGAGCTCTCGGTACAATATACAATTGTCTCACACTGTCATACAAAAATTGGCAAATGCATGTGCCAATTTACTGCCTCCATACAGCCTGCCTCCTCTGCGCAATCCCTATTGATGGAAATCTCTGCAATGAATGAATCCCTCTTGCCTAGGCTGCACATTCCTAGTGGGCACATCCAATGTGTGTGTGGTTTCATGAGTGCACTCACTAATGTCACAACTAATATTCAAACTGTCCCTTTCACCTGTTATCTCAACTGGGTCTCCATTGGATCTAACATGCATGTAGTTAACAAAGGTAAATATTCAGTTGCATGTGAGACCACTGATTGTGAATTAATTAATAATTAATTCACTGACCTCTCACTAGTGTAAGTTCAGTTACAACTAGTACAACTAAGCTTAACTCACTTAACTGAGTTAAACTACTTTACAACTCACATAACTACACATATAACTCTGTTACAACTTCGAATCACTCAATTACAACTAATTCGACTTCCATGTCCCACCAATCAACCTTTGAACTCGAATTTCCTATAGCTAACTGATTTTCCACTTCAGTTAACTATTTCCAAGTGCTCATTGAGAATAGATTAATATTTATCATCCAACTATTATTAAGGGATAATAATAGTCGACATACATCTATAAATAGAATTCACTCACCATATATAAATAGACATCATCTAAAAATAGAATTTGTTCATCATCTAAAAATAGACTTCCACCTAAAAATAGCGTGACGCTCCATCCTAGTGTAGGTAATTTTCACTAGGATATTCTTGTTGAATCTCAACAGGACCTTCATCTAGAGATCATACAGGTCAAGGAGAAGAGAGAATAGAGGCATACGCATGTGGGTTTCAACGAAAGGAAGTCATAGGAGAGTGTTGGAATGTATGGAGCTTTACATATAGATTTTTCATACACATATGCGGTCCACAGAGGAGACGATCATGGAAATCCACGAGTCCCAGTGGGGAAAGTCACAGATATCCATGGGTCACAAAAAGGACAGTCACAGATGCCTGGAAAAGTGTGCCAGAATTGATTGTACAATATTTCATCCCTTTCTAGGTTACTCGGTAGTTGTATTTCTCTCTGTGGGTCACTACCCTTGTTACGGGAGCCTTCATTTTATCATAATAAAATCATTCTCAGCACTGATTTTCCCTCCATGGTTTTTTCCAGGGGTATTTACCCAAAACATTTGGTGTTCATGTGTGCTTGATTTGGTTTCCTAGTTTATGCTTCCACTGCATGATATCAAGTTGAATATTTCAGTAGTGTATTATTGTTTTGTGAGCTACTAATCTGATTGTAGTAAGGAAATCACTAGACAACAAAGTACCTAGCTACTGGAGTAATAATTTCTATAGAAATTTGGATCATGTGATACTAGAGAATTCACTAGATTAGCACTTGTACTTCAGTAAGATAATGGCTACATGTACCTGATGTCATTTTTTGTATTATATATTGGTTTTTATAGTGATTAAATTGTAAAGCTATTGTATTCATTATTGAACCATGGAATATCTTCCATATCTTATATATTACATAGGTTTATGATTTTTCTGAGTATATCTATGTAATTTCATTGTGTTATAGTCTTAAAACAAATGTTCAATTAATGCCCACTTGGGTTGTTACAAAGTAGTGTCAATGCCCCATCATTATACTAGGAACTTATGGGGAGATTAAAATATTGATGAATACATTACTTACGGTGATTGACCTAAGAACCTACGATACTAGGGTACTCAAGACTGAAGATTGAGATTAATGATGATATTTGTACTAACCAAATAACATTACATTAACTAATTGAGTGTCGCAGGTTAATTGTGTTTGTTTCTTTTTATTTCCTTTTGAACTCTAGTTAATATTTATTAGTTGGTTATTTAGGAGTAGAATAAAAATTGCAAATATTGATCTATTTTTTTCATTGAATTGCTTTAATGTATAGATAGTAATTGATTGTTAGTTTTATTGATTAGAATTATTTACACTCTTTTTTTGTTTATAAGTATAACCAATTTCTTAATCATTCTATTTTGTATTAATTTCAATCAATTTTAATCTTTCATAGAAATAAGTAAATTGAGCCAAAAACTTAACTAGAGCAAATAAACCTTAGTCCCTATGGTGTATTCATATAAATAACTCTAGCCTTCTTCAATGACTAATCCTATCAAAAAAAAAATGTGAAAAAAAAAATAAGATTTTGAAAACAAAAAATAAAGCATATGATCAATTTATTAACATAAGCCCTCTCTTCCTAAAAATAAAAATCCCAACCTTTTCAAGATAATTTAACAAAAATCATATATGTGTTTTATTTTTCTCATCTAATAACAAATTTCACATGGATTAGTTGATTTTTCTTTTCATTTACAAAATAAGAAATTTACACAAATTACAAAAGAAATAGTAAAATTAAATTTTTTCCCATTCAACATTATCAAAAATATCTACATACATAAACATATATCATAAAGTTTAAGTTGATGTGCACAATAAAAAAAAAAATTGATTACATTTCTTGTGTAACCTTTCCATCACACCATTGAAATCTATTTTCCATCAACCATTACATTCAATTAATCCTAGCTAGACAAAACAAAAACAAAAATTCCTAAAGACCTCAACCCTCTTTCTTGTTATCTCATCCTAATCCCAAGCCTATATTCCCAAGAGAAGGCAGGAAAATCCATCCGACACCGAGTAATAGAAACCTATAGAAAAACCAAGATGATCTGACGCAAACCGCTCTCAGCAGCAGCCGCTTCCACCAGGACCTTCTTTTACACATGCCCGAAGAGTCAAAGAACTCTTCCTACTCCTCTCGGGAGTTCTCCGTACCCACAGCTATCTCCTCGGTGATCTCCCCTTCGCTTGTCGGGAAATCGGGTTTCGCGGTATCGTGAAACTCGGCAACATGATTCACACGCAACTCAAAACTCCGATCCTCAATGGGTCAACGATTCAACATTTCTACTCGTTGGGGATTTCCCTATCGGGAAATCGGTGAATATGATGTCGCGATTCACACGCCCTCCAATTCTCCGAACCCCGAACTCTGATCTGACGCCACCTGTATTCCACTAAACCTTGTGGTCCCACACTGCCACGTCGCCATCGAGATTTCGCGGATCGCGAATCCATGATGTAAGTTTTCCTTGGTGTCGAAAACCCCGAACGTCGAATCCCGATCTCCTGGGATCTGACGCCACACGTCCCTATGATGATCGACGGATCCGACTGATTCGGGAAATCGCCAATCGCGATTCCAAAGAGTATGAAACTCTTACCTCACCAAACGCCGAACACCGAATCCCGATGGGCATTGGTCCTCCCTGCGCGTACGGGCTAACTCCTGTGCAACTTCTCCTCGATCTAAAGGTCAGCGGGATTTCGCGATTCTCCTCCTACGAACCCTGACCATCGACTCTCCTCTTTGGAGATTTCTTCCACTCGAACCTTCTCCCTGGTCTGTTCTCGTAGTGTCACCAGGGAACTATCCCTCCTGAGCTTAAGTCCTCCGACTCCTTCAGAGACTTTTCACCCACTCTTTTCTCACTTAATCTTCAACAGCTCTCACAGTGTTGAAGTCACACGGACTCTGTGCACTCACAGCCACAGAATCCTTGGTTCCCTCTACTCAGGGAACCTGCTGAGATTTCTATCCACCTGCACTTATCCTGCACGCTTCCTCGACCCAATTCGACTTCTAGGCGAGCGAGAATGAGAGTTTAACTGTTGAGCCTCATCAACGCACTCTATGCGGATGAATTCGACTGCACTCTATGCAGGAATCTCCTGGCTCAGATAGAGAAACAATTGAACCTCATTCTCTTCTATCTCTCTCAGAATTCAATTCAACTATGAAACCACATACACAGCATATCAAAGCAAATGCATGACAAAGGAAACAAATATCCATAAGCATAATATCAACACAGAGAAACAACACAAACCATGAAGCTGAATCAAAGACTCTCTTCTATTAATTCAGTCTGTACATGGGTGTTATGCACAAGTTCTTTGCTTGCTCCTGAATGAATGATTCTGAATTGATACAATAATACAAACGAGGGTGCCTATATTCCGTTTGCCCTCTCGACTTCTACAACTATCAAATCTACAATAAATTCCTATCTAACAGCATTAATCCTATTAAATGCCTTCCTATCTACTTAGGACGAGAGATTAAAGGCTCAAGGTCCCCTTTACAAATATAAGTGCGCTTCTTTAAATGTGCCTTCATTAAAGAACGGTGCAGCTACATCAAGGTGAAATTCAAAAAAGAAGTTTGTTGGCTTGTCCAGCTGTTCTCTGCTCCACACGCTGGCTCGCTTGATGAGTGAGCGATGCTCCTGCATCATACTCCTCGGCTCAAAAGATTTCATGGGATCCTGTCCATGAGCTCCTACACAGTCTACCCATGCTTCTGTATTGTTTCTTATGTTTCCCATCTGGCATCCTCCACTGGGTGATTCTTCCACTTCACCAGGTATTCAAAATATTGCTTTCGCCTGGTCTTCTTTCCTACTCATTTGTCCAGTATACATTCCATCTGCGGCTTTTCTGTTGCTGGCATCTGCTTCTGCCATTGGACCACTGGTTCCTCAATTCTATCTTCTGCTTCATCAGCCCTGTATGGGTATAAATCTGAAATATTGAATATCGGAGATATCCCGATGCCATCTGGCAACTCAAGCTCATATGCGTTCTCTCCGAACTTTCTCAGGACTTTGCATGGCCCAATTTTCTTCATTTTGAGCTTGTTATATGTTCCCCTCGGGAACCTTTCTTTCCTCAAGTGCACTAGAACCATGTCCCCAACTTCAAATTGAATTTGTCTCTTTCGCTAATCGGCTCTGCGCTTATACTCTTGATTGGTCTTTTGCAGTCATTGCCTCACCTCTGCGTGAAGTTCCTGCATTGCCTCAGCGAACTCTTCTGCGTTTGCGCTGCTAGTTTCATCCTGTCCTTACTCCCTGAGCTCAGAAACTCCTCTCGGCTGTGTCCCATACAAAATCTGGAATGGGCTCTTGCCTATACTTCGATTCACTGAATCGTTGTACGCAAATTTTGCCTGTGGTAATATCTGGTCCCAACTGCTGTGGTGTTCTGTCACCAAGCTCCTCAATAAATCCCCAGACTTCTATTGACCACCTCGGTCTATCCATCCGTCTGTGGATGGTAAGCTGAACTAAATGCCAGATTAGTTCCCAGCTTCTTCCATAGCGTCCTCCAAAAATGACCTATGAATTTTGTATCCCGATCCGAGACTCTGCTTCTCGGCAATCCATGCAATCTAACAACCTCTTTGAAAAATAAGTTTGCGATGTGTGTCGCGTCGCTGGTCTTATGACATGGAATGAAATGTGCCATTTTCGAGAACCTGTCCACCACCACAAAGATGGAATCAACTCCGCGCTGAGTTATCGGCAACCCCAAAACAAAATCCATAATGATCGCCTCCCATGGCCTTTCAGGTATGGGCAATGGCTGATATAACCCAGCATTCTGTTTTTGGCCCTTTGAATGTTGACATACCCGACACCTGTCAACAAACTTCTTAACATCAGTGCGCATCCCCGGCCAATAATATGATTTGCTTAGCTTGGCGAACGTTTTGTCGTGTCCAAAGTGACCTGCTAAGCCTCCACTGTGTTTTTCCTTCACCAAATTCTCCCTCGTGGAGCAATTCGGTATGCACAATTGATTGCCCCTGAACAGCAATCCATCCTGGATCATATATTCCAGCCACGGGCTCCGATCTCTGAGAACTGGGTTCTCTGCTGCCTCGTATGCCTCTCTGAAATCTGCATCACCTGCATACATATCTTTGAGGTTTTCAAAACCCAAGGTTTTGACCCTGAACTCCTGCAGCAATAAACATTTCCTGCTCAAAGCATCAGCCACTTTGTTAGCAGTTCCTGAAATGTGCTTAATGACAAATGTGAAATTTTGCATGTACTCTACCCATTTTGCATGCTTCTAGTTCAACTTATCATGTTGACTCACAAACTGCAATGCATGATTGTCGTTGTACAAAACGAATTCCTTGGGTATCAAGTAATGCCTCCACTTTTTCAATGCATGTATGATGGCATAGAACTCTTTGTCATATGTGGAGTATTTCAGCTTTGCATCATCCAGCTTCTCGCTGAAATACGCAACAGGTCTGTCATCTTGACTCAGGACCCCTCTAACAGCATATCCGTTGGCGTCACACTTCACCTGAAATGTCTTCTGAAAGTCAGGCAACACTAGAATTGGTTGCTCTGTTATCTTTCGCTTCAACAGATTGAAGCTCCTCTCGGCCTCGGTTGTCCAATGAAAAACTTTATGCCGCTTCTTCACCGTTTCCATCATTGCGGCGCTAATTCCACTAAAATTCCGAATGAATTTTCTGTAGAAACTAGCCAGTCCATGGAAACTCCTCACCTCGAAAACATTCTGGGGTGATGGCCAATTCCTTATTACCTCCACCTTCTCAGGATCCATCTTCAATTCATTCGCCAAGATTACAAAACCCAAATAAATGAGTTCGGTCTGTATGAAGGAACACTTCTTCATATTGATCAACAGCTTCTCCTGCTGTAGTCTTCTCATCACAATGGCTAAATGCATCAAGTGTTCAGCCTTGGTCTTGCTGAAAATTAGTATGTCGTCTAAATATACGACCACAAATTTACCAATGAATTCCCTTAGGACTTCATTCATCAGCCTCATAAATGTGCTCGGCGCATTTTTCAAACCAAACAGCATGACCATCCATTCATACAAACCCTCGTTTGTCTTGAATGTTGTCTTCCATTCATCCCCCTCTCTCATCCGGATCTGGTGATATCCGCTCTTGAGATCAATCTTTGAAAAATAATTTGCCCACTTAGGCAATCCATCAGATCATCCATTCTCGGCAGTGGAAATCTGTACCTGATGGTGATTTTATTTATCGCCCTGGAGTCTGTACACATCCTCCAGCCTCCATCTTTATTCGGACTTAGTATTGTCGGAACAGCACACGGACTCATACTCTCTCTGACCAGTCCTTTATCCTGCAGATCCTGTACCTGCCTTTTGACCTCCTCATTTTCCTGAGGTGTCAACCTGTACGCTGCCTTATTTGGAAAACTTGCTCCGGGTATGAGGTCAATATGGTGACTCACACTCCTCATCGGTGGCAACGAACGAGGTAGTTTGTCCACGATGATGTCAGCGAACTCTCCCAGCAGTTCCTGAATCTCGTCTGGTAAGTCGTCCACTCTTATGCTTGTCAAGATAATTCTCGGCTTCCTGACAACGAAGAATTTTGGATCTTTGTCCTTCTCCATCTCTGTGAGAAGCTCCTTCCCACTCATGAGAATTATTGTGTTGGTTACTTCCGGCTTCACTTCTTTATCTTTTATCGGAAGCAATCTATGGGTTCTCCCAACTTTCTCCAGAGTGTATGTGTTCATCCTCCCGTCATGAACAACATTTTGATCATATTGCCATGGTCTACCCAATAATACATGGCAGACATCCATGGGAATGACATCACACAGGATCTCATCCTTATATTCACCCATTTTAAATTTAACCAAGCATTGTTTCGTAACACATACCTGGTGTCCTTTTTGCAGCCACGACACTTTGTATGGACTCGGGTGATTTGTCGTCTCCAGCTCCAGTTTCTCCACCATCTCGGTCGAAATGAGATTATCCGTGCTTCCACTGTCCACGATGACCTTGCATTTCCAGCCCTTGGTCTTGCAAGTCATTCTGAACAGTCTGGTTCTCTGAGTTGTGGCTTCCACCTCCTTCTCGAGTGTTAAAAAAATTTTATGCACCGTCAGCGACTTCCCACTTCCGGTGTCTTCATCCTCATCATCACGCCTCTGCGCCTCAGTGATGTGAGCTTCTCCTCTGTCCATCTTCCTGTCTAGACAATCCACGGCTTTATGTCCGTCTTTTCCACATGTAAAACATGTGATGATTCCTCCTCTGCCTTGGCCTCTACCTCGGGTACGAGGAATTACGTTGGCGTCAGCATATCCGCCACCCTGCTCTGTATGCTGCCTCCTCAGCTCAGCATATCGCTACCAATGTTGTGAGGTTCCACCTCTCTCAACCTTACCCTGAGGTCTCTGCCACTCCTCCTTGGGCTTCTGAATTTTTTCTTGGGCAACTGCCTTGCCTCTGGGTTGAGTCCGGCCTTGCCCTCGCTGTCCTTGCTTGTAGCTCAGCTTCTCTTCGGCTTTCAAAGCCAATTGGTAAGCATATTCAACAGTCCTGATAACTGACATGCTTAATTCATCCTGAATGTCATACCTCAGCCCATTCAGGTATCTCTCCACCTTTTCATCATCGCTCTCTCGATGACCAGCTCTGATGTTGAGTCTGTAAAACTCCTCGGTGTACTCCTTCACCGTCATCATTTTTTGTCTCAGGTTCTGCATACACCTGAACAGTGTGATCTGATAATCTCTGGGGATGAACTTTGCCTTCATCTTAGCGATCATCCGATCCCAGCTCTTAATTTTATGTTTTCCTTTGCAGCGCCTATCAACCTGCAACTCATCCCACCATAAGGTTGCATGTCCTTTCAACTTTGTTACCGCATGCCTTATCTTCTTGTCCTCTTCGATATCCTCATAATCTAAGTAGGTGTCGAGTGCTCGGATCCAATCCAGCAACTCTTCTACATTTAGATTTCCCTCATAGACGAGAATGTCCATCTTGGTCTTTGAGCTCATCCTAGAGATGGCTCTAATCAACCTCTCTGTCGAAGCATCCTCTATTGTGACTTCTTCAGCATGTCCAGCTTCTTCTTCGACCTCAGAGTCACTAAGATCTATAGCACCTGCTCCGCGTCTCTGAGTTGTTTCCATCTCTTCGAGTCTCACTCGGAGATCTCGTATCTGTCGTTCCACCTCTAGATTCCCTGCCGGCCTACCCCTTCTTCGAGCATCCATGTCTTCTTGATCAGGTGACTGCCTCTCTCTTCTAGGCGGCATGGTGTAATCCACTTCTCTCTGCTACCGGAACAAAGAGAACTCTTCTCCTGCTCTGATACCACTCTGATGCAAACTACTCTCAGCAGCAGCCGCTTCCACCAGGACCTTCTTTTACACAGGCCTGAAGAGTCAAAGAACTCTTCCTACTCCTCTCGGGAGTTCTCCGTACCCACAGCTATATCCTGGGCAATCTCCCCTTCGCTTGTCAGGAAATCGAGTTTCGCGGTATCGCGAAACTCGGGAACACGATTCACACGCAACTCAAAACCCCGATCCCCGATGGGTCAACGGGTCAACACTTCTACTCGTCGGGGATTTCCCTATCGGGAAATCGATGAATATGATGCCGCGATTCACACGCCCTCCAATTCTCCGAACCCCGAACTTCGATCTGATGCCACCTGTATTCCACTAAACCTTGTGGTCCCACACTGCCATGTCGCTGTCGGGATTTCGCGGATCGTGAATCCACGATGTAAGTTTTCCTTGGTGTCGAAAACCCCGAACGCCGAATCCCGATCTCCCGGGATCTGATGCCACGCGTCCCTATGATGATCGACGGCTCCGACTGATTCAGGAAATCGCCAATCACGATTCCAAAGAGTATGAAACTCTTACCTCGCCAAACGCCAAACGCCGAATCCCGATGGGCGTTGGTCCTCCCTGCGCGTACGGGCTAACTCTTGTGCAACTTCTCCTTGATCTAAAGGTCAGCGGGATTTCGCAATTCTCCTCCTACGAACCCTGACCATCACCTCTCCTCTTTGGATATTTCTTCCACTCGAACCTTCTCCCTGGTCTATTCTCGCAGTGTCACCAGGGAACTATCCCTCATGAGCTTAATTCCTCCGGCTCCTTCAGAGACTTTTCACCCACGCTTTTCTCACTTAATCTTCAACAGCTCTCACAGTGTTGAAGTCACACGGACTCTGTGCACTCGCAGCCACAGAATCCCTGGTTCCCTCTGCTCAGGCAACCTGCTGAGATTTCTATCCAGCCTGCACTTCTCCTGCACGCTTCCTCGACCCAATTCGATTTCTGGGCGAGCGAGAATGAGAGTTTAACTGTTGAGCCTCATCAACGCACTCTATGCAGGAATCTCCTGGCTCAGACAGAGAAACAATTGAACCTCATTCTCTTCTATCTCTCTCAGAATTCAATTCAACTATGAAACCACATACACAGCATATCAAAGCAAATGCATGACAAAGGAAACAAACATCCATAAGCATAATATCAACACAGAGAAACAACACAAACCATGAAGCTGAATCAAAGACTCTCTTCTATTAATTCAGTCTATACATGGGTGTTCTGCACAAGTTCTCTGCTTTCTCCTGAATGAATGATTCTGAATCGATACAATAATACAAAGGAGGGTGCCTATATTCCGTTTTCCCTCTCGACTTCTACAACTATCAAATCTACAATAAATTCCTATCTAACAGCATTAATCCTATTAAATTCCTCCCTATCTACTTAGGACGAGAGCTTAAAGGCTCAAGGTCCCCTTTACAAATATAAGTGCGCTTCTTTAAATGTGCCTTCATTAAAGAACGACGCAGCTACATCAAGGTGAAATTCAAAAAAGAAGTTTGTTGGCTTTTCCAGCTGTTCTCTGCTCCACGCACTGGCTCGCTTGATGAGTGAGCGATGCTCCTCCATCATGATCCTAAAACCATGCAACAAAACAAAAAGACTATGAAAAAGAAAAGGATGAGTCTATATGATATGATATATCATATTGCCTCTACTTCCATTGTGAATCTCAACCCTCTAAATTGTTCGACCTCCTCTAGAGAAATATTGAAATTCCACTCCATTGTGAATTCTTTTTCATGCCAAAAAGCTCATCCTCGAACCACAACAACCTTCCCATAAATTTCCTATAAAATCCTCCATGCACATTGGCCAATCCCTAAGATCTTGTATCCCTCCATGCACATTGTCACACTATGTGAATTAATAATGACTTACATTGATTGAGAAAGAAATATTCCTTGTATAGTGGAATTTTTTTTAATTTGTCAACGCTCATTTCAAATTTGGATTTCATCATATAAATTGTAGCTAACCAAATGTAAATTTCACTATTATTATAGAGTTTGATGGGCATGGTTGCAAATAGTTGAAGTTGATTATCATGGTTGCAAATAGTTGAAGTTGATTATCATCGTTGTAAATTGTTGGACTCCATTTATTTATTGATGTATAATTTGCATGTGATTTAATTTAATTGTATTATTATTATTGGAATTTCCATTAAAGTTGATTATCAAATTTTTAATTTCCATAGTAGAGTTTCAAATTTAAGTTGATCATTGTATTTACTTATTTTATAAATTAAATTAGTTTAACTTGATATTATCATAAGATTTGTATTTAATTGTTGCAATATATATAATGATAGAATTTATAAATTTTAGAATTTTATTTTTTATTATTAAATCATATGTATAACATACATGCACTATTTATGTCAAGGAACACAACATTATCAAAGATACTTTTTATATCGGTTTGCATGCAAGCTTCACGCACCCCTTATGGAATGTTCTATATTGTTTGACTATTCAGATGGACCTAGTTATTTGATTGAAATTATGATTATGGAAGACAAAATATTATTATACAATTGATTTTAAAATGATGATGACAAAATGGTTTACTTGTAAATGTATAGGATGTATAGATGAATCAATTATACATTTACATTAATATGATGTAAAGGGTGATATTCTTTATGATTTGGATAATTATACATAAAAATGGAAATATTAAATTGCAAATATTACATAAAATATGGAAATATTAAATTGCAAATATTACATTAAAAAAAAACGGAAATATTAAATTGCAAATATAGTTTTCCTAGTGTGACAAGGAACCGTAAAGGTGTAGGACATGGAATTGCATCAACATTATTTTGGACTCTAGATCAAGTCAAGGAACAATAAAATTTGGGTTTAGTTTTCATGATTCCGAGTAACTAAAGTCCTACACACGTTGATACAAGAAAATGTCGCTTTCAAGGTAAATTGCATCCTCAATCAAAAGCTTAAATTTTATAAACCAAATGTAAATAAGAAAATTAATATTGCTACTTAGTTGAACTTATCATATATCGACAAATCAAGAGAACGTTGACCCATTTTCATGTGTCCCCTCCTTTTATTTTTATGCCATACATAGAACCCTTTTTCCACCCATTTTTTTATTTCTTTTTTAACACTTGGGAACAAATTTCACAGCACTTAGCTATTTTATTGATTTGTGTGAGATTATTTATCCTATGCAGAGGTTCCATTTTGTATAAAAAAATTCCTTGCACTCTGCAAAAACAATTCTCCCGCACAAGTCATGTCCCATATAGCCCAATACTTAGTTTATTTTAACCTTCCTTTTTGTGCAAAGGGCTCATCATCACTCTCCTCTCTGCACAAACCTCCTATCTGCACAAACTTTTCTTCCATGCACATGTTCTTCCACACAACTCTTGTACACAACACCCTGCATATCCTGCTCTCTGCACTCACCACATCTCATCACTTATGCACAACTTTCACTTCCTCACTTCGAAAACTCTGCACAACTAATGTTATAAGGATTTATCTCTCTCTATCTATACTTAGTGAAATATTTAAAAATATCATGCATATTACATGCTTTTCAAGGGTCACTTATTGCACACTAATGAGTTCAAATTTGTGAGGTAAAGGGTGGTGATATGGGGGTAATATGAACTAATTATCTCTCTTTCTCATGAATCACTTTCTTTTCAAAATAGATTTCATTTATAGTTTCATGTATTTCGAAAGGAATCTGTATGTATGGAAAGGATGTTTTAATAAATGCAATTCATGCACTTAGCCATTAAATAGGCTTGGTCTCCATAATTCATAAGTGATCATGTCACATAAATCAAAGTGCATTGGAAGAATAAGGAATACAAAAACTAGAAGAAGGAAAGAGCCATTTTGTGGAGATATTGCTAACTCTCTCGCTCGTCAAGATAAATACTTCCATTGGTCTGTGGCATATCAGTGGTATCAAATTGGTGGCTTGTTACTTTTGTAAATAAATTTTTGGCATCAATAGAGCAACTACACTCTAATTTTAAAGAAATTGAAGAGGAAATATTCATGCTAAGGGTTTTAAAAAAAATGATATCATAATCACGCCAATAAAGGATTATATTGATGAGTGGCTCAAGAAGTCGTTGAAAGAAATAGTTAAGCTGAAATAACTATCGAAAAGTGGTTACTTCAAGCAGGATCATTTCCCAAATATAAAGACAAATGCCCCAGCAACAAAGGGGAGGACAGTCAAGAGAGAGATGCATCCATCCATCTACCATTCCTCTTCCATTATGTGAGTGTTTTTATTTTTGAAGAGTTTCCCTTCCTTTTGTCACATTCTTTGATCATCCAACTTTATTAAGTGTATTTCTCATTTGCAAAGCTGATCCCTGACTGCATTTCTCCTTTTTTTCCAAGTTTCTTCTATTATTTTATATGGTCCACGAGAGCCCCAATCCTAGTCTGTTTGGATGAATTCCTTTACTTTTATCATTTAAGTATCATGAACAATGTGCCTTGTGATAGGAAAAAATTGTATTCAAACTTGAACATTCCATTTGTAATATTGGTGTATTCTCAAGGAGAGATATTTCAAGGAGTTCATAACATTTGTGGTTTTAGAGTTTTTATAAGTCATGAGATATCATGTGTGTTTGTCCTATGCATATTATGATTTTCAATGAATGGAATCATTTAAAGTTCTATGATTTCTAGACCACCATCTTTATTTTTTTGTCTATGAGTCTTTCTTCAAATCCCTTTTCTCATTACCTGGATGAATGGATGTGATGGAATGGATCTAGTTATTCTTTCATGTGAGATTATCATATTTGTATAATTCATTTATTATTTTATATTTTTTTTACCACTTGGTCCACTCAGAGGTGTTCATGTTATGAATGTATGAATCTGTGTTTTGAGAAAGTTTATTGAATATATGAGTGAGAAAGAGGAGTTCCACCTATATAAAAATGGAGAGGGGATATTGATAAGTCTTTCAAGAATACCCTAGGAGGTTGAATCTAGTCCATGATAGGAAGAGAGATCAATAGTAACTTACAATTGTAAAGTTATGTGAGCAGTGTGTTTCTTGCCATTCCTTCTCCAACTACACTAAAGACAAAGGTTTGACTCCAAGATTTTGCATGCACTCATTGACATTCTGGATAGTTTCCCTACTTATATATCAAACCTGTAACATATGCAGAATTGGGTTCTACTAAATAAACTCCTAAATCTATTTGTCACAATGGGCCTTAGATTTAGACTTTAAGAAAAAAACATAACAAAATATCTGCTGGAAAATATTATGTATGTCAACCCTAAGTTGTCAATCTCTAGTACAGAAAATTGTTGGAAATATGCTTTTCATTGATTTCAAAGACAGGGGGAGACTAAAAATGTCCAACATAAATATTGCAAGATGGATATTGTTGGAAATATAGTTTTTGAATTTTTTATGCTCAATTTGGATACCCTATATTTGCAGGAATTTTTAATCTAAATACCTAGATCAAATGGGATCATAGGTTATATGGTTGGAAATATTGGTGTCTCTAGTAGGTTGGTGCCTACAAAATTTATAATGGTAGTTTGATTCCTATAGACATTTATAAAGGAAATGTTTTGGGGTTTTCTCCCACAAGGATTTCCACATTAAAATCTATGCATTGTGATTTGAGTTTATATGTGCTAATGAATGATCGATGATATATTTTCTAATGAATGATCGATGAATGTTTAAATAAAGTATATAGAATCTTATATTGATTCACCCCCCCTTCTTAGTATAATAATAAGTTCAACAATTGGTATTAGAGAATGTTCCTTCATAAATAGTCTAACCATTGGAAGGTAGATCTTCATAGCACACATGGTTAGTCAAGATATATCTACACAAACAAGGCACCATTGTTTGATGGAACAAACTATGCATTCTGGAGTATAAGGATGTGGACTTATCTAATGGATATTGGGTTTGATATTTGGAAATCAGTCATGACTAAGTATACATCCCCAAAAATTCCACCAACAAATAACTCTAGGAAGAAGTCTAGTGAACATAATGCAAAAGCCATGAATTCTATCTTGTGTGGTTTATCGGAATCAGAATTTTTCAAGGTGATGCATTATGAATTGGAAAAAAATATTTGGGACAAACTTCAAAACAATTATGAAGGTGATGACAAGGTGAGGAAGGCAAAGCTCCAAACTCATAGAAGATAGTTCGAGAGTTTGAAAATGAAAGTTGAATAAAATGTTACAAACTATTTCCTTTGAGTGGACAAAATTGTCAACACCATTAGAGGACTTGGTGAGAATGTTGAAGAACCAATGATTGTGCAAAAGGTGCTAAGGTCTCTCCCCTTAATATTTGATGAAAATTTCTCTTCCATTGAAGAAATGAAGGATCTGGAGAAACTGGTGATGGATGACTTGCATGGGATTCTCACTGTATATGAGATGAGGATAGAAAGATAAAATCCTACATAGAAGGAAGTGACTTTCAAAGAATAAAAGAATACAAAAGGACACAAATATTGTGATTGTTCCAGCCATGAATCCAATACAGAAGAAGCACAATTTGTGAGAAAGATAAAAAGAGGGTTTGGCAAATACAAAGGTAAGATATCCTTCAAATTTTTAATTGTAGTAGAGTAGGAAATTGTGTTTCTAAATGATGTCCCACCAGGTTATAATACCCATAGGTGAAAAGTTTTCAATAAATATTCTTGCATATCTCACACTCGAGTTGTTCTATAACTCTTGATACGGACCCAAAAAAAAATCCTTAACAAACACCTAAGTTTTAGCCTCCATGATATCATTTAAAGTTGGATCATTGTTGATCCTTTCAGTGATAAATGGTGGATCACTACCTTCATTACTACAACCATATTCCTCCACTATTATGATCAGATGGCTCTTACTTAAGCTTGATTTTATCCCACGATCGGAAGTCTCGTTTTATCCACACTGGTGATAATTGCTTAAGCGCTTGAACTTTGGAATTATTCCTCCACAAGACCACAATTTATGTTAGGGATTCAATATCAGTTCAACATCTCCTTACTGTGCTCATACATCCACTCTTTACTAATGTTATAGTCAAGTATATCGAAAGTTGATATGATGGAACCTTGACTTGGAAACTCAATACCAGAGTACTTGATGTAGGAACTGTAACACTTTATGTTTAATTTCTTATTGCATCAAAGTTGGTTGGCCTATATTTTGGAATGTTGGAACTATCTAAGATTCACACTTAACACCATGCCACAGTTTATTCATCCCCCAGTCTGATATTCCATGGATCAGGATGATTAGTATTTCAGGCACCAATATCACTTTCACTACTTAACAATATATCCTGGGGATCGGTAAGTCGATAGATTGGAACCCCGCATTGGAATCATGATATCGGATAGATCAGATGTGGAGATATCGGGCCTCCTACACTCAATACTATCCATGGTAAAATCAACTCCAGTATGATCTAATGGCTACCAAGAGGTTGGAATCTCGGTGATCAACAATACCTTACCAATTCTTAGACTTTATGTTTTGGGAACTGAAAGGCTGATACACTATGTCTCGTCGATATGGTATAATAAATGGATAGGATTTAATATAGTTTTGATG
Organism: Picea engelmannii; assembly: GCA_009831015.1. Classification (NCBI taxonomy): domain Eukaryota; kingdom Viridiplantae; phylum Streptophyta; class Pinopsida; order Pinales; family Pinaceae; genus Picea; species Picea engelmannii. The sequence continues at coordinate 349,704 of ML787909.1, read as the reverse complement.
AAAAATCATAATTCATCTCAAGGCTATAAATAGATACAATTCTATTTTCCTTTGTGCATAACAAATTTCTTCTCATTCTTGGTGCTTGTAAATTTGGATTCAGTTGGAAAGCATCTCTCCCTGACTCATTATGCTTTCACAAAGTTCATAGGAACTTATTCTTCCCCTTAGGATCTCATTCAAGAGAATCATGGCCTCGGGCTCACCTGCATAATAAATTACTTCATGGAAATTATACATACATGGACCTTATTTCTCATTTATTAAATTACACATTCACTGAGAGGAAAACACAAATTCAAAGTGTTTCTATTCAATTTGGTCTTTGTAAATAAATTTACAGTCAAATCTCTCTACCTATGATTTTGAAATATGAGTTTCTTCCCTTTGGGCATGATATCTCACTGATTTGGCCACTTCTCGACCTTGGCCTAATATCCTCTATTCGGCCACCTCTCCTTTGGCCCAATACTTCATTAATTTGGCCTCTCTTACATGCCCAAAGGCTTACAATTTATCGCATGGAAGGTACACTTCCAACTCAAGAAAACAAATTCCCAAGATTCTAAAACTAATTAAAATAATACCACTCTCACTCTTACAATTGATGAGGATTAATTAGATCAGGTCCTCCATACTTAGAACAATCCATCTAACCCAACTAATTATCTCAATTAGGACATTTACATCATAATTAGGGAAAATGACCATCTTTCTTCCTAACAACCCTATCCTTCTAGAATAATTACAAACTTAGGAAAATACAATCAAATCCATTAAGGGAACCCACTCCCTTTAGTAAATTTCAAGACCGCTTAGTTTTGTTTCAACAAGGTGATTTTAGGAAGAAAAATGCTCATGCATCAGACTCTCGGGGTTAAAAAATTTCATGATCTCCTAATCATGTGTCTTCCATTGTTGAAGTCCTCTTAGATCCCAAATATTATGTTGCTACTTACTTTCCTTGTTGTTGAATTGTTACTTCCTATAACCTTCCGAGATCCCATATTTTACTATGTTTCTTTCCAAATACCTTGTTGACATAATCTCTATCAGCCAACTACAATTTGTGGTTCACTGTGATTTTCATATCATGTTATTCCCATGTAGAATTCTTCATCATTAACTTGCATATTTCATCAATTTCAATGTCCATCTCTATTGTTTTATGACTATGTCCTTCATATGGACTCCATATAGTTGTTTCCAACTCCTTGGATTTAACGCCTTTAGTGTCCATAAACCCATGGGAATATTATTCAAATTATGCAACCTCTCTGAAGATATGTCTTCCATTCTACATCTTTCTCCATTATTCTTCATACATTTCTCCATAAGTGTTTGAGAATATCAGTTATCTCCTCCAGCCTCCTTTCTCCTTTATGGAAGACCAACTTCTTTCATAACTCTCACCCTTATCTACACAAGAAATAAACATGTTACATCAAAAAATTTCATTTTCCAACTCTTGAAGTTCATCACCAATCAAGAGAATGATTGTTAACGCTCCATGTTTGTCTTCATTTCATAGGTATTTTGTTTCTTCCTTTGATACATGAGTTATTTCTTGAATTTATAAGTTATGTTTGGCAGTCTCCTAGTTACCTTCATTCTCCCTATTGTCTCTCAAGACAATCCTTTGGTCTGCAACTTTTTCTTGTAGCGAAAATCCATCTTCACGAGACAATTCTATGTCTTGACTTCCAACTTCCTCTCTTACAATGTTGCAACTTGGATGCTTTGTATATGCAACTATTATTCATTCTTCGTCAATCTTGGGTTTTTACAACCATTCTTCCAGTAGCCTTAGTTCTTCTTCAAAATACATTGGCATTACATCCGAATTTTGTTTTCCAAATTCTTTATATTCAATGTTTCCTTCATGAGTCATTTTTATGCATGACTCACTACTAGGATAGGTTCTTTCTCTTGTCTCTAAAACTATGCATAACTTGACCGAATATGATCCTAATCCTAATTACTTTCATGAGACAATGTTGTCTCTTCCTCCTTCATGACAGATTCTCATCCCTACTTACCTGCAAACACACATAGATAATAAGTTTTAAAAATATAAGACCCTATGGTCTCATTTGATGCCTCTGACATTAGCATCATATCTTTATATGTACTTTCCCAACAATCCTTGAGACTCTCAATAGGTCTCCTATCAACACCTCCATCATTATCCTCTCCAAGGAATGATCCTTGTTCAGGCTCACAAACGTGAACTTCTTCTTTTTTCATTGACCTCTATCTAAACTCATCTCCTCTGAGTTTATTTTCCTCCATACAAGCATTCAATATGTTCTTCAAGATATGTCTAACCTTCCTTACATATAACTTTTCAATAGGCCAGTTTTCCTTTTTCTTCACATTCTAACCTCGTCTATGGTTTTCCTCACTTTCATTAAGAGCTTCATAATTATAATCAATCTTTCCTTTAACTCAGTAATCTCTCTATCAAACTCTTCTCAACTCATCTTCTCTCTTTCAATTTCTATGGAATTATGCTTCCCATTGTTGTGGATACTCTTTGAACCCTTGACATGACTATCAGTAGTCATCTCCATATCTTCCCTCAATGAGCTTCTCCTTGCCCACTGTGAGTTGCATCAAGCCTTTCCTCCATAGTAATTCTCCTCATCTACTACTCATACCTCCTAAAAAATTTTATATGATCTTGACCTCTTGGTATCCTTCTGGTTCTCTCCCTTAGAACCTCCTGAGCACTCCTACTCCTCAGCTTCAAAAAACTTAGGCTTCTTCACTCCACTCACTTCCTCTTGATAATTTCATTGGTCCTCTCCTCATCAAGAAATTATCACAGCTTCTTCCTATTGTGAGTATCCTTCTACCACAATCTTCTTCACTTATTTAAGAGTTGTACTTTCTCTTCTTAATCTAATAACCTCAATCACAGCTTCTCTGTTGTAATGGCTTCTACAAATTCATTCCTTCTTATGTTTCTACCTGCAATCACAATTTCTTCTTAACCAGAGTTAATTATAAAAACATAGACCAATACCTGCAAGATCTACTCTAAGATCTGGTCTTCTCAACATCCAACTTTCTCTTGATTGGAATGACCTCATTTTTTGTAGAAATTCACTAAAGTAATTACATATCCAATTACATTTTTTGCAAAATATTCCTTATTTAGTATGAAATTGTTCCCCTTGAATAACTTTCAATATTTTTCCTTCAAATTCAAAGCATAATTGTGTTCTAATACCAAAATAATGACCCACCAGGTAGTAATACCTAAAGGTGAAAAGTTTTCAATAACTATGTGTGTATCTCTCACACTCGAGTTGTACAATAACTCTTGATTCAAACCCAAAAGAAATCCTTAACAGATGGCCATATTTTAGCCTCCATGATTTCATTTAAAGTTGGATCACCATTGATACTTTCAGTGATAAATAATGGATCAATACCTTTGTTAATAGAACCATATTCATCCATTGTTCTTATCAGATGGATCTTACTTAAGCTTGATTTGATCCCATGGTTGGAATTCTCCTCCTCTCCACATTGGTGCTAATTTCTTAATCTCTTGAAATTTGGTGTTATTCCTCCACAAGACCACAATTTATGTTACGGCTTCAATATCAGTTCGACCTCTCCTTATCATGCTCACACATTCACTATTTACTAATGTTACAGTCTATTATATTAGAATTCCATATAAAGGAACCTTGAAAACTTGGAACCTCGATACCAGAGTATCTAGCATCGACACCGTAACACCTTATGTTTAATTTTTTAATGTGTCAGGACCGATAGATTAGTATTTTGGAATGTTGGAACTATCGGTGTATCACACTTAATACCATGCCAAATGTTATTCATCCCCTAGTCTGATATCTTGAGGATTGGGATGATCTGGACATCATGCACTAGTATCACTTTCATTCCTTAAAAATATATCCCGTGGATCGGTAAGTTGATAGATTGTAACCTCGTAGTAGAATCACAATATCGGACAGATCGGATGTCGGGATATCGGACCTTCCACACTCAATACTATTCACACTCAACTCAACTATGATCCAGTCTAATGACTACTAGGAGGTCGGAATCCCGGGGATCGATCATACCTCACCACTTCTTAAAATTTATGTTCCAATAACCAAAATTCTGATACACTTTGTCTCGTCATCCAGGTATAATCAATGGACATGATTTAATATGGTTTTGATGAATGATCAGGATTCCTCTAAAGACTATAAATAGATCCAATTCTCTCATCCTCCATGTAGAATGAATTTCTTCTCGTTCTTATCACTTGTAAATTTGGATTCAGTTGGAAAGCATCTCTCCCTAACACATTTATCCTTCACGAAGTTCATAGGAACTTCATCCCCTCTCGATATCATTCAACAGACTCGTGGCCTCGGCCTCACCTACACAAGAAATTCCTTCATGGAAATTATAAGCACATAGTCTTAATTTATCATTTATGAGATTACACATACACTCAAAGGAATACATAGTCAAAGTGTATCTATTCAACTTGGTATATGTATATTAATTTACAGTCAGAGCTCTGTGCCTCTGAATCTGAAATATGAGCTTATTCCCTTTAGGCCCGATCTCTCACTAGTTTGTCCACTCCTTGATCTTGGCCTAATCTCCTTTGTTCATCCACCTCTCCTTTGGCCCTATAATTCACTAATTTAACATCTCTTACATGCCCTAAGGCTTACAATTTATCGCATGAAAGGTACACTTCCATGTCAAGAAAATAAATTCCTAATATTTTAAAACTAAATACAATAATAGCACTCTCTCTCTTACAATTGATGAGGATCAATTAGATCAGGTCCTCCATACTTAGAAAAATCCATCTAACCAACTAAATAGCTCAATTAATCCATTTACATCATAATTAGGGAAAACAACCCTCTTTATTCCTAACAACCCTATCCTTATAGAATGATTACAAACTTAGGAAAATACAATCAAATCCATTAAGGGAACCCACTCCCTTTAGTAAATTTCAAGACCCCTTAGGTTTGTTTAAACAAGGTGATTTTAGGAGGAAAACTACTCGTGCATCACTAAATGTCCATATGAAAAAAGGGAATATAGTGATGATGAGGAAAATAATGATAAACAAGAACATAACAATAAAATAAAACCTATATATATATATACACTAAGAATGAGAGTTTCTACTCTAGAGAGGATAGTAGCTCATCTGAAGAAAGTGATGGATACGTTTTTAATATTGACAAAGAAGAATTCCTCTTCATATCCATGGATAAAAAGTCTATTGATAAATAAAATGAAGACAATCGAAAAGAAAAACCAAGTTCATAAGAAGAAGACATTGATGGGGAAGTGAATCTTGAAGAAGAACGTGTTAGTTCCTTAGAAGAAATAGACAAATTTAGGGGAAAGAATAAAAAGTAGAAAGAGAGATTACATAAATATGAAAATAAGGATCGTGATCTTGATGAAATAGAAAAAATAGTTATCATCTTCGAGACTCAACTAGAAGAGGTAAAAATGATAGAATAAGTGATGAGAAACAAGATGAAAGAAAATGAAGAAAATTGTGAGAAGCTAGAGGCTGGAATCGCTTTCTTAATAAATTAACTAGAGAAAATAATTGTTTAGTTGAAAAGAAGCTTGAATTTTGGAAAGAGTACCAAAATATTAGATAATGGTCTCAGTTGCCAAAGGCTACCATTCATCGAGATAGGCATTGGATACGATGAAAAATAAAATACCCTTGAGGGAGATGCAAACACTAAGGTCAAAAAGCCATAAAAAATGGAAAATGAAGAAAAGCCTAAAAGATATGAAATATTTTGAAATGCACCATCAACAATGAAAGCAACAGCAAGAAAGGAAATGATGACCAGCAAAAATCGGATTCTTCTCACAAGAATGAGTTCAAAAGAGTCATTCCACCAAGAATACCTTTCACAACATTGTACTAAAACATATTTCTTGACTATTATTTTTCTTGCAATAATTTTGGTCATAAAGGAATAGATTGTAGATTTTATGCAAGTTATCATGTGAGAGATAGAAATAGAGATTTTTATAAAACCTTAAAGAATGATTATGTGAGAAAAAAACTATAATTTATCATGGATTTGTTGATTGAAACTACAATTCATTTGATCCCCTACTCAATTACAATATTGAATGTTATAAGTGAAATAACTATGGGCACATAGCATGTGACTGTAGAAGTGGCACAATATAGTCTCCTAAACAAAACAAAGAAGAATATGTTCTTACCAAGCATAGAGAAGAATAGACAAAGGTGTGGAAAAGGAAGAGAGAAGAACTAAAGAAGGAAGAATGTGGACTTGCAATGTATGCTAAATACAAATGAAGTCAATGGTACATTGATAGTGGATGTTCAAAACACATGACAGGGGATCAGAACAAATTTCTCAACCTAAAGGAAGAAAAAGGAGGCATTGTTACCTTGGGGGATAATGCTTTTGCAAGGATAGTTGGAAAAGGTATCATTAGTCTTGATAATGGAAAGACTAAAACACATAATGTCTTGTATGTTGAAGGGTTAAAAAACCATATTATAAGTGTCATTTCGCAGTGTGATCAAGGTTACAACCTAACATTTCATTCTAAAGGATGTGATATAAGGAAAGAAGGTTCATGAATATTAGTGGAAAATGCAAATATAATCCCAAGAAATGTATACATTCTCAATGAATACAAAGGAGAAAAATGGTGTGTGGGACAAGTAGATGAAAGTTGGTTATGGCATAGAAGGATAGGTCATATAGAATTTGACAATTTAGTAAAACTCAACAAGCCACAAGAAGTAAGAGATATGTCAAGGATCTCAAAACCTACAAACACTATTTGCAATCCATGTCAGCATGAGAGTAAAATGAGAGTTAGTTTCAAAACAAAGGAGTACTCAACATCAAATCCATTGGAAATTGTACATACAGACCTCTAAGATCTAGCAAGAACACAAACTTTAAAAGGTGAGATTTATTTATGTTTCTTATTGATGATTATACAAGAATGACATGGGTTACATTTCTTAAAGAAAAATTTGAAGCATTTGATAAGTTTAAATCTTTCAAAGCCCTAGCTAAAAATGAGACTAATTTAAAAGTCAAGTGCTTAAGATCAGAAAGAGGAGGAGATTTCACATCTTTTGAATTTGATGAATTCTGTGAGAATCATGGAATCAAGAGACATTTTTTGGTAGAAAGGACTCCACAAAAAAATGGAGTTGTAGAAAGGAAGAATACAACTGTACAATAAATGGATAGAACAATGTTGAATGAAGCCAAACTACTAGACACCTTTTGGAGAGAAGCAGTGAACACAACAGTCCACATTGAATAGAACACAAATTAGAGTGAAAAATAGTAAGACACCTTGTGAATTATGGAAAGGTATACCAGCTACAGTCAAATATTTCAAAGTATTTTGGAGCAAGTTCTATATAAAGAAAAATGAATATAATTGTAACATCCCGCTCTGGTGCACTGAGCGAACTTATTCTTTGAGGACACTTGCTCGCAAGTAATCTGTATTATTATGCCATTAAAACTTTTGATTTTGATTATGAGGTGTTATGGGTTGATAACATGTTGTTTTACTACATTAACATAGACAGGTGCTATTAACTCGGTTTTACTGAGCATGCAGGATTTTGGACCTCGAGGATGCAGAGGCATCGATGGAACCCCTTGGACTCCGGATCGAGTTAGGGAGTGTACCAGTGGGGTTTGATTGTATTACTATGATATTAGTGCATCTGATTAAATGAAATGATATGGATATATTCTGACATTATTTGTTGATGATGCAGGCTGACGATAGCTTGTCGACCAAACTCACATATGGAGTAAAGGGGTCACGCACGACTACCAGAGATGTTGAGGGAGAGGTGTGGACAACAACCCTGCCATAGCCTACTAGCACTCTCGTTGTGGCTCGAACTGTAGGTTAACGTCTAACTAGTTCGACAGGACCCACGATGTCATGAGGGCAGACTATGACAGTCACTCATGATGATTCTAAGGGGTGCGTAATAAGGCAGGGGCCTTATTCCTTAGAGGCCCTTAGTCTCCCACAAGTTCACCTGGTGGAGTATTGACTCCAGGGGTTTTTTTATGTCTACCAAGTCAGTCAAGAGGTGAGTGGCACCCTTGGAGCACATAGTGCATCCTGAAGGGCACGTCGCACAAGGGAAACGGATTAGGCAAAGTGGCACCCTTGGAGCACGTAGTGCGTCTTGAAGGGCACGTCGTGCAAGGGAAATGGATTAGGGCGAGTGGCACCCTTGGAGCACCTAGTGTGTCCTGAAGGGCATGTCGCGATGTTGATGATAGATGAATGAACCTAGACAGCCTTAGGATGATCAATTTG